>JAODKE010000020.1:17697417-17714890 GCA_026779605.1 Mormyrus hasselquistii | reverse complement strand
ACACACTGGAAGCCACGGGTCCTGTTTAATTACAGGGCGGCCCAGAGCTGACGGGCTACTTCATCTTGTGTGCGCTCCGATCGTGGCCCAGCTGGGTTCTGTGTGAGAGCGTGGTGTGAGGGTCCAGAGAGAGACAAACGAGGCAGGCTTACGGCAGAGGATGGGGTGGTTTCCTCGGAGGCAGGATACCGCGAGGACACCGGGCGAAAAGGAAGAGCTCCGGATGGGAGAGAGGGAGTGTGTGGGATCCGGCCTAAACCCCCCACCTCTCCCAGTCCTCCCCCAGTCCCACAAGCCCGGTCATCAGCACCTCCCAGTCAACTGAGACCCTCTCCCCTGCCAGCACCCCTTCCCACACATCAATAATTCAACTAAGAGCCCATTATTAAGACGGGGGGTGAGGGAACAGAGAGAGAATGAAAGCCGAAGTGAATGAATACAAGAGCAAATGAGAGGACGCTGGGAGGAGGATAAACGGATGAGAGGGGAAAAGAGAAGAAGGGCAGGGGGCGCCCGGTGTGGGCAGCGAGGCCCCCTACTGGTGCTCAACTCACGGCCTGTATCTGGGCTGGCGCCACTTGCCAGCTTCATGTGCGAACCCCGACTGAGAGGGGGAGGAGGTGGGGGGGGTCAGCTCTCATCGTGCAGAGCAGGAGTCTCTTACCGTTCCTCCCTGGTCTGCTGCCAGTGCAAATCCAGGCGCTTCGAGGAAATTCCTCGCCTGGAATCCCTCCAGTCGGCTTTTCTCTTGCTGCCTCTCGTTCCCCATCGATTGAGATTATTTATCCCGGCACAGTGAGGACGGCTCCGGGTCCTCGCCGGATCCCCAGCTGAAGCCCGCTTAAAGCTGGCGGTGTCGCTGCTGCTGTCCGGCCGCTACCCCAGTTTGCCCCTACTCTGCTGCTTCTCCCTTTGTTAATATGAATCATCCCTCCCACCCTGGCCTCCCGCTCGCCTGCACGACGCACATTACCTTATTTGGGATTTGCCACTCTTCTTTGGCTTAATCTCAACAGACCTCCTTTCACCTCAGCGCGTCATGGCCGCTGGCCCAGGGAGTCTGCCTGCTTCAGAGGATGGAGTTGGCTCTCCCCAACGACCACAGACTATCAGTCGAGTCCTGGCTGCCGGCTTCGGTGTCTCAGGTCACCGAGTGCGGGTTAACCAGTTGGCTGCGGGGCCACAAACACACGCCCCGGGTACACCGTGACACGCTACAGCCTGTCATTATCTTTTGGCTGTAATTATGCGACGGTACAGACCGTGCCCCGTCACTTTCGATAAAGGCGCCTTTTTAAGGAACTAAATAAGCGCAGTTTATGTGGCTTTTATGCAGCATAACCTTTTCAGACAGGTTCCAGGAACGGGTTTTGTCTGCCTAGCTAACTGAAAACCACTGACCAGCATCTTCCTCACTATTCCCCCCTTCAGCTTCATGATATAAGCCATCAGAGGCACAATTCGAAATAAAAAGACCAAATTCCAACGTTTTTTTCCGAGATGTTTTCTGAGCTCCGAGCGGTTTTTTTGTGAGACGGGGCGAGATGTCGGGGCCTGCTGGCAGGATGCGCCCTCTAACCGGACCCATGTGTGCCGACAGGAAGTTGTGTCATGTTTGCCGGTTCTAAGCTGTAGCGAACACTGCTGATGCAGATTCCTGCTGCTCGGCGACCGGGACGTCGCCGCGGACAACAGGGACTCCCCAGCCTTCCCCAGCCCCGCCTGGGCACTGACAGCGTTTCCTGTGGTCTCTCAGTGGTGAGAATCACCATTTCCCATCAGCGACAGCTAAATATGTTTCCGGTCATAAGGTTTTATATTAGCCTGGAGCGGGAATATGCTTATGTTAACAATAACAGGGTCTATTTTTGTAGGATGGGGGCAAAAGGCTGCCCTATTCTGCACCTCATCTAGTAACAACACAATATAAAATATATCAAAAATGCAGAATTATTATCTTTGAAAAGTACGTCATTCACAGGTGAGCAAAAACCATTGTTTATCATTGTTTTGTGATCATTGTTTTTTGTAGATTTGAAGGATAAAGAATTCCTTACAGTTTGTAAAATTATAGGTCTCACTAGTGAAATTTATTAAATTACTTTAATCGATCATTTGATTGTACGGAGAACATGTCACTGAAGATGAAGGGCTCTCTCTGCCAGCCGGCACTTCAGTTTTCATCCGACGGAGGAGCCACTATCAACAGATGCAATCCCACAATGCACTGCAAGGGAATATGGCCTACAGTCCCCACTGCTGGCTTAAAGCCCTGTGAATCGATCCCCTCTTTGTGATCTCACCTGTCATCTTTGCAGGAAAGGCAGAGCGTGATCTGATAGAGGCAGAGATGGTCCAGGCTGCACTGGCAGGCCGGAGAGACTGAGAAGGCTGGCAACACAAAACAAGTGACCAGCTAATAAACACAAATAAATAAGTAATAAACAGAGGTAGAAATGAATATACTTAGCAAGAACAATGGCAGACAATGGAGAGTAGCTTTGGCACCTTTGACACGCAGCAGGGGGGGCTTTCCTGGTAAAAACCACCCAACAAGCTGCAGCAACGAAACCTTCGAAGCTCTCCTGAGAAGCCCCCTCCAGGCCTGCAGCTGCCTCTGGGATTAAGAGCGATTGCTGTTTAATGCTCCTTTTTACAGGGCTGAAGCGGCCAGAGCTTCTGTCGTAATGACAGGGGAGAACAAAGGGCTGCAATTGGTGTCCACCAGAGAGTAATAAATGTGTACTTTCTACAGGCGGAAGTGTCAGTTAAAGCTTTGGTCAAAAGCACACTAGGGGAAACTTGGCGATGTCAACAGATACTGTCTATGACACAAGCAGAAACCTAGAAACCTAGAAAAGTCAGTCAGCAGTAACTTAATCAAGTAATTCGCTCATAAACCGACGTCTCAGATATGTTGATTAAAATGAGTGCGGTTCACAGTGAAGGGCATGGACATGGCTGAGTAGGCCAGAGCCACCAAACCCTTCTCTTTGTGAGGGATGAATGTACACTATTAACAACATTTCCTTGGTTACCGACAGTGGGCTGAAACAAACCTACACAAAGCTATCCCATAATAAGCTAACCCTGACCCTAGGCGGAAGTGCTGACACATGGACCACTGGCACAAGACTGCTAAACCCCATGTGCCTTTAAGAAAACGGGATTTTTGTTTGAGATGGGGTGGGGTGGGGGCAACAAATACAGTCTAAAGAGAAACATGAGCTGGCGGTGGTCAAGTAAAATCGAATCACTCATGCTTCTCCTACTCAACCCATGACAACAAGACAGAAACACAAAACATCGGATGCATTTTCCTCTAATTTAGACCAGAGTGCCTTGCTGATGCTCTGGCCCTCGACCAAGCCATCCTTTTCACTGCAGGAGCCGAGGCCAAAAACAACACTGCTCCCCACTGCCCTACCGTGCGTAATTATGCCAGTGAGGAAGTCTCTGTGACGCAGTGCTCGTCACGACGGGACGAATCGCCCAGCCGCACAATCGCTCACGGATGCCCCAAATTCCACCGTTAGAGTGCCTTCACTTTTATTATGCAAATAATTTATTCCTATTAAATCTGCGAGGTAAAAAGGCAACAACCGACACTAACTAAGAGTATCTGGACAGTTTGGGCTATGCGTCCTAGCTTCTAGTGTGATCCCTAAAATATGCAGCAAGGAGACAACGGGGGGCGGGGAGGTCAGATGACAGATTCATCTAGCCCACAGGGACACATTCGTTCGTCTGAGTGACTGTGGCTGTCACTTAGTGACATTGAGGTTCCCAGCACAACCATCTCTGTCATTCTCCACAGACAGTATGTCAGGAAAAAAGCAAGTCAAGAAAGGGGGGAAAGACAGTGACACTGTTTCTTTAATTCCTGCGTATAAAGAGATTTGTCATGACTGCTGTCATGCTGCTCCATATATGGAAAAGGGAAATCCGGGGCCCTTACTGTCATCAGCCAGTGGCTCAGCTCTGTGCTTGATTGGGAGGGTCTGGATGCCAGATGCTGGTCTCCAGCACTCGCCAGTGCTGGAGACAGGTGGGTTTGGCTGGGCATAAGAAATGAGGCGATGACAGCCAGGACAGAGGTTTGGTAATGGCCTAGATGCGAGGAAAAACATCCTGCCGTCGGCGGGACCTGGAACCCCGCTAGTCGGTATGCAGCAGACTTTGGCTGTCCGATGCCCAAATATGACTATAGGGGAATATGGCCTCAAAGACGTCGGCAGGACTGTGCGGCGGGAGGAATGTTGCCGTATCTGTCACCTCGGGCAAGATCTGGAAGGGGCATCTGGCTAGGCGGCATGGCTCTCCCTGCCCTCCCAAAAAAAGGCATGACGCCACTACCACCCATTCAGATGAGGCATTTCAAGGCGGCCATGTTGACATTAATCCAAAGCGGATTGCTGTCAGGGACTGAAGGTGGCAGAGAAGCACGGAGGGCTTTGCGGTGCGGCCGGTCCGAGCTGACAGGCCTCGTGCCGTCCCTGACACACACACACAGAGCTGTTGAGTTTGCTCTTTCAGGATGCCACACTGAAATCCAGTTGCCTCATTTTCCTTGTGCTGATAAAGCTTTCAGCAGTATCTTTATATGCGTGCAGTCTGTGCCCGACCCAGGGTCATCTGCACATCACCGACTGACACCCATTTACCACCAGACTGCTAATAGGGTGGCCAGATAATCCATGTCAGGGAGGATGCCTTGAGCTCAGACAGGGTTTGTAAACTACCATTTCGATCAAAAGGACCAGGATTTCACTTAAGCACTTCTTGCTTAAGTGTTCTTGCTGTGTGCTGATTGTTCAGTCTCCTACAATTATACACATGTCACAAATATTAATGTCAAACAGCTTTATGAGTTTGTCGGTCAAGGAAATAAACCAACGCGCAAGAACTGAACCATTTATCCAAGCAGAGAAGTCTTTCAGTTCTAAAGTAGATTGTAAAGCCTGAAGTACCTCAACGTCTCCTCCCTGACATGGATTATCCGGTCACCCTGACGACTAACTACGTTCGTTTGGTTTATGAAACATAGAAACTCTGTTCTCTACACCCAAATGTAACCATTATCTACCCTTTATTGTGCAGGCAGATAAAAAAAAATCATATTGCTTTTTATTCATTATCTTAAATGCAGTTTCCTCAATTTGTCATAGATGCTGCTCTCCAGCTGGCTACACGTGAAATATGTTATGCTAACAGAATAAAAGCCATTAGCATTCTAAAGGTCTTCTGCATGGTAATAGGTCCTCAGATGTCCTAGACACCCGGACATCCATCTTTAAATGCTGCCACACTGCAAACATTTCCTCTTTTTGCATTGTCACAAAAGAGCACGAGCTTGTGCTCTAGATTCTTGAA
Organism: Mormyrus hasselquistii; assembly: GCA_026779605.1. Lineage (NCBI taxonomy): Eukaryota > Metazoa > Chordata > Actinopteri > Osteoglossiformes > Mormyridae > Mormyrus > Mormyrus hasselquistii. Next base: position 17,709,517 of record JAODKE010000020.1, on the reverse strand, counting down.
ACATGGCAGCAGAGGCTATGAGACCATGTAACGGCAGATTATCACAAGAGCGAATCTCATTATCTACATGAAGATTTCAGTAGATCTACATGAAATGGATTGAATAAGCAAAAGGAGATGCTGTCACCGAGGTTTTCTTACTGTCCAGAACTTGCATAGCCTCCTAGTCTCAGAGCTATAGATCGAATATCTATCAGGGGATTGAGTAAGTAACCAGTTTTCTGTTACGCCTATTGGTCAAATTGCCATCGTGCTACAACGGATTTGCAAAGATTCTGATTGGATTAAGGACATATGGTAGGTTGAAACTGAAGCCTTCTCCATCAGTTGCTCGCTGTGTTTCCTTCTGAGTGGAGGATGCTTGGGGCAGATGAGTCTCCCCGTGGTAACTGAAGACCTGCATTCCTCTCACTGACAAGATGAGAGGCATGTCTATTCGGTCATAGGACTGTGCCTTTCTAGATTTCCAGATCAGTGGATCTCAACACTATGGATTGTCTTTGTAACATATATAATTAAAGTTTACTATGAAAGAAAGACTGTCTAGTACATCAACTGTTATTTGTGGCTCATCAAATTGGTCATACAAATACAGTACTGTCCAACCGTTATCTGTGGACATGCTGCTATGGTGTTTTTTATGCACAAAATACAGCACAATGCGTTGTTATCAACTGATGTTGCTATCAATGGCTAATAATTAACCTGGTTAGAACTGGGGTATGTTTCACAAAGTAGGATTTCTTCAAGATAACTTGTCAGATTTAAGGTAGTCTGGGCTAAATGCAAGTGGACTAAGATAAATGCCATTTACACTGGGGTACCTTAAATCTGACATGATGTCTGGCTAAGCAAGAAATCCTGCTTTTTGAAACTGGTGCCTGGTATTACTAACTGGTTTCCAGTTAACTTGGGTGTGATGTTCCCAGCTGAGGTAAATGGAAAGCAGCATTAGGCGACATGTCTCCTTTCCAGCAGTCGGTTGACTGTGGAGAGCATAAGAAGGAAGCTGGCCAGTCCACCCACCAGCGTCCTCCATTAGAGACTGATCAATAACTGCAGGAAGCACAGGGAGACATAAGGTGCAGCGTTACTCTCTTTACCAAATAAATATCACATTTCGTCTTGTTTGCTCACTGCCTTTGATCTAATATTTGGGGTGAAATATATGCGAATGTTCAGGAAATTGGAGGGAAAGTGCTTTTAATGGTTTTATTTTCATGAAAACATGTTAGGATGCCCTGTTATGCTCTACAGAAAGTAAAACCAGTGCAATTCTGGGCCCGGATACCAGAGTAAATCTTCCATAGATAAACACCACACAGTCAAATTAGACTCCATTTTTTACGATCACAGGCAGGTTTAAACAAATAAACCTGGAGCAAAGTTACCCCTCTTCTAAACCCTTTGAGCGCTTTTGATAGTGTTTGACTTCAATAATCGCTTATTGTCACTTTAAGTTCCAATTTAGGACCAGATTTTGCACTTAAACCTGTATCATTGACATTCTGACTAGAGTGGTTAACAACTGAGCCCACTTGACTATTATTTTTATTATTATTTTCTTGTTGCTATGTTTTGATTTGGTTCCTTTTAAGCCGCTTAGGGTGTTTCAACAGATACCTTCATGCTGGAGGTTAGCACTGTGAACTACTTCTGGTAAGCCCCTTCTGCTCTGCTCGGGGTTACTCATGGGAAGCAGATCTCCACATGAACACAGCACAAACAGTTGCACTTTGATCTGGCGAAGATCCCAGAGACACCAACCGCCTCCCTGTCACATGACAAAATGTAAAGGAACAATGTGTAGGGGGCGTGCAGGTGCATTATGGGTAATTGCTAGATAATGGAAGGAGTCACGAAATTAGCCAACTCAATTAGCCAACTCATTGATAACTTCAGGAGTGTAACATGCACTCCACTTTCCTGATGGTCATGTGGCAGCTGCTCACAGGACAGCGCCGTATCAGACGATGCAGATCAGGCAACGGAGCACCAGTTGTCAGCCTGTCAAGCCACACCACGTGTCTGAGTGCGCGGACGGATGACTGGGCCTTAACGACTGGCTCATGCCCCCAGAAAACAGGCAGGGAATAGTGAAATGCAGTCAAAAGCCTTTCAGTAACTGTGTGTATGTATACACTTGTGTAATCTGATTTTCATTTCATTAACAACAAAAGGCCCTGGTTGGTTAAAAAAGTATTTAAGTTGGAATGGAATCACCTTTTCTGATTTATTTAGTTGCAGTAAACGGTCAAACGTGGATAAAACATGTCACCCTGACTGGCCACATTACTGAATCATAGAAGGCCACACTGTCCAAACATCTCCTCTTGTTCTGTCACACAGGGAAGCCACACTGCAGTTCCGTGTATCAGTTGAGGCGTCCATCAAAGACATTCCTGGGAAGATGTTACACGACTGACTCCATTTGTCAGGAAGTTACCACTACTGTAAGGTAAGACTCCAGGGGTCTCATATAGGGCATCACTAACAGCAGCGTAGCCCCCTCCATCATATCATACCCTCCTATTCAGGGGGGTGTCATCTCCCACATGGAAGACCGATCATCGCACTCACTCATCCAGACGGATCTCACAGGAAACCCTCGAGAGCTGATGGTGTGAGTATGAAATGGACTGGGGAGTAATGTGATACTAGGGGGCTCAAAGAGTCACATCATCTGGTAAGAAAAGCAAGTGTCCTCATCGGGGGTGAGGGGAGGGGTCACGGGTTCAAAACCTAGGGAAGGCCCCACTGCCCTAGAACCTAATCTTAATTACATCAGGCCAGCATCAAGCTTTGGAAATTCGTCATGTAAATCTTTAAGGTGCATAAATCTCTTTCGAATTAACTGGGGTGGGCTCCAACCCCCTCCGCCCCACAACCTTGATCGGGATAAACGATGAGAATACGGATGGATGGAAAATCTGACAAATACTGTGACAGATAATGCAATGTCGTTTCACTACATAACAAAGGCTTGTCTCCCAAAAAACATTGATGGTGGCCTGGCAAGATGAAATCGACGATCATCTCGGATTTACTTCACATGAACTGCAGCCCTTGCTTGCTCTTCCCGGAGGTTCTGGCTGAGATGAAAGCCATTGATGAAGTTGCTCGGAGAGACTGAGGCGAAGAGCCCGGGGTGCGGTGGAGCCCCCTGCAGAGTGCGAGAAGGCTGTAGCCACTCCAGAGGCACAGTGAGGGTGACAGTGTTAGGGGGATTGGTCAGTTGGTGAGACTGAATCCCCGAATTCCAGGGACCGCCTGGAACTGCGACGCTGGACTGCGACGACAGCCAAACCGGATAATCAACAGTATTATGTGCTGACCTCATACTGCTATACTAGAGCTTCTGAAACCCACTGAACAACACGTGATAAGGATGATTTATATCACAGTGACTGCTCTTATTATTGACTGGAAACCTGTCCAAGGTGTTACCCAGCCTTGTGCCCTATGCTGCCTGGGATAGACTTCAGCCTTCCCCCTCTCCCAGAAGACTGTCCATGATAACCATTTAGAAGTTAAAAAATAATTTTATTACCGTTAATACCACTTCTAGAGCTTTTTGGTGATTGGGTGGCTGTATTGCACAACACATATTTCATGTGAGCGGCTGAATATTTTGATTCAGTCAATTAAGGTTAAGATATTTTATTTAAAAATCTCAAGAGGGATCAAAGTTGCTCCTGGATCACAAGTTGAGTCAAGTTCCTTACTGGTTACTCTAGCTAGCAAGGGAGTTCCTGAAAAAACAGAAGGACGATTCAGTGAGGTTACATGACTGTGTGGACTATACTTGGAAAGGGGTCTGACAGAAGCTTTCCTTGATGTTCTTGGGACACCTGAGGGAGCCTTTGGAAGGACAATCCCTACCGTTGTTTCAACAACTGGGATGTGACTTGCTGCCCCCTGCTGGTCAAAGCCCCTCAGTGCTGGGATGAGGGTACGAGTCTTAGTTTGAAATGTGCGACACATGCCAGCAATTCCTAGTAGCATTTGGCGTTGATAAAGCACAGACAGCCTCTAGCATCTGCATGCAATGAAACCCGGGGCCGTGAGTCACCTGATCACTCATTGGCGACAGAACGCCAAGGCACGTGCTGTGAAGAGTCACAGCTGAGTCAGAGCGCAGCCACTCGCTGTCAGACCTGGCACCAACGCAAATCGATATTCTGCTGCGCTTACCATATAAATTAAGTGGCGGGGGCTACACGCCCCCCTCCACTACGGCGGTAACACAGTGCTGTTTCATTCCTCTGTAATGCCGGCGCACAAATCAAGCCGCTCATTTATGCTTCCGAAAATTCTGAGAGAAACCCCGTTAATCCCGCTGAAGCGACTCTTAATTCCTGACAAGGAATTTAAACCAATCTCCAAGGGTGACTATTACTTTGGGTCTTATTCAGAAATAATAATTAAGGGGGGGAAAAACCCTAAGTCTTCAAAGGATCTGCGCCGAATTGTAAGCCAAATGAAGGGAAATGGAGCCAGGAGCTCAGCCAGAATCCATATTGCACGGCTGATCGGATCGCTTTTCCACTCTCCTTCCCAAAGCTTACACTCTAATGATGCCTTCAGCAGAAGGACTCTAAAACAGGAACTGGCCTTTTGAACCCAGCATAATGATTAATAAACACAAATTTACAAATATACTGTGCAGCTCTGTGCTGGAAGTTCATACTAAAGAATATCTGAGAAAAAAAGCTAAAAAAAAAAACCCTGTCACACATCTCAACAGAAATGCAGCTGTTTTCTTGATATGCTTTAAATAGCTACGGCACACGATGTGGTTTTGTCTCAAGTGTCTGGAAATTGTGTGACTGTGCCTTTAAGGATTTATATAAAGTGCACCAGCAAAGCCCTGACTGGGAACTAAGGCTTGCACGTGTGGGCGTGAGACTCTTTTGGCCTGGTGCTCGCACACATGAGGGCTTGTGTGTGTGTGCATCCAAACTGCAGAGGAGAGACGTGTCACAACAAGAAGATAAGGAGCAAATTTAGGGCTGAGAATCATAACAACAGGAGAGTGAGCAGGGCGAGCGATACCACATCCTCCAGGAACTGCGGGAAACACGACAGTGAGGAGAATAGAAACATTACAAATATGATAACAATGAAAAAATAATTACTGAAGATGGTTATGGTACTTGGATGTTGATTTACACCTGTTGAAAACTCGCTTATCTGATGCTGTCAGACACTTAAGATTTTGTGGTGACCTTCGGTTCACGCTGAGAAATGGCGACTGTCTGAAGACTGACGAGCCTATCGTAGCATGTGACGTCCGAAAGGAGCGGCAGGCATTAGTCTGACCCCTCATCTCTCACAGCACAGATGGACGGATCTCAGACGATTTACACCGGCGTAAACAGACGACCATCGACAGAGCGCGCATGACGGAAGCCCGCTCTCCATGAGCACAGATGATAATGATAATTCTATGTCTCTTTGCACTAATACAGTATGCTGGAAATCCATGATTTTTGCATATTCCTTCTTTCTCTCCTATGAGACACACATATAAAGGCAAGTTTGGGGTCAATGACGAGGGACAGCTATTAATCCAGTCAAGGGCCTTGCTGAACAGTAATATGATTAAGTCTGCCTGCCATGGGATTCACTCTGGCAACCTTCCAGTTATGGGTGGGGCCCTAATCCACTGGGCCCGGCCCCCATGCACCAAAGATGACTTTGTTTCTCGTAAGCTAAGTCCCTTGTCTTGGAATTCATTAACACCATAGTCGAATGTTATCTGAGGGTAAATTTCAGCTTCCCACCCAGTCCATAGCAGCATGGTCTACCCTCTGAGGTTGTGAGAGCTCCCCAGAGCCCCAGCAGAATTCTCACTTTGAGTGGTTGAACGCTACGGACACTGAGGTCCCCCCAGGGCTGCCCGGAGCTGACCCTGTGGTGATGAAGTACCAACCTGGATGTCTAGTGGAGGAGAGCAACGTCTGATGTCCGACTTGCCTGGTTCCTGGGTCCATGGAGCAGAAGATGTCTAGAGTAGCTCATGGTGGCATTATTATAAGCGTTCTGAATGGTACATCGCCGTGGATCTGAACGTCTGGACCAGTTACCCACACTCTCTCGGCTGCTTTAGGTCAACAACGTGGTTTTCTTATGAAAATGTCAGGCCAGGGGTGGGGGTGGGGGTGGGGGGCTCCCACAGACACAAACTATTGAACACCCCACTACAAGAGCTACTTTTACCAGCATATGAGTGTCTAGATCAGAAAGAAAATGTCGGTGTGGACACTCTGTATGCCTAGAGCAGACAAAACCAAAAACTAAGATCATCCCAAGCTGCTTCCTGCTCACTGCTATGTGAATGTGCTGGGAAAGAGATTGAGGGATGTCATAGGAATTAGAAAGCTTCACTCTGTGTTCTTTTTTCACAAACCTCTGACATTAAATCAAGCCTTTAAAGGGCAAATGTTAGTCTTATGCTGCAGGGACTGCAAGACCTGCCTCCTAACCCTCAACTCTCACTCTCCAGGTCCCCCAACAATTGTTTAATTTAAAAAATTAAACAATGACGACTTAATACCCCGTCGAGGGTCATTTGCTGGACCGTGCCTGGCTATAGGAGACGCACAGGGACACCAGGGACTATTTCCTGCTTCATCACCTCTCAAATGTTATCCAATAGAGGTTTGACCTTTCCCTGAGGTCCTGAAGCTGCTGGGTCTGTCCTAAAGGCTGAGACCATGGGAGGCTGCATTATCGCGAGTAGGCCGCAATGGGACACGCCTTAGCCGGCCCCGGATCGACAGGGTCTGACCAGTCACCACAGAGCTACAGTCCAAATTCAAAGCCACTGTTCCCCTTCTAGCTTTCTGAGAGCTGCAGGACATCTTCGTGGACATCTGTGGTTGGTATCCCAGGATACATTGCTGCTGTACGATGGAGATTGCTCCTCCTAAATCTGTTGGGCCAGCTCATCGCCAGGACTTCACCCCTCCATTACACTCAAAACTCCAAAACGCTTTATTGAAGTATTTACTCAATCTAGCTAATTATAAAACACCAAGATCAGTAGCCATGTGAAATGAGTTTAACCAGAATCTGTGAGAATCCCAATTCCATAATCAGCTTCTGTAAAAACCCAATAAGAGGGTAATTAAATAGTAAAAATTACAGATGTTTGGCTACAGCCAGCTATTATATTGTACAATACAATATCTCTGCTACTCTAGTAACTGCAGGAGATATATTGGTTCATCCTAAAAACAAAAAGGCCTGATATCTTCCCAAAATAAATCCAGCATGGTGGGCCGGGGGAAATCACACTGGAGTTAATCTGAGGCACAATCAAATCAACCAATAGGAGTCCGTAGCAATCTGGGAAAGGGTTACCTTGCTTTGTCCCGGGAGAGAGGAAGTTCCACACAGCCGGCCTGACAACGTGCACAATGGGTAACAGGAAACAGGCGAAGCCTGGTGCCTTTATCGCGTTTCCGCCCCAGCAGGTGCGCCACGGGGCACCCAGCCGCAACCTGGCGTTCGACTATGAACGCTGAGCCTCTATGAGCGCTAAGCTATGCCACTGCCCCTTACTGCACTTCAGCAAAACATTATCATTTCTTAACAATATAAGAGTGAGATCCAATGTGCTGATATTGCTTCTGGTTTGACGTGAGATACGTCAGTTGGGGTCCAGGTGGTGCAGTGGCTGTCGCTGAGGTCACACACTCCCTGGACTGCAGTTCTGCGTTTATGGATCTGCATGTTTCTGCCAATTTCCTCCCCCAGTCCAAAAACATGCGGTGATGTGAACAGCATCCTCTAAAGCACCTGAAGTGTGTGTAGATAATGCGGCAGACTAACAGCCATGCAGGGTCCCCTGCCTGCTGCCCTGTGCCCCTCTGGGAAACCGGGTATGGAAGATGGATGGAGTCTATCCTGGCTCACGGAGGGTGGGCGGGCAGGGGTACACCCCGCACAGGATACCAGCTAACGGAAACTAACTACAATAACATTTACCTCTCCCTTTTGGCCATGTTTCCTATATGAATTACACGTTTGCATTAAGATGGACAAAACAATAGAAACGAATCCAAGAGCAAGATAAGCGAAATGATTTGTCTCCGAACACTTTTCTGTACAGACCTCTTGTTTAATTATCTATTCACTCCTTCTCTGGGCTTATCACAACTTGGAGGCACAGAGGAATTCACCTTTATGAGAGAAAAATGAAAATGTGTGTATGTATAGCAGATTAGATTAGATTTCTCGCAGGATGTGCTTCAAAATTCTTTTGCTTATTTACTGATAGCATTAAAGGGTCAGGCCCACGCTTATCTAACTGAACTGATGAATGTGAGCAATGCAGAGAATGCACTGATATTCCAGAATGCAGGCCTTCCTGTGACAGAATACAGAATGTAGGCCTTCCTACGACAGAATGCAGGCCTTCCTGTGAATCCTCACATGAATAAGAACACTGTTGGTGTTGGACCTTCAGCTGCAGGGACCCTCGTCTAAGGAAGTGTGCCAGCATATGTAAGGGATGTGCCTTTGGTGGCAGAATTTAAATAAAGGTTGAAGATTTGCTGTTTTAAGCTTATCTTCAATAAATAAGGGTATAACTACACACACTACGGTTTTGTTTTGTGTCTGTTGTTGCATATGTGGGTCACATGTCTGTGCCCACATACGCAGAGTTGACCTGTAGATGGCATGATGGTACAATGACACCATCACAGAAGGTATCACTAAATAAACACACGCTCTACATTCTGACCCTTTATTGTTGGCATGGCCAGGAGTTGGGGCAGACAGTTGACCTTGGAGCAAAACTGCGGGTTTTATTTCCTGTCCTCCATTCTCCTCTGGCTCTTTAATTATTTACACTATTGTTACCCTACAATGTTACATGTCAGAAACTGATATTAAGTTTATTTCATCTATGTTTGGCTTTATGACAGTCTGTTCATAAGTATGAGCTGTTGAGATTCTTAACCCGAGTACTGACTTCCTGTACCCCCTACTGCTAATTCATAGTTTTCTATGTTTTCTAAACAAAAGACGGAAGCAGTTCGTCACGGAAGCTCCCGAGGACTCTCCACTACCACGTCTGTGGGACACGGACCCCGAGGGACACGGATACAGAGGGACATTAGAGGGACATGGAATCAAAGGGAAATGGAGTCAGAGGGACATCAGAGGGACATGGAGTCAGAGGGACATCAGAGGGACATAGAGTCAGAGGGACATCAGAGGGACATCAGAGGGACATGGAGTCAGAGGGACATCAGAGGGACATGGAATCAAAGGGAAATGGAGTCAGAAGGACATCAGAGGGACATGGAATCAGAGGGAAATGGAATCAGAGGGACATGGAGTCAGAGGGACATCAGAGGAACATGGAGTGAGAGGGACATCAGAGGGACATCAGAGGGACATGGAGTCAGAGGGACATCAGAGGGACATGGACGCAGAGGGACATCAGAGGGACATCAGAGGGACATGGACGCAGAGGGACATGGATGCAGAGGGACATCAGAGGGACATGGAGTCAGAGGGACATCAGAGGGACATGGACGCAGAGGGACATGGAGTCAGAGGGACATCAGAGGGACATGGAGTCAGAGGGACATCAGAGGGACATGGACGCAGAGGGACATGGAGTCAGAAGGACATCAGAGGGACATGGAGTCAGAGGGACATCAGAGGGACATGGAGTCAGAGGGACATGGGCACAAAGGTACATGAACAAAGTGGGACATGGACGCCACTTGCCTTCACGCTTCCATTTTCCGCCTGCAGAATGAGGGAGCTGTCGAGAAACACGGCTCCGGGACACTGTGGTATAGAGATCAGCTCCGCGGGGTGACGGGGCCACAGCAGCTGGGTTACGTAGCACGCCTCTTTTTTCCCCGCACAAACGGCTCCTAGGCATTTCCGGGGCCTTCCCATCTGTGGCCGCTTTGGGTGCGTGTGTGCGGGGGGGGGGGGGATGGGTGATGTGGTCCTCACTCCCGAGGACTGATTTACACAGCCTGTACTTGGGAGATAAAGGTGAACCCCCCCGAAGGTGCCCAGCATGGAACGGGGTCTCCTCTGGCCATTTACGGGAGGCACCAAGAAGCTGAGCCAGACACCCGGGATCTCGCTGCGTAAACACGCCATATTCTTTATTTATGGACATAAAACAGTCTTTTCAGCCTCTCTTGATCAAAGCCAAGCAAATAAGAATAAGAAAAAAAAAAACAGTAAAGCGCGATGGTGACGTCCAGCTGTACATCAGCAAACAGGCATAACCTTGGCAGGTTACTTGACCACAGAGAACGGATGCTGATGCCCATAAACCATCCTCACAGCGGGTTCCCCACTTTAAGTATGAAGATCTTATAGCAGATTTATCTTGTGGGTCTCCGCAGTGCAATGAAACATATAAAGAATAATAAGCTGCCATTTTACACACGGTAGATATAAAGGAATATTAATGAATAGAAACTAAGAGAATTTTTAAAAACCATTACAGAATGAGTCATGCTTTTACATAAGCACAATATATTTCCCCCTCTCAGATCATCTGCATAAATACAGCAAAATTGCAGTTTAATGGCTTTTAAGCCTGAAAGACCCAAATTCCACATTCGCTCGCACCGCACTTGTTACATTACATAGACAGCCCTTTTCTTCAAATTAAGACTGCAGACGGAAGTGATGTGGTCTGATTTAAGTGCCTTGCTCAGTGATACGAGGAAATGACAGCAATTTAGTGTTTAGTCAACAGCTCTCGGGTCACGAGATTTGCCCGCTAGATTCGGGTTTCCTCCCTCACTTTGGCTCAGTAAATCCCCTGCTGGGAGGGGGGGGGGTTAGGGGTGAAGGATGGGGGGTTAAAGAACAGCAGAGACCACTTAAAATGCACAGCCGTGGCCCTCGATGGTGAGAGCCTGCCATCACTGATGGCGGAATCCCTGAATGACAATGAAATCTGCCCTTGAATGGGAGGGTGAGGGAACCGCGATCAGGATGCTATGCCTGGTTGCTAAGATACCTGTCTGAGACAGCCCCCCTCTCCCCAGGTCACAACCACGTATGCAGCGAAGCCACACTGTGCCTTTCAGGGCTGACAAGCTCCTGCTCTACACACAGAGAGATACACCACACACCCTCTGAGGGCGCCGTGTTCCTGCCCGAGGGGGACGACTCCACTATACCAGCATGATAAATCGCTTTTGGAATCATTACCGTACACGTAGACATCCAGAGAATGGTATCAGATAATGAGCACCAGGGGACAACACCTGTTTCTAAATGGGGTGAGGCATAGAAAAATAAAGAGCTAATCAAGGACTAATCACTTCCCGATCCACACTCAACCTTCCAAGGTGGAAAAAGCAGTAGGAAAAGTTGCATTCATTCCTGTGAGGTACGGCGCTCGATCCCGTGAGCGAGGGAGCCCCCTGGTCATGTGACCACTTCATTCCAGCACTGGGTGCACAGACACGCAAAGCGCTCAGCCTGCAAACAAACCCTGTTTTGTGCTCGGTTCCCACACAGGGGAAGAACTGGACGCAAATGTTTTCATCCAGCGGGACAAAACCCATGGAAGCGGAACAGCCCGTACTCACGCCTCCCGCCTCCTGCCTCCCGCCGCTCCGCCGCGGCCGTGTAAACAAACGATTGCGCGCCGGGCGTGCGACGTCGTGCTGGTGACGGCGGCTGAACCTTAAATAACTTCAAACAGCGTGCAGCTTGGTCGGGGGAGGCGGGGAGATTAAGCACGTGAAGCAGCTCCTGTTTACGTGAAGAGTGGTGCCCAGCCCCCCCCCCCCCCCCATGCCCACAGCTGCGAAAACACAACTGGAAATGACCAAGAGGCTTGGGGGGCTAGAAGCTCCTTTGGGATAGCAGGGCATGGTATGGCGTCTAGAAGGGTGGGGCAGGAAATGGGGCACATGGGGCAGCCGGCACACCCTGAGACACGCCTCACCACCTGCTTTGGGGGGGGGGGGGGGGGGGGCCTCCAAACAAACTCCTTAGGGCCCCGCCCCTCCCCTTTATGGGCCAGGGAATAAAGGTTTGGAAAACACAAACAGAGGCAAAGGAGGGATAAGACCACACCAAACACAAC
>JAODKE010000020.1:17650887-17666359 GCA_026779605.1 Mormyrus hasselquistii | reverse complement strand
GGGGGGGAGGACATTAACAGTGTGAGCGCAACCTCCCACAGGTGCTCTCACGGCCTTCTGATGGTACGGCCGAAACGGACTCTCTATTACCCAGCAGTCATTTTTATCGAATTTAAATACTAAAATTAAAGTCTTTCCCAAAACCAGGTCACTCGGTTTAAACAATTTCAAGCTTACAATATTAATTGTTTATGCAACTGGACACTTCTCATTAGAAACACCACCAGATGGCCGACACGGGCAGAAAGACGTCAGCGTGCGCTTGTGGGGCAAAGTCAGTGTCGACAGCTCTGTCTGTAACAGCATTACATAATTTAACTCTGATGGAGCCTGTACAGCTCTTCACTGCTGGCCTTCAGCCCTCAGGACGGGGCCCTGCTCCCCTTCCAGGGCCATCTGTGACATTTCGATTAGAAGGGAAAGGCTGCACTTTTATTCTGGTCCAGTGTGCGTTCCAGACCCCTAGGGCGTCGACTGGACAAAACATGCCCCGAGAGTGACTGGATTTCCAGCCCGAGGACAACAAAAAGAGCCAATGACAGCTTGAGCTGCAGGCTAATTTAGGAGCAGAGTCCTCCAGAGGGACAGACGGTGGAATCAGTACCACAGAAACATCATCCATCCATCCACCCACCCAACTAACAATGCAGAATTGGCAATTAGCCTAACTGCCCTGGAGAGTGTTACACGCTGCCTCTGCACTTTCGAAAGGGCACCAGATTATGGTGATTACTGACCATCTCATGTACAACTAACATACCTCTGTTTGAAGGTTTGGACCCGACAGATCCTGACATTTTACGGGGCAGCAAGTGGCTTTGTGGGCTTAAGTCTCTGTGCCTGTGGTCAGAAGATGGTCAGTTTGAGCCCCGGCCTCAGCAGACCAGTCACATGTCCGTGGGCCCTTGAGCGAGGCCCTTAACCCCCAGCTCCAGGGGCTCTGCATGTTAGCTGACCCTGCGCTGTGACCCGTAAGCGACGGCAAGTTAGATGGGGTTGGAATAGAGAAGATTGTCAATGTACCAATACTAGTGCAAATCGCACAAAGAATTTATCATTTTATCATTATCAGATGACCAATACGGCTATAAACAGTACTTACCAGGGATGCTTATTTTAAAAGTAATATATGCAAAGTTACTAGATTTTCAAGCCCCAAATGAAATACAGAATTTTTTATTTTCAGGCTCGGTGCCTGGAGGGTGAAAAATGATCTTAAATACCATAATATCTTAGTTAAGGCTATAAGGGCAGGATTTTATTCATATTAATATGACAGGATGCTACTATTCACTGTAAGCACAGTACAGGGCAGCTCTTTGCTACAGCTGCAGTGTGTTAAAGCAGGACCCAGCCGTACGGGTGAGCGTGACTCAGGGAGGCGGCTACACCCGCGGCTCACCTGCTTCTCGTCGGGGGGCAGCTTGCTCCACTCGTTGCCCAGCATGCGGGTGATCTCCGGGAAGGGCACGTCAGGCCGCTCAGCCCGCAGCTGTTCGCGCCGGTCGTTCATGAAGCGCACGTAGCCTGTTAGGGGCGCCTTGGGCGCGTTGCTGTCCTTCACCGGCTTCTTCCGCTTTCGGCCCTTGGACCAGCTGGAGCGCCGCGGTTTCTGGAACGACAGCATGCGCGGATCTGGCGGGCAACTCAAGGGGGACCGGGACCGGGACCGGGGAACTGCCACTCCACGAGACACGAAGCAGGACACGTTTTTTATGGTCAAGTCCATTTTGTCCACATTCTGGCAGAAGTTTGATAAATGATGCCACAATTCAAATCTTAGTATCCCGATAAATTTATTACTGACATTTCAAGAAGAAAATAAGTAATAAATAGCATTGAATTGTTCAAGCAATCTGACACTTTCAGCCCCATGTATTTGTGTGTTTCTCTATGCAGAACAATCATGTTCTATTTTGTGTGTGAGTGAGTGAGTGTGTGTGTTTGTGTGCATGATAGAACTCACTGGTTAATATTCTGAAGCATTATTGTGAAATTTTAAAACTTCTGCTCAGCACAACAGCTAAGCGGTGCACCGGGAATTCTCCCGAGTCCCCAGATTGGCCACTCCGGGCCGGCATACGGCAATGGTGCTTAGCATGAAGGGAGAGGTCCCATAACGGAGAGGAGTATGGGCCAAGTACCTTAATCTATTAATGTGCTGTACTGTACTCTTCTGGAGGTGGGAAGCTACCTTAAGGTCACTTTAGGAATTAAGCAGTTTTCTCTGACTGCTTATTCACAGGGACATTAACTTGTCCATCTCAGATTCATGCTGAGATTACAAGATCACAAAAAGCCCGACTCTCCCCCAAGCCAGAGGCCCAGTACCATGTGATGCTGTCACCAGCCCCCAGCAGGAGCCTCACCTCCTCCCCGTTCCTCTGGCTGCTGTTGTCTGTGTTGGCACCAGGTGACGTGGTCTGTTCCTCCATGGTCAACCTCACAACGAGTGCCAAACCTGAAATGGACAGACAGGCGGGGAGGGGGCAGTCAGGGACTGGCTGGACACCATAAGGAAAAAACAGGGAGGGCTAAATGCCACAGGAACCAGTTGGAGGACGCCGTTTAATCCTTAGTTGAAAGGCAGTGGCACCCTAGTGTTACCATGGGAACCGATGCCAGTACTGTGGTCTTTCCTAAGACCAGCTGGTATTACTAGCAAACTGGCATAATCTAAAATGAAATAGAAGCCCTAGATTTACTGGAAATTGCATGCCTATTGAGGAAAGTGGTATTTTCCAAAGTACAGATGAGTGTGCCTAGCTGCAACACCAGGAAGTCAGGCTTCTATCGGCCTCCTGCTCTGCAGGAACACAGATTTCTTGGGTCCCTGCATGTGCTCTGCCTCATAGACCTCCATTGTGCCTCTTGGCAAAACACACCAGTCTCCGTGGGAAGGAGAGTCAGGCCTAAGATGACAACATCCTAAGGGCAGCAGAAGGTTCTAGGATCTCTGGGCTCCTGGCTTGATAGGGCAGAAGCTCCTGCGGTTTCTGCAAAGTTTTCCCCAGGAAGCCAGATCTGAGACGCCTCTGGGGCTGGAGCAGGATGGGATACAGTTACAGACGTGTGCAATCTCCTCTCAAGCACAGACACTTAAAACTCCTCAGCCTGAAGGCCTCGAGAGCGTGTGGGCGTTTCATCTCAGCTGCTCAGCAGATTTCATCAAAGATCACATGGTCTTTTCCCCTCAGCTTCAGCCACTTCAGAAAAACCTGTCATGACTGGTTTTGCTATGATGGTGCCATGCAGGAACCTGGTGCTTTGATTACAGTATAGAGCACAGATGTGCTACCAGGCTGATTAAAAACAACCTGGAACCAAAGTTAATTGGCCTTAGTAGGAAATGGCAGCTTCTGCTGCTACAGCTACGTCAGAATTTAGACAGCAAAGGTGCTGAAAGCCCATATTGTTACCCAGCTGGGCGGCACAGCCATCAGCCTGAAAGTCAGACACCAGTTTCAATATTTACAATAAGGCAGACTAGCATTAGAACCTCATTCCGCTTTAAGAAGGTCCCTCACCCTTACAGAAAGGTTACTCATAAAGAGGCCATATAGCTGGTCCTGCCCTTACGCTCTGTGTCCCAGGCATAGCAACAACAGAAAAATGTAAGGCCCGCTAAGATGCTAAAAATAAACTGCAATACAACTGGACAAGGGCCACGGCTGCGATGCAATGATCTGCTGACCTCCAGTCTCCTATGCACCCCACATGCTGGTCTAGGACAGTCACAGTATCCTGAGTGTGAAAACTCCAACAGGCCTAGACGGTGCATTCAGAGCATACGAGACACTCATAAAACCGTATACAACACCTTCCATATTTATAGTCTGGCACAGAACGAAAGCTGTTCATGAGCCACTGGTGAGTAAAAAAGTTCTGCAACTCAAGCTTGACCTGACACAGGCGAAAAGATACCGATCCCCTTAAAACAATGAAGAACTATTAATGCAGGAGATGCGCATTCGCAGCCAGTCCTTACTCCAATAATATCAGGTTAACCCCACCCCCAAAACACGCCTGGAGGCATGGATCCGGGGCCAAGGCATTTATTTCTTTCCTTACAAAATGAGATTTTTCACTGCTGCGAAGGGATAATGTAAAACATAAAAAAGCAGCTTGAAAAAAGCGCTGAATAGTACAGGAAAAAAAAAATCACATTGTAATATCTGAAATCTTTGCAATAAATATTATGATACTTATAAAACAAAAAAGGAACTGAAAAATTACCTAAACTAAATTATAGCCAAATAGAACATGCTATTATCTACCAATAAAATGTCTTTACTAAGAAAAACAAGTCTGTAGTTCACACTCTGGATAATCCCCAAAACGCCTCCACTGGTACACTGACAATTCCCTCATTTAAAATTTTTATTAAGCATGAATTTCACAGAACATGAATCTCAGAAAAAAATTTAACAGATAAAGTTAACAGCGTCAGAAAAATCAGATCCTCTTACATTTGTTGTGCCATGAGACACAAAGCAGGACCAAAAAAAATCACTTGCTTTGGCTCAATATCATCTCCATACCTAAAATATTAAATTTTTTTTACTTCTGGAAATTAGTTCTTGTTCACTTCACTCACTTTTGTTGAATTTCTCAGAAACGCGCCCACACTGAGCCAGCCAGGCCAGACATGATCATGATTGGATCGGAAATCGCATGCAGAGCTCATGCAGACAGGAGAGGTAAACTTCAGAATGAATAAACTGCAAGTTCACCAGGGAAAGGATAAATCAAAGCTAAGTATACTACTGCTAAATAATATTTAAAATAGCTGTTTTATCATTGTTTTTATTTCATATACGGTACATTCTTAAATAATCAAATATTCCTATTAAATGCTAATTTTTTTGTTTTTGGTCTGCAAACAGTCCCATGTCCACGCTGTCAGTCGGGAACTTGTTTCACATAAAACAGAAAAAGTACTCTGGCGCCCCCTCCTGCATAAATGTTTAGTAATGGGAAATGGTCTGCCATAGACTTGCCTTAAATACTGAGCACACATACTACTATGCATACAGACACAGATACAAAGGGCAGCTGAATAACAAATATGAAATAATTAACAGGGAACTTCAATGGGAACCACAAATATGGACAATCAATACGGCTTTGGTGAACACACTGTATTTATTTGGTGCCAGTTGAGCATGTGCTCTGCCAGCTCAGTTTACAATTCAGTGTGTGCTCTACTAGCTCAGTTTACAATTCAGTGTGTGCTCTGCCAGCTCAGTTTACAATTCAGTGTGTGCTCTACTAGCTCAGTTTACAATTCAGTGTGTGCCCTGCCAGCTCAGTTTACAATTCAGTGTGTGCTCTGCCAGCTCAGTTTACAATTCAGTGTGTGCTCTGCCAGCTCAGCCCATATAGTAACAATGTGACTTCAACCTCTCCTTTTGGTTTATCCTCAGTGTCTCCATTATTTATTGGAAAGTTGAAGAATACAGTGATCGAAAAAGTCATACAATAAAATAGGGCTGCATGATATCACATGCAAATAATCACAGGGCACAGGTAGACGGTGTAAAACTTTGTGCGGATGACATTTTTCAGTACTATATAGATATTTACTTATGCAAGACGCATAAGTCCAAAACTTCAAAAGTTATATACTATAAATTCTCGAGATGCACCTATCTGATATTCTGATCTGTATCGGCGCCTATCCAGATCAATTTGACGGATCGGGTATCGGCCATGCGTGACCGATTCATGTCCTATACTTACCGTTTGGCAATCTCTAAAAAGATACCTCCTATTTCGTGTATTTTATGTGTTTAACAGAAACCAGTAGCACAGCGATTTGCAATCTATGTAAAACAAAGTTTTGAGAAGTGGGAATAGCATTTAATGGACTTAACAACACTTAAACTTAACAAAGCAAGACAAAACAATGCAATGGATGATTTGGGAGTCGCTAACCTGGACTGATTTGCGAACTCGCTGCAGCTTGCGATACAAGAGGGGCTGCCATCGCGACAAAGTGTAACTGAGCTGACGCCAATGGCGAAAATTTAATCAATCTCCACTTGTGTATACTTGCTCTGAAGATATTCAAATGCCTCAAAAATACTTAAAACAAGACGTACAAACGAGGTGGAACAGTACAGTATCTATGTTTGTAGTAGCCTAATTAAATATTTTTGTCATACATTTTTTCCATCTATATTTACTAGTTTTAAAAAATCTATATATAAAGTATAACAAAGTAAAAAGAGCTCTGGTATTGGAATCTGTGTCGGTATCGGCAGTTGTGTGTCGTTATCGGATCTGAAAAAAATGTGGATCGGCCCATCCCTAAGAAAGTCAACGTATCCTTATGTTTATTAAATTGGGTTAGTAGAGCATGCGCCGTGTTATACGTGTCACGCACTGAGGAGGTGGTGAAGAGAGGAGCGGTTCTGCAGCCACAACATCTTTTAAAAGAGGAGATATCGTGGCTAAACAAGGTCAAAAGACGACCGGAGTTTACCGGTACTTTCGGCAGTTTAAAGTCCAACATGTCAATTGAAAATAAGGATACATCAAATATATCAGACACCTTTTACAGACTCACTGATACATTTCACATATGCATCAGAAAGTAGGCTATTTCTTCATTTACATATTAGTTAATTCAGCAAACACTTTTATGCAAACAGTGAACTTCCTTGTAGCTGCTGAATACACTCAATATTAAAACCATAAAGTTGTCTACCTTCCATTGAATTAGCGTTAGAAAAAACATTAAGGCTTGAATCTGGGCTTGATCTATCTTTGACTGTCAGTGTATGGGTTTGTCTGCTTTGGTCATGTTGGGAAAAGTATTATCATCATAAACTAAAACTGAAACGAAAACGGATACAAAAAAAAACAAACAAAAAAAAAAGATCAGACTTTAAACTACAAAAAGTCTTTTTACCTCGTTTATCCACAATATCTCCTCTTTTAAAAGATGTTATGCCTGCTGAGCTGCTCCTCTCTTCACCATAACATCAGTGCTTGTCGCATGCGGCGAGCTCTGCTACCTGAATTTAATAAGCATAGGTTTATATAAAATCTATACAGATTAACAACTTTCGGGCTTCACATTTTGCATCTCATTAATATTTTAGCCATACTACTCATCTGTTTATCGAACTGCGGGCGCAAGTAACATCTGTATGGTGCCTTAAAGCCAGCATCGATTATGTAAAGCTCTGTAATGGCATCCAGTTTGTTGCTGTCAAAATCAAATAAACTTCAATTAAACGGCTTTTTGGAGGAAATCTGGAGGAATTAATCGTTTAGATTAAATCGACCAATTGGTAAAATGGTCGATAGATTCATAGAAAAACAGTCGTTAGTGGCAGCTGTAACCATTACAATCCCAGTCAAATGACGACACCAAGAAAACTGACAGCTGACATTGCATCTATTTAGGTACCTGACAGACAGAAGAGATCGAAATCAAGCATGCATAAATGGGGAACTCTGAGCATATCTTCATTTAGCATAACTGAATCCACAAACTGTAAATGAAATACAATAAACTATTTTATGACACATGAGTTCAACATTGTACCATTTTAATGTGAATTAAGATGTTGAAATTGATATGTGATAAATCAGTTACTGCATTTTAATTTAACAAACTCCAAAATTATATTTGATTATACATTAGACATACCTCCAACAGTGCAGAAATATTTTGTGTTATTTAAAAAATCTTTTGAAATACAACGCCCCAATGTGTTTAGCAAAAATGTTTAAAAGTTCTCTTACAACCTGTGACATTATTTTTTATTACAGTAAAATCGCGTTATAGTGGACTCGCTTATATTATATTATTAATATCGCTTATAACGGACAAACAATTTGGTCCCCAGGGCCGCATTTAGCTGTACTTTTCTTCACCTATAACGGACATGCACTCCGTCTACAAGGCGCATGAATTATCCAAATACCAAGTTTATTGCACGTTAAAACTCACGCCTTATTAATGACTGGCTTATTTGCCAGGCTACAGAGAAAATTACTTATCAATCCTTCAGTCAAGGCATTTTTTTGTATTAGAGCTGTAAAGCAAGCCGACCTCATACAACACAAACTGAAAAAAACATAACCTGAAACAACACTGAAGTGACGTTTGACACATTCATATTATATATGCATAATGCTTTAATATAATGTGCATCTGCTCGCGTGTTCCAAACTAAATCTCATTGTACAATGACAATAAAACATCCATCCATCCACCCACCTATCTGTTTACGTCTAATCCGTACAGATGGTGGGGTGCAAAGAAACAGTTTTACATATGCTTCCGACCTCTCGTCTGACTGCCATTATCCTGGCATAATCACCTTGTTAAAGGTCAATCACACGCATTTAACTGTAGGACAATTTTAACAACAGCGGCATTAAATCAAATTGGTTACGGTAACGCTGACAAACATCCAGTATGAAAATACCAAGAAACTCATGTGTCCATCAAGAAGACGATCTGTACTGCACTCTGCAATACACGTGGGCTGCGCTGGAGGCTGTGCTTGTGATCAGGAGGACGTCGGTGCAAATCCCAGGGTGATTTCATGGTCCTTAACCCCCGGACCCTACTTTCAGTTGTACCTTGCTTTAAGATGAACGAGCTCGCGAAATAAAGTAATTGCAAATGTAAACCAACAACCGTTTCACACCGTCTCTTTCCGGCGCTACTTTCGGCTCACAAAGGTTTAGATTTACCCCTGGATCAACAAGCTGGAATATATTTATTACAGGTCAATAGCCAGTTGTCGTATTTGTGCCTCATAATCAGAGAGCGAAAGGATAGCCGGCAGGAAAGTGCCAGACTGCCAGCCTGGGTCTCCTGGGGCCAGGAGCCCAGCAGGTGAGGGGTAAATATCAGCCAATTTAACAGCATAACTCAGTTACCCATCTTCCTGAGACAGCACCACTTAACTAGCAAGCCACAGCCTAAGACGCTAACAATGCGATTCATAAATGGACAAAACACTCGATATACGGCCATTGTATGGCATTCACCTACGGAAAAAACGACTTCTGCGAAATTTAACAGCCAAGTCGTGAAAGTCAATGCATCTGCTCGTAGCATGCTAGGCGGCTAGCAGGCACTAAAGCGATTTTCCACACCCAGGCAGACAAGCTCTCCGTCAACCGCAAAGACATTACTCACCTTCGGATAATTCTCTTCAGAAGCGCTAATATTAGGGAGCAGATCGGGGCCAAACAAACAATAATATTATTATTATAATAACATCAAACACCTCTCCTCAGCGACGATTATGGAACATCAATTGCAAACGTATAAGGAACTACACGGAGCCGACGATGGCGCATTAATACGCCGCTCACTACACGGTGCTACGCCACTATATTATTAATTTACAACATACAAAAATAAAAACCTTATAAAATATGCGTTGTATATAATCTTTATATACACGTCCACCTTCTCTATGTGCATTTCCTGTCTTAATTCCGCCGTACCTGTTCACTATTTTCATTAGCGGAAGGATTCTGTTTGTCGAAAGAAGACTGGTTGTTGATATTTTTCACAGTCGCAGAAATGACGTCACAGTCTTGTCTTCTATGCTGGGAAATGTAGTTAAAGAGGGTGGTTGTGTAGGTATTAAAATAGTAATTAAATGAATTCCAAAACGTCACATCGACCTTTACTATAGCAGCTACGTTTTTAACAAGTAAATGGCGTTAATTAAAGGTAAACTAAAATAACACATTATTAAAAATGGCTATACTAAAATGGGGTTTGTGTGTGTGTGTGTGTGTGTGTGTTTTAACAAAAGTTTAAGGTTGAATTTCTAAAATAAATAACATCTTTTGGTTGGGAGGTGATGCTGTGGGAAAAGTGTTATTATGGGAAATTGAATGCATTTCATATTTAGTCCTAGGTAGGCCTGACAGTTATCATAACCACTGAAGACTATTCCTTACTGATAATTAGATTATGGAACTGCAGTAATGACCTTTCTTTGAGATAATGATTAAATTGTGAAGTTACAATATCTGATACAAACAACTGAAGCATTTCAAATGTATACTGTTAAAAAAATGTTATAGGTATGTGTGACCATAAAACTAACAGAAGCTAATATTTTTCTATCTGTTTATTAATAATTAATAAACAGACAACCAGTCCTTTGGACAGAGATAATGTGAAAATCTTTAAACATACATGGACAATTCATGCATAAAGCTAGATTCTGATATTTAAGGTATAACAGCGATTGCTTTCATTTCATTAAAATGCATGCAGACAGATTGAAAGCTAAATGTCACCAGTTCATTAGCACTGTTTGTATAGCCGATCAGTAATTAGCTAAGGTTAATTTGATTTTAGCATTGCTCCAGACTTAATTAGTGCAAACTAAAATAATGATTCTGCAAGTTTTGTTCAGAATAATATCTCTTACAGCCCCACTCTTGATTAAACAGTATATTTGCCCTGATTCTGAGATAAAAGATTCTTCCTGAAAAATATGCTTATCTATTCCCAAAATGACCTTTCTGAACATCAGCATGCACCTAGAACAAAAAGTAATTTTGTGAACTTAATTTGAACTCAAACACATTCTACATTTCACTTCCCGTGCTGGTTGAATATGGCATTACCACAAGGACTATTGAGTCTATTGTTCATGGTGTAATCCATCCGTTCCAATCAAATCTGGTCCAGTCCAGTCTGAGAGGACTATAAACAAAGTTAATATACACCATTTCATGCAAGCAAATGAACAAAACACAAAATGCATCATCCAAAGGGAGCAACCCTCTGGACTTTGTGGGATTGCATTATGATATGTATGGCTCATGTCGTACAGTAAGAGGCAGTAATGATGTATTCAAGACAGCAACTGAGTTACGCTGCTGGCAGAACTCTAGAAACTCATTCTTTTGTAGATCGATATATACTCAGCTGGGTATTTCAAATGTGAAAAAGAAACAAATCTATGCACTGTGACGGTGTAAACAATCATTACTGGGGCAGCCTTCAGTTTGAGAATAAAAGCATGCATTTTTATTATTTGGTGGGCAGCCACACACACTATCTGTCTTTTAATGGCAGTCTTTCCAGACTTATATTGATAGCCTGCAGTATTACAGACCATAATACTCAAGTCACATGAAAATCACTTTTTTGGGTGGTGGCTGGTTGGTGCTTTTTTCTTGCATGAAAAACATGTTGATTTTGTGTGTTTCTAATAGAATTTCTGTCCACCCATCTGATGTTCGATGAAATATGCCCCCCCCCAGGCAAGATTCAGATATCGATGTGGGGATAGCATTCACTTGAATGTCCTTTTCTGTAGTGGGAGTTGCTGAAGAATTTTCTAAAGATATTTTACAGAATTAATCTGCTTTTGTGTAACCCTGATGGGTGGGGGCATTTGTCATGTAGCTGGGGTGTTTCTGAAAAATAAATAATTGCTTGTTAATAAAATACGTATTCTATTGGCTTCATTTCAAGGAATGACGGAAATTTACACTGTAAATGTGGTCCACATACTGTATACTACTATAGCCTTTTCATGATTTTTTTTTTTAACCAAGTTAAAAAGTAATATATGTTTATAGAAATCCTGTTATTTTCTCTTGGAGATTGTTTTAGACAAAAAATAACCATAGATAATTTACTTCCAAGTTCATTTGCAGAAACCCTGGAAAAATATATACGTGAACATATAACCCAAAAATCATGCTTGTCTATAAAAGCCAGCCTTTTTGATTACTCCTGTTCTGCTTGTTTTGGGCTAAGATATAGCTGTCCTGTGGGTATTACACTTTATTAGAAGCTTGTTTTTCATCTGTTAGTTTATGTTTTCTTCTGTTAGCATGACATTTTATTTTATTGCAGATACTGAATGTGAAATCTGGCCAGCGACTTTAATCAACACTGTCACACTCAACACTTCAGTAATAGAACAGATGGCAATATTTGATATTAAGTCTCGCATCATTATTGGCTGTGGCTGCTTTGTTATATCACGCCACCCGTCCTGAAATTGGGTAGGGAGTGAGAGGAGGCACAGTCGGAGGACTTTCTCTTAGACGATTTGAGACATTTCACTTGAAACGAATAGCTCTGCCCCCCTCATAGCAACAGGTTCCTATTCTCCTAGCAACTGGGCTAGTAGTTATCAGAAATCACCTGCAAAGACACATTAAATACAAATTGACAACAACAGAGGCACAGCTAAGCATTGTCTTTGTTTACGGTGCATCTATAAAGTTAACTGGAAACTCATACTACTCTTTGTATGTAAACAATAAGGGCTAGATCAACAAACTAACAGTGAACCTGGATTACAGGTTGCATTGTGTATTATGTCATGTTTGGCATCCAAAGGCGGACATTTCAGGTCCAGAAAGTAAAAATCAGGATTTTGTTTCAACCAACTAGTTGTATACTCTGTGGCTGTGACTCTTTATGTTCAATTGGTTGGTTGAAACAAAATCCTGGTTTGGATTTTTACTTTCTGGACCTGAAATGTCCACCTCTGTTGGCATCATGAATGTGGAATGTAAGTTAAAGATTGCTTTACAAGTTTCGGATCCAGTTTTAATTAACTAAAAATGTTCTGAAGGAAGAAGGAAAAATTATTGGTTCAGATAGATAACCAATCAGATTGCGGAGGAGATGGGCCCAAGCAACTATAAAAGGCGAGACCAACCAATCAGATGGCTTGGTATTTAGTGTACTGAGCATATTCTGGCAGGGTGTTCAGTATGTTGTGGCGTGTATTGCGTTTAGTGCTGTGCAAGGCTAGGCTCAGAGTAAGTTTGCTGTTCACTCTTAATGAAGCAGTGCTTGGAGACTGAAGGAAGAAAAGATCAGAGTCAAGTCTCTGGGGATTGATGCTTCATGTAAGGCTCTGTACTGCAGTCTTTTGTCACACAGCAGGTTGGTAGCTGCTTAGACATGTAAAGCGCTCTCCCCTCTCAGAATCTCCTCGTCCTCTCTCACTTATCTGCTGACGTGTAGTAACTAGGCTGAAGTATAATTGCAGATGCAGGATGTTTACAGTGTGGAAAATTGGGCCCCGTGGCAATGGCGTGGGGGCACGCTGACACCTGGCAGACACGTCCCTGTCCACTGTCATTTAATGTGACGCGCTCATATTGCTGGCCAATCCACTTTCCACGCAGCTTCTGGGATGGGGTGCCCCCCAGTGGTCACCAGCCTCACAGGCCGCTGCTCTGCAATGGTCCGAGTTGTAGCAGCATCAGAGTCAGGATGTTAAATCATGGCTACAGTTAAGAAGCAGTCGTGGTTTGTTTACGCCTGAGGACGCACTAAACAAGCTGCAGATCGGAGCAAGATGGTTTACTGGTGATCGTGTGCGATTTATTACAGCTGAGGGACTCCCCAAGAAAAAAGTGCCTCTGAGGAGACAGGCTTAATTTCCCATCCGGCCGTGTGTCCAGGCAGGGCTCGGTGCGGCGTCTCGTGAGGATCGGCCTCAGGGGAGAAAAAGAGAGACAGGCTGAAAAAGACGTGCTGTAGGGGTTTGGAAGTGGCCCGCTTGGCCGATTCAGCGTTCCGGGTAAGTCATGTGGTCGGTGCGAAACTCTGACCGGTGAGAATCCCATTACTCGACATGGCCGAGGCCAGGCAAGGGGGGGTCGGAGCGTTTTCGCAGGTTGGGTTGTTCATGCTGACTGTCGCTGTCGTTCTACTGCAATCGGAATGCAGAGCCGCTGGAAATCCAGATGATTGAAGGAGTTTCTGGGTGCAGAATGAATCACACGGCGCAGGCAAGTGATTAAATCCGAGGCGTGTTTAACAAATCCCCCCCCCCACCGCCGCATCACTTGGCTCGAGAAGAAAGGGCAGCTTGGGCCGACATGAGTTGAGTCAGGCGGGATATTTGCAGGACCCGAATCCAGCTGCCCAATTCCTTGCTGATCAATCAGCTTGGCATAGAATAAATAAGCCGCACTTAAGTCAGTTGCTTTGCTGGTTAAAGAAGCACCTTATCCTTACTGTTTTGATTATGTCTGATTCCTTCCTGTGCCCTCTTGCTGCAACCCCCAACATGATCATCATTTTTCATTTCCACCCTACTGTGTCAGATACTGATGTGCGATGTGAAGCTGTAAAGCTGTAATTTACTGTATGTCTTCTAAATCTGATCTAAGAGCTTGGATCCACATTGTTATTTTCACTTAATGGATGTAGGACGTCCTTCACAACGGTTCACGGCTTTGAACAACATTGCTAATATTAACTGAGTTAATTGTGTATTAATTATGTCATATTAATTATGTTTCATGCTACAATGGTCTCGGTGAAAAGATGAAAAGGCCTTCAAGAAAAAGGGTGCTACTCCAATATTGGCCACTAGAGGGAGACAACCGACAACACTGCTACAACAGAGTTGAGGTTTGGTGGGTGTGGACTGGCTTCATTGGTGTTAGGAATAAGGCATGTAGAGGTGAGATACAGCAAGATACAAGGAAGCACGTTACTAAACCAACACTACCAGGCTACCAGGGTGAGTAAAGTTAGGCTTGAATCTTTCAAATCAGTCATGGGTCTTCATGGGTGGGGCAGGGGTGTTAATTAGAGGTTTGTTGATTTTGAATAAGAGGACCAGTGTATTGGACAGGGCTGTCAGTGGTGGCATTCTCGGGCCATGGAGGGGAACTGAGGAAGTGCATTCAGAAAGCTAATCAGATAAAATAGTGTCCTGCCTGTGTCTGAGAACAGTGCTCGCCTAGATGAAGCCCGGATCTCCAGTCAGGTTCCCTGGAGGTCTTACACTTCTCTCCCATAGCAGACCCTGTCAGGCAAATTCAGTGCCAGCAAAATCTCACTTTGACCCCCGGTAGAAGGCCTCACCCAAGCCTCTACCTGAAGGCCTCTCTGGACTCTCCTGCCTTTTCCAGAACCAGCTCAAAGCAGACAGAGGGGGGACCTGGAACGGACCGGCGGAGGACAGGGAGAGGTACCGATGTGCAGCAGCCGGAAAGCATCTCCATCACACGGTCCAGCTGAGGTGGAGGAACGTAGGAGTGGAGATCAGGCCGCGGACTGGGCAGGGGAGAAAGAGATAGAGACTGAATGAGAGCAAATCACTTCACTGGGTCCACAGGTTCTGACAGCAGGGACCTTTGAGGGAGGAGATGTCCGCTTTAGACCAAGACCCCAGTGGTACCAACTCCAGGCCTACAAAATGGCAGAGGAAGTTACCAAGG
Organism: Mormyrus hasselquistii; assembly: GCA_026779605.1. Classification (NCBI taxonomy): domain Eukaryota; kingdom Metazoa; phylum Chordata; class Actinopteri; order Osteoglossiformes; family Mormyridae; genus Mormyrus; species Mormyrus hasselquistii. The sequence goes on along the minus strand of JAODKE010000020.1, from coordinate 17,651,146 downwards.
GGTCTGCGAGTCAACGATGATCGCCAGACTTTACTGGCACCGCTATTGCCATGGCTAATACAGATGCAGTGCTAGCATTCCAAAAGCCACTGCTCACTGTAGTGTTTACACGCGGCTCTACACCGTCATGATAAAAGGCCCATTTGTTTCTCAGCCGATGCTGATAGGCCAACGTCCGCTCCGCCGATGCTGATAGGCCAACGTCCGCTCCGCCGATGCTGATAGGCCAACGTCCGCTCCGCCGATGCTGATAGGCCAA
>JAODKE010000020.1:17627505-17650787 GCA_026779605.1 Mormyrus hasselquistii | reverse complement strand
CGTCCGCTCCGCCGATGCTGATAGGCCACCCTTAGCACTGATGTGTCCTATAAATACCTACTGAGGTTTTTTTTTTTTTTTGTCTATGGAAAAGAGATGTGAAAGGCAGATGGGAGATGTGTGTATGTGGGGGGGGGGGCACCTATCTCTTGCATCTATGCCTGCGTACTTACGTAACACACCGCCGACACTCTCAATAGACATGAATCAAGAATGACTTAACAAACCACATCTTTGACCTATCTACTAATGAAGGAGCCACTTTTGTCTCAGGGAGGTTGGGAGTTCATCACGACTGACACAAATCACCCGAAAAACAGCATAAAGTGTGTATTTCTGCAGAGTGGGATGCAGGTACCCAGATGACAATTAACAGAACGAAAAAGATCCTCAAGCAAAAGAACACTGAAACACAGGGACACCCGAGTGTGGAGAGTCTGATGCACAGCAACACGGGGACATTGGAGCTCAGAAAATCTGAAGCAAAGGAACCCGGGGGAACAGAAACTCAGAAGCACAGGAACATTTGACTTTACATACCCTGGAGTGAGGAAACAATTACTCATGGATGTACAGGAGCACAGTAACCAACACAGGCTTCATCATGTGCAGGGAAGTGGTTGTCCTTGATGAGCCTATTCTTAGTCCTGAGTTAAATCCCACTGAGAATACGTGGAAAAGATCAAAAACTACTTTTAGTAAGTGATACGTAAGTAACTTGGGAGAGCCTGAGCAGATCCAATGAATTTTGTCTGTAAGAATTGCTACAGCCGGCATAGCAAACGGAACCATGTGGCAGGTGGTTGGAAAGAAGGAGGACGTCATTAGGATTTTGGGTATGAGAGGTGGTGGAGAAAGACGATAAGCAGCCCTTTCGGCTTTGGCGCGAGGGGAAATCTCTCGGCACCGAGTCACTGGGAGGAACAACAGCTGGGATCAGGGTGCTGGGCTTGGGGCTGAGAGACAGAACTCTTAATAACACTGTTAATTATGCACCCAACTTTGCCCCGCCGAGGGAGATTCATGCCCTCTGCCTGTCTTAGAGTGACACAAAAAGTGTCTGAATTCTTGAGAAAGCGCATGTACACGCAGAAGATTGTGACTCCCCTTTGTGAGATTAAAGACACTTTCCTGACATGGTGTCCAAACTCATGCCCTGCTCATTCTGTGCCTTTTCTCCTACATCTTGCGAATGATCTGAGAGCATAAATAGCACCCTGGCTCCGGTCAGATGTCGGCTATGTGGCTGTGCGGTATGCAGATAAGAGTCCTCCGTCGGGCCCTCAAGGTCAACTCCAGCGCATCTTCTGTAAGCACAGCGGAGAGGTCAGAGGGCACAGCAGACAGACGGCCAGGCTCCTGCCTACAGAGGCGGATTGCATGGAGGTCACCTGGTGATAAGTGTGGGAAAAGTGCTACCCAGAGTTCCTCGAGAGCCCGATTAACGGCAATCTGAAGAGTGAGAGGGCAGAAAAGGAAGGGAAACTGCATCATGGAAAGTCTGCTTTCTCTGTGAGAACAAAAGTCCAGCCTCTTTGACCCAGTAGAATTAAGTTCTATGGGGGTTTAACTCCATAGCACAAGACAAACACAGTGGTGACTGTTCAGACTTCCTGCCACAAAATCATAGGGAGTAATCGACCGTGCTGTGGTTATAGACATTTGTGCTATAATCTCCTCAGCTTGCTGGCTGCCCTGTGTTATAGAGTGTTCAGAGATCCTTTGAAGGGTCCTTGTTCAACTTTTCCTAAATTACAGCCCCTGGATTGCAACTGAGTTTACTGTAATTGAGGCTAACCTCCAACTGCAAGTGAGGATGGTAAGACCTTAATTTCAATTGACTCTTCCTTGCTGAGGTAGGCAACTGGCAAACTTTTGAGAGCCATTACAACAATTATTTGATTGTAAACACTGATGGTAGACAAGGCCATACAGGCACATTTGAATGAAAGTTTGCAAATTGGCAAATTAAAATAGAAACAGCAGAAGTACAATATAGTCTGCTTTTCATAATATTTGCATAATTGTGAGACTGAATGTTATAAAGTTGTAAAAATTGCTTCTGTCACGACAGTCATCAGACTTATATGATCAGGGACCAAATACAAGACATTTGGCATTTTTAGTTTTTTGATTTTTAGAAAATAGAGTTTTCCCTTGTGGGGACCAAATTTTTTAAATTTTTTATCATATTGTGAGGACATTTGTTCCCCGCAATGTAACATAAACGTAACCCCCCCCCCCCCCCACACACACACACACGCATGCAGGCTGATCAGTGTTTTCAAGCTCGAATGATCAGATTCTGATGGACAGACTGTGTTTTCATGGAGCTTTTAGATGGGTATGGACTTCCGATAGCTCTGATATCGCTAAAAGAAAATGACTCTGTCTATTGTGCCACTTTTCCTTTAGTCTGGAACTTCTTACAATTTCAAAGAAGGAGAAAAGGTCAGCCGTTCAGCACGGACCGCCAAGCATTTTTACTCGCCAGAGGGGGCGCCGTGCCTCACGACGCTGACTTCAGTTTCTTCCTACGTTTCTGCTCCTTGGTAACAGAGGGCAGACTGTCCTTGGTCGGCTGGCTTATGTGCAGGGACCCTGTATTCCAGAGCCAACGTCGCTTTTAAGAGCTTGGCGGCTGCCTGTGGGTCACGTGACCTGAGCTCCGGTGAACGCGCGCATTAGCGTACAGGTTAACCTTTGCCGAAGAGCTTCTGGTTTCCTTCTACCCGAAAGCTGCAAACGCTCTGAGAGTTCCTTGCTTTGGCAGGAATGATTAATTCTCATACCATTAAATGTTTTATTAAACAAAGCAGCCTCTGGTTTTACTGAGGTGTGTGTTTGGGAGAATTTCAGATAAAATATGCATGACAGTATGTCTCCTGTAATAACAAACTATTAAATGTTACTCTAGAAGGAGTTAAACTACTTTTACTGTATGACCCAAAATTCTCAGTCTCTGTATTTTCCATATTTATTCAGACCTTAAATAATTTGAGTTTAGTTAAAGTTTAGAGGTATTCCATATTCTTCAAATATACCTTGTATTATGACAGTGAGGAGATTATTTATTTAACACAAATATTATTAAAAAATAAACCAATGAACAGTCCCTAACTCACAAGGATTGAATTTCAGTGCTAGGAGAAGCATATCTATTTCACAAGTAATGCTCCTCCTGAGGTCACAGCCACGGGACTTAATTTTGGACTTCATTGATAGTGAAGCTGAAGGGATGGTAGAATTGTTCAGTTGGCTTCACTAAATCCAATATTTTTAATGCTTCCCATCCTACATTTTTCCCAAAGATATCGTCCCTAAAAACTCACATTTAACCTAATCTCAACCCTTGGATATTACTGTATTTATTTAATGGTTTTGCTTGTGTTTTGTGTCTTGTGTTTGTTACTCGCCACTGCTTTCTGCATATAGATGGTCTGTTCATTCCGCTTGCACACAGAAATGGAACTTAAATGAAACAGTTGGTTTATTAGTTCTGGTATAAATCAGATAGAAGGTGTTTTGGTAGATTTTGTGCAAGACTGGGGAGCCTGGAATTGCTGTGATCTCCAAATGTGGCATGAATCCGACGATAAATCACCAGTTTTATCATGTATGCGGCACTGAAGGCATAAATGGAGTGTATGTAGATAGTGATCAGTCACAGCAACCAGTGAAGACTGCACTGGTCCATCAGAGACGCTCCTGCTGGTTTTTGCCGATTAGACAGTAAATAAGTACCGGGGTGTCTTTCTTAAAAAGGGTATCAACTTCACTCTTGAGATCGATCTCTCCTTTGTGTTGATAATTTCTTTGAGTGTGCTCATTCCCTACTGTCACTCATTTTCTGTTTCATGTGCTATGCGGCAAATACCCCGTGGATATGTGGTATATTACGTACATTAAATTAGATTTATCGATAGATCTGTTGTTGCTTACCTCGTGTGCCAGTAATTTACTTCAATGTGACGATTCGCTAGGATTTGACCATTGTGTCGTCCACTGTGGAACCCATCGCTTTAAGATTCAGGGCTATAATTACGCCTGTCATGGCTGGCTGGTCCGGTGCTGGCCTCCGACAAGGGAGCAGATATCCCTGGCTGAGATTCGCCTGTCATCCAGTGATGATGCTTCCAGACAGCTACTTCCCAGCCTTCTGTCGTCCCTCTGGGCTCCACTGGCAGGCCTGAAATGAGGACAGGTGTCCGTCAGAATATGTCGTTCAATTATAAAGGCCGAAATGGCGCCATTACAACAGTTCAGGGAGGAATCAATCTTAATAGGCAAGAAGCTGAATAATAAAACAAGGTGTGAAACTCTGGACACAAAGTCTTCATGATGCTTCATTGTTCCAACAGCTGTTCTGTTGCATGTAATTCTGAAGTGTGTCCACCAGAGGGCACTCTAAACTTCCTCGCCTGTTACACTGACACATTCCTTGGATCAGATCCGTTTCTTAAATTCTCCGGCAGCCAAATAAAATGGAGCAAGAACTCCAATAAACCCTGTTGGGCACAGACTTGTGTTACCAGCACCTTGTTACCCAAATATGCCATGTCTGGCCGGTAAAACCAGGACGAGGAACTGAGTCAATGGAAGTATTGAAAAGGACAGCCGAACCGAACCTGAATCAGCTCCCAAACTCATACCCCCTTTTCTTCTATGTTACTTCTGTAAAATATATCTCATGACTGTATAGCCAGCTTCACGAAATGGTGAAATTATAACTTCAGCCGAATGCACCCTTTTCAGACCTGAAGGCCCTGCCCTCCGGCCTACACATTTGTGGGGGGGGGGTTGTTGGCTGCAAGTTGGGGGCTTTTATAAGCTGTTGGTTTATGAATTGTCTGACCTCCTTATTAAGAAGTGAAACAGACCTGGGAACTTTCCGTCACTTTCTCATTTGAGTGATCAAAGGCTCAAGCAGGAAATAAAGGGTACTGTTTAAATGCCCCTCAGGTGTTTCGTCCAATAAAAAACCTTTTCAGGAGGGGTGGGGGGTGGGGGGGGCATGACTGTGTCTGTAGATCTGTCTCCACAAAGCCCGCGTGAAAGTTTTTGCAAACATCATGTCCAGAAATTCAGGTCGGAGCCAAAGACGCCTTTGTGTGCAAAAGGCACAGCCATTTTAGTGACGTTGTTAAATCAGACTCACAGTAATGACACTGGACTGCAAGGTCACCACCAATATGAGTTCTGCAAGTGGGGGGCACACTGCAGGGAAGCCACCAGAGATACAGGAATAGCCATCCATCCATCCATCCATCCATCCATCCATCCATCCATCCATCCATCCATCCATCCATCCATCCATCCATCCATGTCATGTATCTGGTTCAGCCATGTGGTAATCGTGATGTTACACTTTTTAAATGTAAATATTACTCTCTCTCTCTTTGTGAAGCCAGTGATGGAGTTTAAGAATTTTTGCTACTGGTCAGCTAGACTAGTTCAGTAAAATATGTAGTTTTTTTGTATTCACTCTTCACCTAAATTATAAATGATATTGCGGTGGTGATATTCTCCATCCTTTGGGATTGGAGTCCCTCCATGCCACTGTACTGTAGGTGTGTGAGGTTTTGCTCGTTCCATTCGTATCAGTGTAGCTCTGCTCCTGCACTCCGAAGACCTGCTGTGTGAGAGCAGTGGTGATCCTCACGTCGCCTCGGTGTGTGTAGGTGTGTCCGTTCATGATGTACCTGCTGCCTGCTTGCCCACTCACTCCACCGCAATCTCCAACACTGAAACCTGAGTTCATTCAGCAGTCATTAAAATGAAATATAGGGATTTTTTACATGTGGTCAGGTAATAACTACCAGTTTATATCATGTTGGAAAATGCTCTTCAGTCTTGTGTTCAGGAAAAGCTGCTTTGAGGCTGTTTTGTTGCCCCCATTGTTATATGTTTTGTTTTTGTGATGAGCAGAAGCATCATCCTGCTTTTCTGTTTCTGATGTTCCACTCAAAGCTGGCGGTTTGAAAACAAATCAACGAAGGAGCCTGCTTTTACCTGCCTTACGGTTCATCTTTCGGAGGGAGGCCGTCAAAGTGCAAAAAGATGCACACACTTTAAACCCCCCGGCCTGGGGGGAGTCCTGCTCGCAGCCTTCTGGACAGGAGGAAGACCGTGGTACCGGCAGAATGCAGCCCAGAACCTCATGTCTCCGGAGATGCTCCTTCGATCTCCGGTTCCTCCTCAGATCACTTTCTGCTGTTCCTTCTCTTGTCGACGCTCAGAGCGACAAGCAAAGCTGAATAAGCACTTACTCTCCATTTTAATTGGCTGATTACAAGATTGAAACCCTCATATGATATGAATTAAATTAAATAGTCTGCTTGAGATATTGCTAAGATCCAGGTATTTCTTTTAACTTCTAAGGAGTCCCATTAGTTTTGTCCATTCTGTTTTAATTTGTTTTATTATTTAAAATAATGTGTCATAACTGCGAAGGGTTGCTCACCTCACCCTGGGATATTTTCTTCTTTGCGTCCAACTTCTGGGATATTCTCTCGACAACCCTGCATAGGACAAGTGGGTATAAAAAAATGGATGGATGGATGGATGGATGGATGTTGCCATAAATCAAAAGCAAAGGTACCTGTTCTATGGACTAAAGAATGATTTATGCTGGTAGATTTGCAGATAATAGCAACGCTGCAGGAGATTTCGGGCCTCAAAACATATTATATTGGGCCCCTAACCCAGGCCAACCCAGTTTATAGGGCCCCTTGGAATGGTTTTAACTTCCTTTCTTATTTCACAGAAAATTGTGTTCCTTTACCATTGGCTGTCTGTATGAGACTCCGCATGTAAGGTGTTTCTGTGGGATGCCTGAGGTAACGCAGATGTTAAGTGCAAGCATATGGACTGTCAGCTAATGCTAAAAATATGCCACCGTGTACAAACCTGCCATCTGTTCACCCAGGAACCGTCGGGCGTCTCCCGCATCTGTGCCATGAAGTTTGTCTGCCACTTTGATACAAAAACTTCCTCTTGTTTGTCTGATCCCTGGGTAGGGATTGCTGGAGATGCACCAGTTACCAATGGCTGCTTTACATGGTCATATGGTGTCCTTGGAGGTTTGTCAGATCATTTGAACTTAAAATACCACTGGTGTCATGATTATTCCCTCCCTTAAACAACAATCAATAACAATAATCAATCAGAACAATGACAATATCAATGCTCAAGGCTATTTTCCCGATTGCCTCCTCTGCTCTCTACTGCCCCCTGTGCCCATTGATTGAGTGTCGTAATCCTGCAACGCGGATGGGATCGCACTGCCTGGCTCTTTGTCCGATGCTTAACCCTGAGGCTGATGGGAACTTGGGTTCGAACCGAATGGCCTGGGAGGGCCGCAGCTTCCGTGAGCAGCCTGGTGATGGCGCCCAACCGATGTATCAGGGCTTGTCAGAAGGGAACACACAACAGCTACAGCCCTCCTGACGGATATTCAGAGTGACCCCCCCCCCCGCCCATTTGCTCTCCATCTGCCATTAAAAAAAGAGTCACTCCTGGAGGTCCCCTCCTCAGCCGGCTCAGCTATGAAGACACTTCCAGAATGTTTTACACTGTGCCACATACCTGCAGCTCAATCTTGGAAGAAATTTAATATAGAGAAAAAAAGAGTAAGACAGATTGAGAGAGAGAGAGAGAGAGAGAGAGAGAAAAGGAGAAAGAGTAAGAGAGATAGCACTTTCTAAATGAACCCGAAGGTGGGGGTTTAACCGGCCATAAAATTTAATCGAAGGTGGAGCCTCCATCACTCTTCCCGAAGGATAAGTGTGGTCGATCCGTGCTGCAGTTTTTAGTTATTCATGCATCTTTCCGGCCCTCTACCTCACTAGCACATGCCAAGCGCAGAAAGTCTCCTATAAAACGCTGAGAAGATCCCAAACATGGCGGCCTGGCACACATCCCGCCATGCAAGCGGCCTGCAGCCCCGACCTGGTTTTACTCTATGACTTTACAAACTTCTCAGTGCTGAGAAGTCGGACAGGGAGTATGAGGGGGACTGACTGTGTCGTGGTGTGATCGAGATGCTGAGCTATGCTGGAATGGGCTCCCACAGTCCTCTTAGCGAGACACCGAAAAGCAGAGGACAGCTGTAAAGCTAAGGTTCCCTTGCCAGTTAAAGAAACCTCTCTAATTTTATACCACAACACCCCCCCCCCAAGCCTACCCTTGGACAGAAGACACCTCTGCAGGGATGCCAGCCCCTTACAGAGCCCATTATGTGGGCAGTTTAGAGATGCCAATCGACCTGAGGGCTGAGGCAGGAGTATCCGGGGGAATCCCGAACATGCGGGGAAAACCCTGCAAATGTGACACGGACCTAGAGTGAGGATGCACCCCTCAGCGCCGAAGCTGCAAGACAACTCTGTGATCCAGTTCTTTACTTCTAGACTTGGTTTTATATGATTATAATAATTTATATATTATGGACTAGAAAATGAGTGACCGAATCTGACGCATTCATCACCCTTACATACCCAAAAAACTCAACATTTTCCAAGATGTGCATATTCATCATTGTATGAGAAAGTGGCGATGCCCAAATTCAGTCCGCCGGGTCGGCGGTCCCTCTTGATTTATTGAAAATGAATTTAATTATTGCCTACTTTGTAGTGTTGAGTTCAGGTGAGGGGAGGGAACTTATTATGCACATAATTACTCAAATAAAGCAATTAAGAGCTGAGGTTGAGCGGAAAGCGGCAAGCTTAATGATTTCTGGGGACCAGAGCTCAGAACCTCTGACTTGGAACATTTTCTAATCTCCAGCAGAGACGTTTTCTTAGCAGTCGGAGGAGAGGAGGCCTTCCCGTCATCTCGATTTATACATGCAAAGCTGGCGGTTCGACAGAAAGGAGGAGGTGGGCGCTACACGACGTGGTCGTCCGTATTCATCACGACGCAGCGAGGGCCCGGAGAATTCAGCTGTCAGCTAGTCTTGAGGCCAGACTATGAAACCATGTGTTTCTACTGGACCGTCCTCACAGCCCAAGGAATTAATATGAGAATGAAGGAGATCTACAAAGGATGGACCCCTCTTTACATTCACAAAAGTGATGATAAAGCAGGTTAAACTCACTCACAGAACAAATCCAAAGTTTGTCAGTTGTTCATTTGCAGGGATCCTTTAAAAGCAATTAATCAATTAATGTAACAGTGCAAATATGTACGTGTCTTATGTTCATTTGCGGTGATATGATAAGAAATTACTGTGCATTTTAACCTCTATACCGCACATGAAGTACAAATTAGCATATGTAAAAATGCATGATAATTTCTTGTCATATTCGTACTTGTGTATCAGTTATGTCGACCCCAGCTAATATATGATGGAGAGTGGCTTGGTAGGCTAAGTCGCTGTGCCTGTGATCTGAAGGTTGGTGGTTTGAGTCCCAGCCTTGGCAGAATAATCATGTCTGTGGGGATTTGAGCAAGGCCCTTAACCCCTCCCTCCAGAGGTGTTGCATACTGGTTGACCTGTGAACCACACCCCCCTCCCCCAAGCTATAGAGAGAGATTGGTAGGTGAAGAGATGCACTCCAATGTACTTCTATAATTGGTCAATAAAGGGTTTATTATTTAGGTGTATCACTGTTGATAATTAACTGTTGTGCCGGAAGTTTCAGTCCTCAAGTTTTATATTGTTTTGCAAAGTATAGGTAAGAAACAAACAACATACTCAATGGCGTAGGAGAGAGTTCGACATTGATGGGGGGGACAACCAAATAAAAGTTTTGGGGGCTGCACGTTCCTGCAGCCTCCCGTATCCTATGCCCCTGAGCATATCGTACATGGCGATTTAATGTTTAAAAATGAAGTCTTCACGCATGTTTAAACCTTAAGCTTTCTCCCTTCTATCTTGTATTGATGATAAAATGTTTCATTAATCTTCTGCTGACATCAAATGGAATAGATTAAAAGCCTCCTCTCCAATTTGCAGCTGCATTCTGAAAAGTAACCAAGAGGCTGGAGGTGGAAATTAAAACAAACTTATTAGAGGCGCTGGATATTAGATATCGCTGGAAAAATGGCCCTCTCTCTAAAACGACAGCAGATATTAAATCACATCCCTTGTGTGGAAGATTTGCTTTTAAATTAATGAACAATAAAATCAATTAACTAGATCAGAACATCCAATCAATAGCCTAATTACAGGTAATTTACTGCCTCAGCTGGCGTTCATTCTATTTATTATGCAGCTGCTAATTAATCAAACCTAAGTGGAATGATGTAAGATGTGTCTGGTGAAGAAATAACTAAGTTGTTTGTGGAACTACCTAGTGTCAAGTGGGGCGGGTATTTTGTTTTAACGTGCGCATATTAACCTGCCTCTTAATGGACCTGCCTTTGCATGTTAAACGGTGTGAGTCTCTGTTCTCTAATGCAAAAAATGGTCGCCCCGTCGATGCTCCCACTGAAAGATTCTTATATCAGGGTGCATGGTTCATACAGTATGGAGATCCCGGTCTGCAGCTGTGCATGCAAATCCTTTATTTAAAAAAAATGCAATTTCCCATTCTTGCATCACTGTGCCGACACAATGCACGGTGAGGGATTATCCCACGATTGTGCTAATTACTCCTTCGCGAGTTTGACATTGCTGGCTTTCGTCTTGGCACCGTTCAGACGAAGCGGAGCATCTTAGCCACCCTCATGACTCCCAAGGTCAGTAATGCGCTGCTTCCTATGTGCGAATAGAGCATTTTTAAAACTCTTTTTAAGCTCTTTTATCGACTATCCCTGTTTTCAGCGAGTCTGTCGGGCACAGGCTACTGTTTGGTATCGCTTGGTAATCTAATTTCCTCGTCGATGGAGCAAGAAGCGCTTGATATGGGAGCTTCACAGCCATGAGGTGGGTTGGATTAGCAAAAGGAGCTATCATGGCGGATGCCCTGCAAGTCCGCGGCATCTAAAAAGTAACAAAGAGATGGCGGTAAGGGAAGGGGAGAGTGACGGGAAGACGGGAGTGCGGGGGATGCAGGGGGGATGAGACTTATTAGCGCCTCAGTGGCTCATGCCTCAGCTATGCCAGGTGCACACACCTACCTACCCCACGAAATGAGTGCGCTACGGATCGGGGCACGTAGCCAGTCACTGAAATGATGCGTTTGCATCCCCCTCAAAATTCGTTTGCGCCGAAATATGAATCACTGATACCATGGTCACCTGACCTGACCGAGGGGGTTTTGACTACTTGATAAAGTCAATTTAAACTGGCTTGTGATAACAGCCCCTGGACTCCCCTTGGAAGGGGGGTTCCTTACCGTTTCTTACAGTCCCCAGGAGCCAAAGAACACATTACGCCACAGGAAGCAAACAGCACAGCAGGTGATTTACAGGTGAACTCCTGTCTTAGATTAGTGATGGGTGACCGCATAACCCTTTTCAGTGTGAAAATCACCCACACGCTTCACCACAGCATCAGATGAGCAATGGCTTATCTAAGTCGCCAGTTAATACTCTGACAGTTATTGCTGGCATTTAAAGCTACCTTGTGCACTGCAATCACTTACTATTCACATTTAAACATCCCATCCATTTTGTGTAACTGCTTATGTAATTCAGGGTTGGGGGGGGGGCAGGGAGGGATGCACAGTCACCTATGGCCAGTGTGGCGTCTCCAATTCACCCTCAGTTAATTTTTTTTGGACTGTGGTGGGGACCAGAGTACCTGGAGGAAACCCCTCGATGACACGGGTAGAACATGAACATGCAATCTCCACACACATGCAGCCATGGCAGAGACTCAAAGCCTGGTCCCAAGGGGGGGGGGGGCAACATTGCTAGCCATTGCACCACCGTGCCATTCTCCCCCCTGCGGTATTTATAGGTCATTTTACATCAGCGACAGGAGATCTCACCCATTCTTTCCAAACCCTTTTCTGTGCCTCTTTTCTTCCCGGCTGCACTAGAAGCTGTAGATTAGCAGTAGCAGATTAGAGTAATGCTGTAGATCGGATCCTGCATATCTGAGCAGGTAATTATGGGCCTGTTGTTGGTTCCTCCGTCGCTCTATCAGACAGACAGTTACACACTGTCCTCTACTCCTACTAGATGTCCCTGCCAGTACCTGGAAGGCATCTTCTAACGCTCTGCCATGAGGGGCTGCACATTCCCTCGGGAGCTCCATTTAAATTGTAATCATTTTACCTTTTTGGTTTTTCTGACTGATTCCTTGTGAACCTGCCACCTGTTGTATGAAAATGAGGAAGACCAGGACATACATCATGAAATCCCTTATAAAATTCAGTCCGGACACACCGTGCAGGTAACGTACATACAGTTCCACTTTATGGACTCAAAAGCACCGTTTCTCCGGTAGCACACAGGTGGGGCTGGGGTTTGACTCGCTTCCTTGTGCTTTAGGTGAATCAGTGTGAGCTTGTGTGGGCACCATGCTGGACTGACAAGGTGAGGCTTTTGCTTCCTTGGATGGACTTCAGGTTTCCTGTGGCTCTGTGTGGGACATGACATTACGGGAGATGAATGGGAAAAAGTGGAGAATTCAATTTAAATTCTCGATGCAATGCAACCATTCCTAATTGCATCCCCCCCCAGGGTATAACCCCTGCCTTATGCCCTACATTGAAAGACTTCAGCCCCCTGGGACCCTGAGCAGTTGTAAGATGGATGGATACAGTAACTTCTCCCAGTTTGGATATTAGAAGACAATTACAAGAGATAGAGAACCTTTTATACCGTAACTGTGGACCTCTGGCTTACATCTAAACCATCATTTGTCCGATTTAATAGACTCACATTCATAAGGGCAGCCAAAGGTCTGGGACACACAGCTTCACAAACTGAAATCATCTTGTTCAGCGTATCAGCATGGGAGCTCTTTACTGGAGGGAGCCTGAGAACAGGTAGTATTGAAAACCCTGGGAAAACTAAGCAGAGTTCGCAGCCTGGGTCTCGGTCGCTCACGTTAGCGCTGCGCTTGTTCTATCTGTGCTGGGTGGAGGTCATGTGGATTCTCTGAAATCTGAGGAGCTTCTTTTGAGTCGGAGGGTTATACTCACAGGGACACAGAACATTAGTGGCAATATGCGGTAAAAATGGTAGTTTATGGCTATAATCAGACAGCATGGTGTCCCATTTGTGCTGTACCCCATTGGCACTCGGCAACCACGGGCCGTGCTGTTTATGGGATGTCAGCCGCCCACAGAGGAAACAGGACCAGCTGTTTCGGTCTCATCAGGGCCACTCGGCCAGAGAAGGCAGCAAATGCAGCTGGTGCTACCTGCAAGGGCTGCTGGGGACTGGAAGGATTTTCTCATGAAGTAAAAGACAAGATAGACCTCAAAGATGGGGGGGGGGGGCGAAAAAAGGTGTATGAGGGGTCGTGACAGGATGGAGAAGGCTCCCACTCCTGCAGCAATTTATAAAACATCTTCAGGCTCTGCGACTGATTTCCACCCACTTGTCAAAGTGTCCATTGCCCAGTGACGCTTTCCAGCCCTTTGCTGCAGGCCTAATTGGGTTTCAAGTTTCCATCACGGCTCATAATCCACCAGCAGAAGAGCAACGCAGGGCTCCGCCTGCTGATCAATTAGACAAACAGGAGCAGACTCAATGGGACGCGGCCGATGGCTGCTTTAATGATTGCGATGACCTATCTGTGTTAGTCCAAAAACCTCCCATGAGGTTTGGAGTAGACTGTGTCCACATTGAGTTCTCAATGAGCTGTGCTTAAATCAAATCAGGATGGTCAGACCCTTGTGCAGAGGTAATCCTGTAGATTCATGAACCGGTCAGGATTTGTGCTGAGTCCCGGATTTGGGCCCATGCCAACCCCAAGGAGAATATTCCGGTAGGAAAACAGAAATGTAAATAGAATATAACGATCATCGTGCTCATCTCCCACAATCCTTTGCCCCGTTCAGCCACAGTGCCACATGTTCGTTTTCTCTGTCCTCACTAGCCACCCCAGCCCCATGTGTCCCTGCCTTCTACCCATCTGATCCCACCCTGCCCCCACCTCACCCCACACGCAAATCCTTTCTAGGCAAACTCTTCCCTCGCTGGCGAGTCGCCGCGTCGCCCGGATCCATCCACCATCCTGGCCAGAGACGTCCCCACAGACGACAAATCCGATAATGAGACTGATAAAGATCTCCTTAATTGCCTGGGCCCCGTAGCCTCGTACCTGAGCAGCAAATTAAAATGTGTTTGTTATTCCTGCAGTTGTCTTCCTTCGACAGCCCGCATGAGCCGATAGCCGCTTATCTCACTACTGATGCTGGCAAAGCAAACAGACACAGCCATGGCTTCTCTGTCAAGACGTAGCAGAAGAAAAAACAACATTTGCTGGTGCTTTAATTATAATGAGAAAACAAATAGGAAATGGGGAAAAACCTGTTATTTGCAGTGATTCATTTCACTCGTCCCCCATTCCTGACTAAGTTTATAAATTAACGTGATCTTCGTTTTCCCCCGCTAAGCCTCCCAGACCCCTGATGCTGGTTATCTGCCCCTCTGCTGTGCAAATGCCCCCTTTTGGCTTCCTTTACTGTCCACCAAAACAGCTCCTATATACATGGTTTTCCCCCGTTGTGATGCCTCGATCCCGGCCCAGCTCTGTCCATGTAAACCCTGAAAAGAAAAACTTCATCCCTGTTAATCCTGTTATTCTCTGCTCAATCTCTGGGTCCCACAGTTGTTTTTGCTGACTGGAGTGACTGAATTAACATTATATATATATATATATATACAGTAAACACAGAGACCATGTAATGTTTGAAAGATTTTGGCATCTAATTCATGTGTCTTTTGTTCTATGGGAAATATAAGAACTGCTTGTTATATTCACTGTATTTCAATCACAGCAGGCAAATACTGCAGACAAAAAAGTGTCAGTAATGTCAAGACTTCAGACACCTACAGCCCACTGGAGCTTTTCTCATATGTGACAAACGGCAGACAGCTGCAGACCACTGAAGATTTTCTCGTCAATAATAATCTACATCCTGAGCTCTGGTGAGGATAAGATCATTCTTACGATCCAAATCAGATTTATAAATTATCAACGTCCATAGCCTATACTGCCTTGTGATGACAAAACACAGCAACTTCAAAACCAAGCAAGCATAATTTAACTAAGATATTTTGTCCCAAGATAAAACAAAGCCTGAGAGATGGAATTTTGCTCATAATGCATGTACTGCGCCTTGCCTTGGTATGGCAGTGCACCCTTACTAGTCCACTAAATTGAGAATGTAAAATTTCCGCTGCCGTGGACATTGATACAGAGAGGAATGACCTCTTCTTGCAACAAGTGCTCCAGAGTGCATTCAGGAAAAGCTTCTTCTGTCAGACTGATTTCCCACCATCGCGGAGCGCAGTCAATAACAGCCCCCCCAGCGTCGCACAGGCACCATAAGACTGTTGCACAAGATTGCTGAGTACTTACATTATGGCAGAAGCACTTTGCCAGCCAGCCGAGCGACAGGGTTCAGGCTTCTTCCCTTCCAGCGGACTGCTGGGGATTCCTGCTGCCTTAATCAGAGCGTGCAGGAATGTTTCAAGGTGACAATGTCCTTATACCCACCCCNNNNACAATTTAGCTTGTGAGACAAACTATGTTGAATTGAGAAACCCAAAGACAGTCACTTCCTTCACCAACAGTGGGCGACAAGATGCTGCGAAGGAGAGCTTTCACATGGTGGCCGTGGCGAGGGAACCCTTCTGCTTCCTGCTGTCACTGGAGTGTTTGGTGTAGACGAGAGGGGGAGGATCTGCCAAAATCAGGCAGGGATTTAGAAGCCGGGGTGAGCATTGGAAGAGGGTTAATAGTTCAATAGATGGGAAAGAGCATGAAGTGCGACTTCATGTCAGGAACAGGTTTGGTGTTCTTTTCAGAGCTTGGAGTTCTGCCCTGGTGTGTATTCAGCGCCTTTATCGCGTTCAACCAATCGTGAAATGTGTCATAGCGACCTTGAAGTTCACAGGAAACTACAGTTCCAAGAAAAGTGTGCTCAGACCCGACAGGATAAAGTGGCCAAAGTGGGTCTCTATCAATCATTTGGTTTATATGCTGGAAGTGAAATAATCTGAGGATGGAAGATGAACGGCAGACATTCTGGCACAGAAAAATGCCCCCTTTCCCAGGACCATCTGGAGAACATTGTAATGTTGCATGTGCTGTCATTAAGCCCATTACAGAGTTTCGGTGCCGCAGTGATGTCGGGGGGTAACACTATGACCTCACACCTTCGTATCTGTGGGGTGGATTCCCAGCTCAGTGTTTGTGGAATTTACGTTTCCCCCGATGACTGTATGGATTTCCTTGCCATACTCATCTTACCTCCCACAGTCCAAAAATATTATTGGAGTGTTTCTACATTGCGCATATTGCATGAATGTCTGCCTTGTAATTGACTGGCATCCCATCCAGGCTCTGTTGGAATAGGATTCAGGCTCAATAGGTCCATATACTTGATAAGCAGTGATACTTTAATTAACCAGGAGTCTCAACAATAACTAAGAAACACACATACTAATGGTGATCTAATTACTCTTAAATACGAAAATTTGCTCAGAGGCTATGCCAAAGCTTAGAAATACATTGTTTTTTAATGCAAACTCGGGTCTAATTTTTGTACAATTCCAATAAAATGTCCCATTTCTATGCATTTGTAATATGCAAAGACATGCATGGGAGACTTGCTGTGAATAAGCAGAATAACCTTTCAAATTGAAATACACCGATTCATAAATGTCTGTGCTGCAATGCACATTTGATACAAACTTTAGCGATGAATTGGGGTGCCTTTAATTATAATAAATCATATGATTTTATATTATAATGTCTACAGCATGAGCATAAATTGTCTCATATACATTAACCACAGTTATACCAAAATATCACCCTTGAATATATCTAGCATGTACCAGGATCTGCTCAAGTTTAATCCTATTTTTTTTTTTAACAAGGAGCAGAAATACAACATGTTGATAGAGTGGCAGCAGGATAGCTCAGTGGGTAGCATGCTAGCCTCACGCCTCCGGGATTCTGAGTTTGATTTTCTATCCTCTGGCTGTGAGTCTGAACAGCTTTGAAGATGACTGGCACAGATCTTCCTCACCAGCAATCCATCTACCCCTCCTGCTGCCAGAAGAAGGCCAGATACACCCTCTTCACACTCCTGCCTACAGAAGGTGCTACAGGTGCATCACCACTCTCACCACCTGTTTCAGGGACAGCTTCTCTCCCTGAACCATCAAGCCACCTCTATCTGTCCATCCCCCCCTTGGTATTATACACTGATATTCCACATTCGTACTCGATCAGTACTTTACTCCTTTGTGGTTATCTGCACACCCTTATCCCAACTGCATCACATATTTATTGCTTATTAATTGCTCACTGATTCTTATAGTTCACTGTCTTATTGTTCTGTATTGCACTGATGGTGTGCTACCAAGAGATGGAGTGGAGGCTCTGAGGCTAGAGATCCCACGAGTGTCAGGAGTGATTCTACTAAATTTGGCTCTTGAGCAAGGACCTTAACCTGCAATTGCTTCTTCCTGGGTAATGATGTTAATCTACATCCAGCCCTATAAGGAGGTCCTCCAATTTACAGGGAAAGGGTTGGTGGCAGGATTGGCACTTGAGCCACTGGAAAGAACCTCACATTGGTCCATTCAGACTAGTGTGGTGCTGAGGTATCACCTGCCACATGGTTGTGCTCAAGTTCTCATCCCTGGGGTTGTTTGTGGTGAGGTGGGTGCAGAGCAATGCGCTGCGATCAGTGCATGCTCCTTACCTTATCCTATCCCCATATGCAGAGGTGGAAAGTTCAGGTCCAGAAAATACAAATCCAAGATTTTGTTTCAACCAACCAGTTTAGTATTCTGTGATTTTGACTCTTTATACTAAACTGGTTGGTTGAAACAAATCCTAGGTCTGGATTTGTACTTTATGGATTTGATCATCTTGAGATAGGCTCCAGGCTCACTATAACCTTGTAGTGGTTAACTGGCTCAAGACACACACAATTCCTCACAGAAAACAAGTCAATACGTGGAGCTACTAATATGATCAGTGGTATCTAAAAAGTTTTATTGAGAAAATGAACGGGACATATGAGGATTTGGTGAATTTTCTGTATATTGCAGTCTTTTGCTATTGCATCATGCTGCACTTTTCTGACAGCACAGACAGCATTGATAATGGGGCCGGCGGTTGTGTTTGTAAACAGACGTAAAGATGTCAGGGGGCTCTGCCCAATGGCACATAAGCAAGCCTCCATCGCTCTCAAAGTGTTTGTCTCTTTCATGCGTTCGGCGAGTGGATCCTAGGCACGCCGTACGCTTTTGAAGTGTCACGCCTACGGCGCGTCGGATTCAAGATATCTTACGGGCCTCTCACTGTACGGTGGAACACATAGTTTTTTTCCCTTTATTGTTATTTAAAAAGGCACGGTAAAACAAATCTGCAAGATGATTAATAATACTAGAGAGAATAAGAAATATATATCATATAGTGAATGAATACTTCAATGAACGGTGGCTCAGTGTGTAGCGCTGCTTCTCACCTCCAGGTGGGGCTGGGTTCCAATCCCAGCCTGGCTCTGCGAGGGCAGAGTTCACTGGCCCTCCCACTGTCACCTGGGCCTCCTCTGCATACTCTTACCATCTCCTCCTGCAGTCCAAAGACGTGAAGTTAGGCTAACTGCAAGTGTGTTCATTTTGGTGACAAATACCATGACAAAATTTATTTGTTAATGGATATTTTTCATTAACAAAAATTAGATGATAAAGTAAACATTAATTGTGAGGCCAAAATCCACAAGGAAATGATTAGAAATGAGACAAAAATGTCAGGAAGATTCTGAAAACTGGGCATGACTAAAATATGACTGCAATTAAATTGCTTTTTCATTGTAAGGTTAAGTCTAAAGTGTAATCAGACTATGCTGTATAAATGAACACAGACCTGGATGCATTGCCTGCAATGAGTGTGTCACTGGCTCAATGCCCTGTAATTCCTGGGATGGCCAACAGTCCTGTGGTACCCTGTAGTAGAAAAACAGTACGGAAGATAGACGTTCACTTGTTATTACACAGGCTTGTCATGTTCTCTGATACACAATTAGTACACTAAGAACAAATTAATCTAACACTTGAGAAGTTTAGGCAAAACCCCTATTTAAAGATGTTAGGGCCCCTGGCACGTCAAAGCAGAGACACATACTGTATCGCCAGTATCTGTCTGACTGCATCAAAAGCTGACCGGTTTTCCCACTTCCTTGCAGAGAACCATCCGATTCAGGCCACTGGGAGAGATGCACCGGGAACAAAAAACAGCTCTCCTCCGCGGCTAAACAGTCACGACCGGTAAACTCTGAGGAGGTTAATTACGGCGGCGCCGGTCAGAGCACAGACAAAGGGAGGAGGGAGAGTCGGCCGGTTTCTTAAACAGTCTGTTGTTGCCCCTCATTTGCATCAGAATTGTTTGCAGAGGAGGCTAATGCATGAATGATGCACAAGCTGTTCCCACCGCCACTGGGAAAAAAAAAATGCTTAGCCCCCCCCCCCCTGCACTGCATGTCCATCCCTCCTCCCTGCTCAGATGGGACAGAAAAGTTCCATGTGAAAGACAAAGAGGGAAAGGTTAATGGATTCAGAAAAGATTTATCAGCAGGACAAAACGATTCCATTAGTGGGGACCAGTGACTCAAGGTGATGAGCCCACAAGTTCCATGTTACACACCCCCCCCCCCCAACACACACCCCCCCCAACACACACACACACACAATCTCCAGGAAATTGCACTGTATATAGACAATAGACAATATTGTATCAAAACCTAACCTAAGGTCACATTAAAAGCAGAAAAGCAACCTGTATATGACTGACAATTTTGTTAAATTTGATTGTAACATTTAACTCAAATACTAGTTTCCATTAAAGCCGGCTTTGTCCAGGGAATGAAGTACATTAGCGTATTTAGTGTTCCACGTAATAAAAAAGGAAAGTCATGACTCTCTTCTATTGACAATATTTATTCAGCATGAATAAGATCCGCTTGCAGTATCCTGCGAATACTTCAGCAATACATTGTTGTTATACACTGTATGAAGGCTTCACTCCGAAGCCAGCATTATGGCGGTCACTTCCTGAGATATTCCACTTCTTGTTGGATCAGCTTACGAGTAACTTCTCCTCCTGCTGTGATCAGGTCCTGAGATACTTCTCTTCCCGCTGTGACCAGGTCCTGAGATACTTCACTTCCTGCTGTGATCAGATCTTCGATTATTTGACCTGCTACTAAGCTGCACCTCAGGTTATTTCGCCTGCTGATACACCAGCTTCTGGGTTGAATTACCTCCTGTGGTTCAGATATTGGAGTAATTCACTTCCTACTAGCACCTCCTGAGCTTCCTGGTGAGGCCTTCTTTCAGATTATGTCACATCTTGACCTGGCCACCGGGGGGAGCCAGGGAGCAACATCAGACCCATGTGGTCTGATTCGGCTGTTTTCCTGAGTTGATTACCTATTTTTCAATGAGTGGCTACAACTGTGTTGTGAAAGTTCCCAACTTAATATACTCATTGCTTAGCATTTGTTGCTCAGCTTTGAGCTTCATTGTTTGGACCTCTAGGCCATGATAAATGGATGGATGATGGATGGATGGATGAATGGATGGATGATGGATGGATGGATGAATGGATGGATGGACAGATGGATGGATGAATGGATGGATGATGGATGGATGGATGAATGGATGGATGGACAGATGGATAGATGAATGGATGGATGATGGATGGATGGATGAATGGTTTAGGTTTATTTTTTTCCTCTATTGATGATATTATACTTTTACAAACTTCTGTAGGACAAAGCAGAAGCTTGTCTTTTACACTGTCTCCTCAAATCCTTGAATAGTTGGACTAAATTTTGCAGATGGGTTCTCAGGTAACACTGGAGGAAGAAAAGGTTCCCAGGGCTGTTGCAGAAGATGACTTCAGGGAAGTCACTAAAAGGAACCAAACCCTGCAAATCGCAGAGGGTCATGTGTTATTTTCAAATCTTTGCATAGCAGTACGAAGACAGTGATTAATTGCAAGTGAGGTGAACAAAAATCACATAAAACATGAAATCCTGCTGGTGCCCCATCCTGGGCTGTTTCCTGCCTTGCGCTCAAACAGTTACAGTAAGTGGATGAATAGCTTAAATTTTTTTTTAATTTGATAATGTGGTGTGTTATTTTAAACTATTTAAACACTGGCCCGAGAGCTTAGTGTCCACTGTGGTTTGGTACTGCGAATAGCTTCATACTTATTGGTAATACAGCACTTCTAAGTAAACTTAATAAGTTTATCTTCTTTGTGACTGATGGAAGATTCCTGATGAAATTCCTGGAACACGTGGAAAATGGGGACACTTCATGCCACCCAGGTGGACAGTGAGGGCATCTCTGATCAAAGAGATGTCAGTTCTGCTTGGGGATTCCTTAGTTTACCATGGGTCTGCAGACTTCTCAGCCCATACAGATGAGGTTACCCACCCTGGAAACAATGATCATCTGCAATGATCTCAAGACACTATAAGCACTGAGGTTTTAGCTTGCATTGACCTTTTTAAAACACACATTTAAATTTGAATGCGACATATATAAGTGTCTGTTAGCCTTGTCTCTCCTTAACAGCTGTCTCCGTATGTCTTACCATGTCCTAAGTCATAAGGAATGCACCACCGAATTTCTATAAATGATGAAATATGATGTCAGAATAGCAGCCGACTTACTCTGGTTATTTCTGGGAGTTATTTTACACTGGCTGTCTGCCTATCAGGTTGCTGCCCTATTTTCTTGGATCCTTGTATTTTAAAACAAATTCATTCATGATACAAACTCAACTAATATCAAGTGTAGGACTGAGACCCCCTGTGGTATCTACTACCAATTCAGTGACTGGAGCTTTTAATTACATCTGCACATGTGATGCTTCTCCATTGCATTACGGCTACAGCTTTTGTGTTTTAAAGGGTAAAAAACTGACAGCTCCGAACTGGTAAAACAATTGTAATGTTGCCACGCTGCCCTTAAGTATCTATAACCTTTTTACAATAGATGCTTAAACCAGTAGGGGGGACTTTGTGTGTCAGTCCCACACATAACATTCTAGAAGCAACATCAATAACATTCAGTAGTCATAATCCATCCATCCATCCATCCATCCATCCATCCATCCATCCATCCATCCATCTTCTATACCAGCTTGTTCTGTGCAGGATTGTGGGGGTCTGGAGCCTATCCTGGAAGCACAGGGCAGAGAAAAACTTAGCAGGGGCTGCCATTCCATTTCAGGGCACACACACCATTCGCAGACAGACAACTTGGCAACTCTGATTCACATTAGCATGTTTTGGGGCTGCGGGGGGAATACGGAGTACCCAGAGGAAACCCCATAACATCACGGGGAGGACATGCAAACCCGGGTCTCCAGAGGAGTGAGGCAACTGTGTTAACTGCTGTGGCACTTTGACACTTCCTAATAACAAAATAAAAATATAAAATACTGGCATAAAAAAATTACAGAAATGTGCCTTTATAAAGGCACGCATTTAGATGATAGGGTAGGATCAAAGAAATTGGAGCTGTTTTCATTATTGGCTGTGAATTAAATGCATGACGGTAAACCCTGTAGTGAAACCATGGCGGCATGCGATAGGCACGCAGAAATGCGGGCAAATTCATCGCAGCCGGTTCCCGTGCCGAATTTCCAAAGCTCCCGCATAACGGCCTAATTTGAAGAAAGGCGTAGCGGGTCGAGATCCCTGCCGCAGAGAATAGCCCTGTTACAGCGGCCCACGGGCTTGCAGGCACACGGAACACACACGGGCTGCAAAGCGGAAAGGTGTATCTGAGGAGCGCAGGGTGCAGGTTCCGTCACGGCTTCGTGCGGAGAGCCTGCATATTACAGAGAGCCAGAAACGTGGGCCAGTGACATGCTGGAACCTTCATGGGGGAATTCTCCTGTAGGATGCCACACACGTATAGAGGATGCCATGAACATCCATCCATTCAAAACGTACTTATCCGGTTCAAGGGCAGAGTGAGCAGGAGTCAGAGGGCATGAGGCTGGGTACACTCTGGACAGCATGCCAATATCCCAACATCCTCAATTAGCAAAACAATGTATATGGGTTAATTTTTATGTGGATGCCAATATATAAAATTTATATATATATACACTCACCTAAAGGATTATTAGGAACACCTGTTCAATTTCTCATTAATGCAATTATCTAATCAAC
>JAODKE010000020.1:17610791-17627405 GCA_026779605.1 Mormyrus hasselquistii | reverse complement strand
TACATTTTACTTTTGTATGTAAAATCACCCAATTCACTGTTAAAAAGAGAAAATCCAAACATGAGGTCTCAAAGTATAATTTTTATCATAATTATCTGCATTAATATGTATTAATTAGGCTGCATTTCTTCCCCACTCGCCTCCATTGGCTCCGCCTCCTTTTCTTACGTCATGACAAAGCGACATTACAGATCAAAGCAGACTAACTTACTAGCAGC
Source organism: Mormyrus hasselquistii (assembly GCA_026779605.1). Taxonomy (NCBI): domain Eukaryota; kingdom Metazoa; phylum Chordata; class Actinopteri; order Osteoglossiformes; family Mormyridae; genus Mormyrus; species Mormyrus hasselquistii. The sequence goes on along the minus strand of JAODKE010000020.1, from coordinate 17,627,187 downwards.
GCAGCACAATGATGTTGAATATTCAAGGCGTAGTAGAGAAAGCCTGATTCAGCAGCGATTTTGGGGTGTTCAGATTAAAAACACAGAAAAGTATTCCGTATGATTTTTAAGAAGATCACTTCACTTGTGATTATAATTTTCACCACTGAAAAGTCGCATTTTGGCATCGTCAATTCCAGGCCCGTAGAAGAAGTGTTATGCCTCTTCAGAAGACATACAGCCTTGTGAATGTGTTTGAGTGTATCTATTTAATTAAATATCATCACTATCACTTTGAAATGATGGAAGCTAATGGGATTAACCTTGAGTGACCTTGATGTTCCTAAAGACAAAAAAATAACCACACAGAAATGGAAAACGAACCAGCGTTACATACCCAGATAAATCCTACAAATCAGGCTGAGTTCAGAGGATGTTGCCATACCTACCCTGTAGAGCACATGAGGTAGAAATTTATTCAGTAAGAGTACAATGCGTGGGTGTTGGGGGGCTGGGAGTTGGAGTCAGGTAGTTTAGACCTGAGTGACGTTAGTAGCTGCCAAAACAGCAACTTTTCATTCATCGTAAAAGATTATAGTGTTTTTCTCTGCTTTGGTTGTGTGATCAGCACGACCCTGTGCTGAATAAGCCGTTATGGAAGATGGATGGATGGATGGATGGATTGGTGGATGGATGGCTGGTTCTATACTGTAATTCACCCCTCCTTATTCCATTTTACCAGAAAACAGGCTCTTTTCACCAGCGTCATCATGTAATTCTGGCCCGAAGACGAATCAGCCTCCCCGCTGATAAAAAAAGGAAAAGAAACTGCAAATGATACCTGATGCTGCCTTATTATAACCCCAAACTAAACACACTTCCTCAGGAACTAGTGGTAGCACGTGCTATTCCCCGTGCACATGTGCACATTGTGTGTATGGTGGCAGATGCTGGAATTCCTGCATTATTCTCCATTGTTTTTTTGTACCAAATGTTCTCATAAATAATACTTAGCTAACCTATTTTATCTCGCATTAACATGGGACGATATGAAGGACTGGCCTCCATACTGGTGCCTCAGGGAACAACAAAATTTATAAAAAAATAAAGTAACTGGAGGGAAACTGGAATAATGACACTTAATAAATCGGGAGGGGAAATTGGGGCAGATCCTTCTGTATAGAGTGTTGTTTTATTTTCATCTGCTTCTTTCAGTTTGTCATTTAATTATAGCTTCTGAGGGATGATATCAGCGTCATAAATATTGCAGTTTCAGTTAAGAGCTTGTGCCTGTGATCAGAAGGTTCCAGGTTCCAATCCCAGCGTTAGCAGAGTGATTTCACTGTTGGCATTTGAGTAAGATCCTTAGCCCTAGTTTCTCTAGGGACTGTCCCTGTCTTCTCAAGAAAGCATGTTGTTTTACCTACTAAATCAATAAAAAATATTTATGGCTATCGTGTTCTTATGGCGATCGCCCCATCCCAGGTCACACCACACCCCTTTGGAAATATTGTTTGACACTTTGGTGGTAAAAGTAGGTGATTCTCACAGCAAACGAGTGATCAGTTTAATTCACATAAATATAGCAAGCAGTGTCTGACAGCTAACAAAAACATCTACCAAAGACATAAATATTATGGCATTGTTACATATTAACTCCCATATCCACATAAATATTATGGCATTGTTACATATTAACTCCCATATCCACATATTATGGCATTGTTACATTGTTACATATTAACTCCCATATCCACATAAAGATTATCACATTGTTACAATGTGACACGCTAACTCCCATATCCACATAAATATTACTGCATTGTTACATTGTTCCATGTTAACTCCCATACCCACCGCATTAATATTGTGTTGACTTACGTAAAATAAGCTCATTTTTGCACTGCCTTTTCCTGTTCTTCAAAAGCAAAGTTCTCCTTATATAAACACCAAACTGGCAAGGGCTAACAACCTCAGTAGGTCAATAAGAAGGAATCTAATCATTACATTTTTATTACAATGCTTGAATTCTTTTTAGAAGGAATCATTCAAGTAACATGGAAATTCATCAACATTGTCTCAGTAAAGAATATTTATTTTAAGTGATCTAAACAACAATTATGAAAATGATATACAAAATGATGATTTTGAAAACAGACTGAACAAGGTAAGTAAAACACTGCTCAACCAGGTATGTACAGTACTGCACAAAAAGTCTCGAAAAAAAAAAATATGTTTAATTATTACTATAATTTTGTAGTAAAACTATGATTTTATGTGTCAGTGTGTTCGCTTAGCAATTTAGCCAAATGCCTGAAGCCTCCTCAGTATCTGCAGTAACCATCCAATACACTCATGCATTTCTGTTTGATTTTATTTGTCATTGTGCAAGTGGATCACAGAAGTGCAACAATATCTGGTAACAGGCTGCCTACCTGTAAATAAGTTCATACATATTTAGATGCATGACACAACAGACTGTATAAAATAAACAAGAACTATGAATATGGCATATATGTGTGTTGCGATTAGTTGTCAATAAATAAATAAAAATAACAGCTTGTAACAATGAATAATAAACAGCTTGTAATAATAATAGCAGCCTGTAACATCATGGCATATACTGCACAAGAGAAAGAGTGTTACACTGTTGGTGCAAAGTGCAGTAACAGCAGTATAAAATAAAAAGGTCAGTCAGTCCAGCAGAGTGGTCTTAAAGGGGGGGGGTTAGGTAGCAGGTGATAGGTGAAGTTTAGTCTGGCAGTAGCTCTGAGGAAAGGGTCTGTATAGCTGTGTATCTTTAACTTGAAGGAAAATGACCGGACGGAGCAGATCCAGGGTGAGTTGGGTCACAGGTGATCTTGAGGGCCCTCTGAAGTCAGCGATCGTTACAGATGCCCCCCATGTCTGGCATCTGTAGTCCAGTGATGTGTTCGGTCGTCTTGACTATACGCAGCAGGGCTTTCCAGTTCGCGTAGGAACGGCTGGAGTACCAGGCTGTAATGCAGCGTGTTAAGACGCTCTCTGTGGTGAACCGACAGAAATTCAAGAGTTGTCGTAGCAGATGGACTCTGTTTAACCTCCTCAGGAATAAAATACGCTTTAGAATAGTGATACTTTATAAATCCCCATGGGGAAATCCACTTTTCACCAACCCCATCTTCCTCTCGCTGACACACAGAGACATGTATACAGCCGTGTTTGGGGGTCACAGTAGCGGGTTAATCAGCGTGTACCACCCCTGTACCTGGGCTCTGCTCCTGCCCCCACAGACATGTGACTAAACTGCTGAGGCCCGAACCCCTGGCCTTCCGATCACAGACAGAGAAGCTCGGCTGGAGAAGGGGAGTTCACAGATCGGGGAGGTGCGAGAAGCTGGAGACTCTCTCAACTGCATTGTTGTTTATGTGCATTTGGAGATGTGACACATTTGGATTTTCCTCTGTGTTTTCGGTGTTGAGAGCCTTGTCACTTTCTGCACATCACCCCTATATGCTGCTGTTATTAGTGGAGATCAAGTTTTACGCAGTTGTGCCGTCTGCAAACATGATGGTGGTGGTTGAAACTGAGGCAGGATTGCAGTCATGAGTGAACAGTGGATAGAGCACTGGGTTCAGCATGCAGTCCTGCAGGGCTTCTGTGCTGAGATTAAGAGAATCTGATGGCCAGTCAGACAGTTTGTGGTTTGTTGATAAAAAAATCCGGGACCTAGTTGAAGTGTTCAGGCCAAGGTCATCGAGTCTGGATACCAGTTGTTAGGAAATGATGTTTTTGATCATATATGCATAGGTGTTATGGTGATCTGTGTGTGCAAAAATGTTGGAGAGAGCAGATGAGATGGCATCTTCAGTGGATCTGTTTTCGCGGGACACATACTGATGTTTGTCCAGGGCTAGTGGAATGTTAGCCTTGATGTGATCTTGCACCAGTCTGTCAGAGCACTTCATGACTAACAGTGGTATTGCCACAAGGCGGAAGTCATTGCACATACATGCTACTGTGGACTTTGGCACTGGGAGACTCTACCGGCTGTGGGCAGGTAGAGACTGCAGTCAAGGCTTGTGAGAAGTTGACAACGCTGGTGAGAACCTCCGTTAACTGGTCGGCCCAACTCTGGCACTCCATCTGGTCCAGGGGTTCTGGTTATGTCAATCTTACACAGCGCTCATTTGACATCATGGGCGCACAGTGCCAGTACGTGATCTTCTCTGGATGGTGTGACCAAATTGAATGGTTCTATGTTCTCCCTGTTGAATGATGCAGAGAAGTATTTAGCTGGTCTGGTACGAGCCCGTTGACTGTGATGACCGTGATGTTGTTGTTCTTGTAGTCTGTAACTTGATGCCTTGACCAACTTCTATGAGGGACACTGTTGTTTTCGAAGTGGTCCTCAGTCTGGAGGCTGTTATTGTGTTTTGCTTGTTTCACGACTCTCCTGAGCTCTGGCCTTCCTGTAGGACAGAATGACACCAGACCTGAAGACCACATCAAATAATTTGAGCGGTAGTTGGGACCTGATCGTTCATCTAAGATTTCAACCGCTAGCAAACTAAGTTTGCCTAATCAATTCCTCATTAAGTTAAGTTAATTAAGTGAACAGGTGGTAAAATTTTATGAAAACATGGAATAGCTGGGGTGTCCGTGAGGAGAGGTTTCAGAATCAAAGCAGTGTTCTTCTAGTCATGCAACAAGGTATCAGTAACTTTTCGGAGAGCAGAAGAAATTTCTATTACTTTTTATTGTGTTCCTGTTCATTTGCATATGCTCTAAAGGTAAATCGTGCCTGTTTTTTTTGAGCAAATACACACTTACTACTGAGATAAACATTTTCTTTCATGGCCTAAGTCATTTGCATATTATTGTATATCATCTAAAGTGTATCCCAGTGTTTGTCATCTGTAGCATAGTTCAACCTCAAAGCCAGTCAATTATCCATGTATTTACAATTCCAGCTGCAGTGATTTAAGGTTTGTTTCAGTTTCAGTGTCACCCCGGATGGATCCGTATGCCTACACAGTCACTCAGATACTGATGGATTGTGGGAGGAGGCCTGCACTCCCGCGGCACAAACGGGGTGGCTTAGAGAGCTGTCACCCCGGAGGCGGGAGGCAACAGTGCTACACCTTGACTGACAGCCTGCATCCGCGGGAGGAAAACTGACGTCTGTTCATGTCCCAGCTTGGGACGGGAAAATGAAGGGGCGGAAATAAGCGAGGGTGGAATGTCCGCAGTACAGATGATGGAAGCGGGACATTCCAAGGCTGCCTGGGACGGACGTGAACTGGGATTCTTAACTCCCAGAATCCCACTCCCTGTGCTCCATGCGGCTTTGCAGGCAGGAGCCGAAGGATGCTTTTTCCGCGACGGCAGCATGGGCTCTGATACAGGAAGCGAGGAGAGTAATTAGCGCTCCCAGTGACTCCTGGCTGGATTAAGAGCTGACGCGTGGATCGCTGACAGCATTCACGAAGTCCCCACCATGCGCGTTGACCTAGGGAAAGCGCTCTCTGTTTACTCAACCCCCCGAAGAGACGTCCCATTAACGTCCAGCGGAGCTTCCCGCAATGTGCTCGCCCACATAATCGGCTTCAGATAATTCCCCAATCTTATTTCCCCAGATACGAATGAGAGCCTCCCGACAGCCATCGCTCTCCTGTCTTTAGTTTCGATAAGAGGACGGTGTCCTGGCCAAACGAGGAGAGGCACATCGCCACGGCAACCGCAATGAGCCTTGGGTCCCTTTTTAAAATCACCAGGAAAACAAGAATAGGAGCCTGTCAAGCAGCCCTTGTAATTATTTTTGCTTAATTGAAAAGCTGTCCTGGTCTTTGCACACCTCCCCCATTTTAAAAATTGGTCATAATTAAACAGAATTGCTGACAGACTCAAGATTAAAGTCACGGTGGTATAAATTTCAACCTCATTTTGAGAAAAGGTCAGGGAGATTCTTCACTGAGCGCTGAAGTTACAGGGGGATTATAGCTTATGTTAGAGGTCAGCAAAGTCACCCAAGATTTCATGAGAGTCGGCCCTCAATAAAACACTTCTCAGAGTTTGTCCCCAAAGGGCTGTTTAACATCTATTAATTAGTGTAAAAAAGGCAGCAGAGTCACTGAAGGGACCCTGCTCAACAAATATGAAACAACAAAGACACGCTGCTGTTTGGCACCACATCCTCCTGCTGTATGTTACTTCAAAGCTCACCCGTCCTGCGTTTCAGCTTGACTCCTGCTCTCACTCCACCTGAAGCCTGCCTGCTTTCTTCTTCTCACTTTAAATAATGCATGCCTCTCACCTGCAGGGGGCGGTGTGCGGGCCCATGGGTCAGGAGTCTGCGGCCATAGCCGGCACAGTAAGCACATCACTGCTGGGCCCTTGACCGAGGCCTTTAAGTAAAAAACTGCTCCAGACGTACCAGATAAATGGCTGACCTACACTGTGACCCCAAGCATCACTCTCACCTGTGTCCCCCAGAGAACAAGAAGGAATATGTGAAAAGAAAGTGAAGGTACTTGTACCAATTTCAAATCTACCTGATTTGAGGAGATTTAAGAACATTTAATATTGCTTTGAGTTTTTATTTCGTTTCCTATACTGTTGTCCAGCACAATAGATTTCAGAAGGTATTGTAATTGGTCACTCTGAGAATCTATATTGCTGGTATAGTGGCCCAAGAGATGAAGATAGAGGAGCGAGGCTGCGAGGGACATCCTGTTTCCTTTGAGGCCTGCTGAGAAGCTTTGCTGGGGCGGTGATGTCATGTCGGTGTGTGGATGGCAGTTCCGCCCTCTGTGCCGCGTGCGTCGTGTGTATAATTCGTGAAGGTTAGTAACCTGACATGTACGGCACGTGTTATGTCAAGAACTAGATGAGGCAGTGGCTCCTTTGGTGCACCTGCGCAGGACGACTGTCCGACCTCTGCACTGAGTGCTAATGACACAGCTCTGTTTGTCCGGCTATACAGCTGAACCGGTGTTCAAATCAATATCATCACCACTACAAGTGCTTGGAATCGATTCATTAAATTCTGAACCATACCAGTGTTGTTGTACTCTGTACTCTAGAATAATCATCCCAGTACGCTTTGCGACTTGCAAAATGATTATTACTCATTTTCATTGTTTATTGTCTTGACAGAGAGAAAATAACAATAAGTAACAGCTTCTTTGACTATGATGCGAGTCTTGAAATGGAGGCCCAGCTCATCGTAATATTTATTCATCTAATTTTTCATTTAATCTTTTGCTAATTTGCAGAGCGTGAAATAAAGGGAACAGTGCTATTTGTGGATAACAAGATATGCAACGATGCCAAGAAATTAGCAGCAGAGGTCTTGGACCGTAAGGCTCAAAAACGGCTGTGTCGGTGTAATGTGAGTGTATTGTGGGGATCTTGCCTTCCTGCGGCACCAATGTGCTCAGTATGGTGGCCAGGGGGAGGAACAGGATGCTCACTCGACATGATGGGAAGAACTTCAGGAGCACATGGGCCACAGTAACATGCCGACAGACAAAAAAATACTGCTCGTTATCTTGGAATAATAAAAATTCTAATTAAAACCGTGACTTAAGCTTTACTTAAGGCTGGTGAAAAAAAGAAAATACACAATATGACTCTTGAGTAATACGTTAAAGTAGATGCTGACAGGACCGTGATGTGTTCAGACTTCACGTTTCTGCAGCTGTTGCTGTCTGCACACAGTCATGTTAGGTTTGCCCATGTGCATAGAGGCTCGCGGTCAGCGCATGCGCGCAGCAGTGATATTCCACCGGACCAGCAGAGGGCAGATATTGCCTTCTTGGTCAATGATGAGTCGTATATATACTGTATTCAGGTGCCCATCCAAAGTGCATATAACTACAACTGTTCTTCTTCTATGTTTTTTTTTTTCATTGCAGTCAGGGCTGCCAGCAGCTGGAAACACCTTTGCACATGTGCAGTCGACGCACACCGACATACAAAGGTCTGCTAGACCCAAAATCTGAGCTGTAATGGTATGCAGAAAAGTCGGTTTTTGATTGGGCCTTAGAGTGGTGAATTGAACATAACTGGTATGTAAGTACGCATTTGGCGAATTAAGCGATACACGCAGCAATTTCTTGGCCTAACAACGCAAATGCACATAAAATTAATTCAACCTTTACACCGCAAATGAAGTACGTATTAGCCATACAAAGCTTAAAAGGCGCTGTAATTTCTCGTTATAACAGCAGAAGTGGGTACTTATTTTATGTGCTTTTGTCTTGTTATGCCAAGAAATTGCTTCACGTATCGTTTTACACGCCAAATATGTACGTGCGTCCCTGGTTATACTCGATCTATACTCCCCCAAGCAAACTTAAAAACACTGAAAGGGTGATTAGAGGCACCATGATGAGGCTGCACTAGGCATTGGGTCCCACAGAGCCATGTGGGCGACACGGCGCTCAATTAAAATAACTGAGCTGAGCAGTGACTGTAGTCCTTAGCCCCCCCCTCCCCCTCCCCCAAACCAACAAAAATAATACCACGAACTGCACACTGTATCATGGCCCTGTGATGGACTTCTCAGACATCCTTAGACGTGTCAAAAAACCAATCCCACCAAAGGCCATTGTTAATTATGCAATTAACACAACAATTATTAGAATACCGTTACTATATCATTTCTAAAACAAATTATTTGGTTTTTTTTACTCACACAGTTAATAATTATGACATTTAATAAAAATGTATTGTCTTGGTGATTTTGGGCAAAGGTGTAGATATAAACGACAGACATCTTTTGCTGGTAAATGGGACAGTAAATCCCCGTCTTTGCACATCACTGGCTACCTCTTTTTCCCAAATGTAGCACCAAAAACGTGAAATGGTGACTCTGAAACCGTATTCAGGTGGGATTAGTCCTAACTAGGGAGGTTTGCTATGTAACAAAGTGATTTTATTGGCTGATTGGAACGAGATATAAAGAGTGCATAACTTCCCCAAATTACCAGAGCTAATCCCGACTGGATGTTAATCTCAGAGTTAGTGCAGCTAGAAAGCAAAAGTCAACTGAATTTTCATTTTTTGGGCGACATATTCCTTTAACATACTAGCCGAGCACAAAAAGAGAGCCTCTTTCCCCCCCAACTATACTCACAAATCTCACAGCTTACAAATCAATACTCAGTAGTATTGTGCTGCCCTGCAACAGCTGAGAACTTTGACGGCAGAGGCTGTCAGACATTTGTGTGGAATATTCAGTACACATTTAAGCTCTATTTTTAGTGGGTAAATACTGTTTTCCCTTACAAAAAAGAGATGTGCCGCAACAGATATAACCTTATTACTCAGATGACAAGATAATTCACATCAGAATTTTTACTCTGGAGTCTTGTAATAATGGGAGACACGGCATATTTGGGCTGGATTAAAATGATGGACCTTGTCAGTAATTGCTTCAAATACAGTACATCCCCAGGTAAAACTAATCCCGTCTGCATAGTGCTTAAACTGCCCACACTGTCTGATTGTGTAGATCTATGTGAGGCTGTGTTCTGTGCCGCAAAGGCATCCTGTCCCCCTTACCATGGGCCCGGCGCTTCCTGGACTTGGCTCCAAGCTCACCAAAAGCCTACGCTGCGTAAACAATGACTCAAAATTAGGGCTGGAAGTATCAATTATATCAATAATTGAGTAATCTATCGATTAATCGGACGATTCACCGAACAATCGTTTATATATTATAATATAATATAGCATGGTAGTATGCGGTGGCACGGTAGTTGACACTGTCACTTCACACCTCTGGGTCCTGGGTTCATATTTAAGTTCCTGTGTCAAAGTACAGGTGTCGTTGTGGGGTTTTCCCACATATTCCAGTTTCCCCCACAGTCCAAAAACACGCTGAGGTTAACTGAAGTTACCAAATTGCCCATAGGTGTGTGTGTGTGAGTGATTGCTGTGTGAGTGATTGCTGTGTGAGTGTGCCCTGAGATGGGATGACACCCCACCCTGGGTTGTTTCACACCTTGCAGGTCCCCCTGGATAAGCGGTTATAGAACATGGATGGATTATATAATGTATTGACATTGTAACCAACCAACCAACCAACCACTATAGCATACTGTAGATATGCACACATAGAATCAGGGGTCTTCAATTAAGTTGCATTTTGTAAGTTGTATGTTTTTGGACAGTGGAAGGAAACGTAAATATCCTCGAAAAGTCTTGCAAGATGCAAACTCAGGGCGTCTTATGGTGGAGGTTGACCAAGGGAGCTCCCACACAGCTGATCAAGCCCGGCACCAGAACCATTTTGCTCACCAAGAGTAACACTAATAGTCCTGGAATGACAACTTTAAAACAAGCGACAGACAGTCATTGGTGAAGCAGAAGACAAACCGACATGTCAGAACTATGGGCAGAGCAACCGACCATTTTAACGCTGTATATCGTAATTTTAGTTTGGACAAATTAGACCACATGCATGTAATACAAAGCGCTTTTCCACTGCCGCCAAGAACCGACCCGGACTGTGAAACTGGCACGTTTCCATTGCAGAGTATACAAGCTGAACCGGAGCCGGAACTGCGCTGACGCGGCCCTGACAGAGCCTCTGCTGCAACAACCGGAAGACTGGAGGTGAGCAGGAACCGTGCTGTGATTATGGTCTCTTCGCGGTGCAGATCGGGAACCGATCGAGTCGGTTCCTTTATGCCGGTGGAAAAAGGCCAAAATCAGCGGTTACTTAAAAAAAGGCCCATGCTTTATGTTAAGAAGCTAAGAAACCACTGATTAATACTAATCCCAATATTAATTAAACTATTTTAATATCAACATGGGACTCCTTTAAATGGGTGGAAACCTCCCCCCTCCCCCCTTCACAATGCTCAACCCAAAAGTTCTTTATACTAATGGAAGTTAATTAAGCAATGGTGACAGTCTGCTGGAAATGAATTAGGAATGAGACTGATTATTAGAATAGCTGAAGATGAGACAAATGATAAGAAACTGAAAAGCACAAAATTAAAACTTTTATTTTGTACGCCATATTATATATTTTTTAATTAAATATCAGTTGTCAAATGGGAAACTTGGTGATAAAATAAACTTTATTTTATATTGATATAGTCTAGACGCCCAGCCACATCTGATAACTCTACTCTGCAATAGCAGATGTGTTAAAAAATATTGTCGCAACACAACAGGTAGCCTAATTGTTACCTGAAATTACCTGCTCACACTAACAATCAAAAGAACAGACTTACCACGTAGACAGTGACGACCGATTCGCAGTCTGGCTCGTGTTTGGAAAAACATTTAACACATCCTGTGTTTGATGGCTGTGTAGTTATTTCTTTTTCATTTTTACACGTATTTAGGGTAATATGACACTAAGTGTTCAGAGGCAGTCGTGTGTTGTTAATGATTTCTTAAAGTAACACATCCATTGAGCAGGTTGTTGACATTGGTTTCTATCCCTGTATAATACTGGCGATTTCAACATAACGGAACGCAATACAAGTAGGAAGATCGGGGTACAACTGCTCCACTCCACTCTCTATCCAGCACCAACGCCAGAACTGCATGTGATATTGTGCATCTGTTTGCCAGATTGAGATTTTTAATGTTTGAATATTATAATTAATAAATAGTACTTACTTCAATATTGTGAAGCTCTAACTAGCCATCGTAACTTTTGGCATTCGCAATCCGTATTAATGAAATTCATTAGATTCGTCTATTAAATTCGTGACGTGATCAGCAGTCAGATTTTGCAATATTTCTATTGAATAATACTAATTTCAACGCGCAGTTAAAGAGTGGAATGATCAGCATTTTTTTAATTAAAGAAGAAAATGAGGGATTAACGGTTATTGTGTGTGTCTGTGTGCGCGGGGGGGGGGGGTCATTTTTAGTTGTATAATCTACCTTATTTTAGATTTACTGATTCAGACGCTGGGAAAATAATTTTGACCGCTATTCATTTTAGGATGTTCACGGTGATAGCCACGTACCTAACTCAGGCTGTTTCCCTTTGTAACTGTACCATGCGTACCAACAGGAAAGGGGTGTCGTTACGAGCATGCAGCGCACGGGCACCATGCGTCATGCTGTGGATCGATGCCCCCTGCTGCTCCATCTGTGAATTTCTGCAAACATACACTTGGTTGGGGGTACGACTCGAGCGAAGTGATAACGTGTCGATTGCATTGGTAACGGTAAGGCTCCAGCTTCAGGGACAATTAGGGTGCAAAGGGAAGCTGGTGTGTGTACAGACTTTCCTGTGACACAGAGGAATCGATACCTTGTAAACTGTGACTGTTTCTGAAATACCATCGGGACACCAGGAAATCTGTAGTTACTGACTGGTGTCTCGGGATTCCGAGCAGTTGAAATATGGCGCATGTGTCTCATATCGGTTTTTCTTTGCTGAACTTCTGCCGGTTGCAAGTTGCTTGTTTACAAGACTGTTATACTGTTTATGTGTTAATTAAAAGATCACTTTAAAGATTCGTTACTTTAAACAACATTTTGTTCTTGTAGGACAATTGAGATAAAAAACATAAACCTCCCTTTAAGTTTAAGAACAAAAACATTTTAATATTATTCAGGTAACACGCATTACAAGCTACACGCCACTATGATGATAAATTCATTGATAAGGAGTATTCAAACGTATTTACCAGTTGTTTTGTTTATCAAAAAGAGAGATCCCATTGTAATAAAATAAGTGTGGTTATTTTCCTCGACTTATAGGTGCTGTGTTAGAACAGTCTTCAGAGGAGTGTTTCACACACCTAATCAGCAATTTCATTTAATTTTATTGTATTTTATTTATTTAAATGACTAATTGTGGAACATGGATGAATGAATGAGTGATGAGTAATGAATGAATGATGAATGAATGATTTATCACAACGTAAAAAAAAAATCGGTCATCACTGTCAGGTTCGTCAATATAATTCGCGTGTCAAATTCTCTCAGTCATTTTCTCTCCGCTCCAATTTCAGGCTGCTGAAATCACATAGTACAGTGAAAAGGTCTTTCTCATTGATAGTGAGAAACCGCCACCAACATTTCAATTTATGGTTTTAGTAACTAATAAGTACAATATGTTTTGTTATTCTTTGGTGATTCATCCAATCATTTTCTGTCTTGCTTGTTGTGGGTCCCGGAAGCTATGGGTATATGACAGAACACGTGGAGATCATGCAAACTCCGCAAACATCGGGCCAAAACTCGAATCCCAGTCCCAAAGGTGCAGAGCAACAGTGCTGGTCGCTACAACACCGTTGGAAATTGGCAATAATCTAAATAAACAAACTAACACATTAAAAATGAACAATTTTTAAGAAAAGGGACATTTGATTAAATAGTTTTATGACTCGTTTAATTTCAGTATCGTTTCAAAGTATTAACTACAAATTAGGTTTCACACCGACTTCTTACAGAATAGAAAAAAAGAAATATTTTAGCTAATGATCATTCAGCATTTAATTATACAGATTTGTGCCGAGGCAGAGGTTCTTGTTACTCTGCTAAGGGAGGGCGTTAAAAATTGTACTAATGTAAAGTTTCTTCCATGACTAAAATCCTTTGAAATTGGCCTAAGTTAATTTGGAGAGAAAAGTGACGTTTATCGGAAGTGACTAGTCCTTAACGGGGGAGAGTTTGAGCTTGACGGGAATGGCCCATCAGCAGCCAGAGCAGCATGACTCGCATTAGCGGGCTGACATGGCCAATTAAGGTGCCGATAGTGCTGTTCGTGCCAGCGCCTGCAGGGGGCATTGTTTTGCGCCGGTTTGGGGCTTGGAAGGCAGGGAGACCCGCGTGGCTCAAGCAGGTGGCCCCTCCTACGGTTTTGCAGGGTCTTTGGCGGCACAGTCTTTGATGCACAGCTCACATATGACAATGAAGTTCTGCACTACTTAGTTAAAGTTAATCTGGCATTTTCGTGGTCCACACAGAAAATAATCTGTCAGTAAAACAGCATTAAGAAGCTTTATTTTAATGCATATAGCTCAGTTGCACAATTGATTAATAGGCTGAATGCATCTACTTAAAGTTTACAGCAAAAGTCTTCTATCACATTGCCCATATTTCAGCAACAGCAGCATCGCTGCTTCGGCGATATATTATAAGATCTTATACACTGCAATTTAATCGTTTTTCTTTGCCCAGTTACTGATTTCATTTCCAAGGACTAAAAACAAATATTAGAAATATGAAAAGCAGTCAGTTATAAAATATTGTTCCTGCCTTTCTTCTCTGCGGGTTATTTGGCTATTAAAACAAAGAGCCGTGACTCGGCGGTGTGGAAGAAGCGCTGGGCAGATCTGTAAAGAGCTACTGAATCGGCGCCCCTCGGAGATGCAATGCGCATCTGGCGTGGACTCACCTTGCAGTCCATGTAATCAAATATGACTGCGGTACCCCGCCAGTTCTCTGTACCGCCGTGTTTTTGGAGCCCAGATTTTTCACCAGCTGAATACTTAATCACCTTATGCAAATGGTTTCATTAACATTCATTTATCTGCAGTCTTATGGATCCTTCAAAGAATTTAGACGTTATACTGTTTTGGGATCTTTTCAGATTATTCAGTTTGTGTTTCTTTTTGTTTCTTACTACCATCCATCCATCCATTATATCTCTGGCAACATAATAATAATAATAATAATAATAATAATAATAATCAGTACTTTATTGATCCTCGTAGGGAAATTGTCTTTGTAGAGTAAGTTATCCGGGAAGGGCGGCCAGCTGTTGGGGCACTCAGGGAGCTGGGGGTTAAGGAGTACACCCATTGCGCGTGCACACACACACACACACACACACACACACACACACACCCAAGTTGGTCTTCCTATCTAAATGGGGATGTCCATTCTTTTCTAAGGGAAAAATTCCAATCACAAAACCCATAACCTCTACCCATCCCTAACCTTAACCAAAAGTAACCAACCCAAATACAAGACTTTTGGCATTTTTACTTTTTTGATTGCATTCACAGATTTTTATAAAACTGTGGTTATCCAAATGGGGACTTCAAAAGATGTCCCCAAAAGTAGGGAAATTTCAGGTTTTACCACACTTTGGGGACACAAAACCACACACACACACACACACACACGCACACACACACACACAGGAGGAGCAGAAGGAACCCTGAGTACCCAAAGTAAATCTGCACGACACAGAACAAAACACCCAAACCCCACACACAGACAGGGACCTGCAGTGGGTTTCAACCCCCACTGGCAGCGTGAGATCAGGGCACAGCTCTGACCCTTTTACTGCTGCTGCAGAGAGAGCAGAGGGGTTATTAAAGGGCAGGCAGAAGAGAACCAGTTAAGGGGAAAGAATATTTATAGCGTGGACTAAGAACCATTACTTACCAAAACTTACCCAAAATACAATAAATAAGGTGATTCCAGGTGAGGAAGACATTAATGTTAAATAATGAAGATACTGTTCAACAAATTTCACACACAAAATTCCACTAATTACACGGGGAAGACATTTGTTTTGAAAAGGTTTCCTTGTTCTACCACTGCATGTGCCACATGTGATCCATTTCACTACTTCTGCTTTTGCATCAGGACCATAATGGCCGCCATGGGCATCCGTCTCTGCTGCTGATGAGACGGGATGCATGATTATTTTTCCACATGGCGAGAATCACGGAATCAGTAACCGTCCCCACCACAACAATACCCAAAAAATGGTTTAAGTACAATGGCATAAAATCGACACTGCAGATTCAGAACTCTTTAAGATCAACAGATCGCAGTGACATGATTAGCAGATGCTTTTGACGAAAGAGATAAGCAAGCCTAAGAGACAGAGAGCATACGCCCATGGACGTGACGCTCTTAGAAGCTTTGCTCAAGGGCGTGACCATAGGGTTTGAACCCACAGCATTCCAGACATGGGCCCTACTGGCCGCTACACATTCCTCATGTATCGTACCTGATCATTACATATTGTGGTAAATATTTCAGGATATTAGTACAATCACGCTATCAAGAGTCACATTTCCTATGACACTGTCTTAATGTCAATGTCTTTTAGTGGGTCTCACGGAGCTGCCCTGTGATACGTGAACGCTTCATGCCCCCTGCTCTAAGGATCACATTATAATGCAGACGTCTTTGGTGTTTGCATTGTGCCTCTTCAGGGTCTTCCTCTACCTAGTGGTCTGTGCTTCCTGGGGTAGATAGACAGATGGATGGATGGATGTTTTAAGCTCTGAATGGCCTAGCACCACAATATCTTAAAGATCTTCTGGTCCCTTACGACCCTTCTCGCCTGCTTCGATCACAAGGAGCAGGATATCTATTAGTTCTTAGAGAAGACAGGACTACGGCAGGCTGCAGAGCATTCTCTTACAGAGCTCCGCAGCTGTGGAATGGTCTCCCAGCGGATGTGCGGGATTCAGGCACACTCTCG
>JAODKE010000020.1:17598589-17610691 GCA_026779605.1 Mormyrus hasselquistii | reverse complement strand
TATCTATCTATCTATCTATCTATCTATCTATCTATCTATCTATCTATCTATCTATCTATCTATCTATCTATCATTTGTTTTCCATGCATATCCTATATGGAGCTGCAATGGGGGATCACGCTGGATAGGATGCTGACCCATCTCAAGCCACAATGGAACCTGGACTGTTTTCTAAGTAGCTTGACTTTGTAAACTGTAAAAACTGAAAACTTGCAGGGAGAACTTGGCAGTCAGTAAATCACTGGAACATTTATACAGAGAGCGCAGTCCTTTCTTCTGTATGAGAGTACTGGTTTTACAGCTCGTAAGAAAATATATTGCTGTGAAACCTTGCCCCCAGCCAGTCACTCCAGAGAAGTATGCCCACACCATCTGGCTGGATTTTGTGATCAAACAGCAGACACAGTTGAGCAGATTCGTCTTGTCTTACGCCTACAAATTGGTGAAATCCTCTGGCAATCAGCTGATTCTGTCTTGCGGTTGCTCTTTCTTTCAGTAAGTGTCTCCCAGATACCACTGCGAGGGTAGGAGGCTGCACACTACGTTTTGAGGCCTGCATCCTACACCGCTGCTCTTATGCATCAACATGTCGAGCAGGGAGACCAGAGTAATCCCCAAGCCGTATAGAAGCTCAGTATCTAATGATGTCACGATGGCGAATTAGTCATTACGAGTAATAATAGATTCAGATCTAACCTGTTGTCACAAGAGGAGGCTGGTGTCTTCAAGTAATGACACAAATACAAGACTGCAATGTTATTTTTTCCTCATTCTTTCGAGGTTTCTTATTACATGCATGTGTGATGCATTCATTTGCTTGTCCTGAGTTGATTTTATGAAGACCAATTCCAAACCAGTGTTTCATATGTTTAAATCCTCCACAGGACAATGCATTGTGGGTAAGTGGGCAGATACACAAGCTAGAAACGCTGCTTGATAGGGCCTCTCTTTGCCACCAGAACAGCCCCCAATTCTTTGTTTGCATGGACCCCACAAAAAGCTACAAGGATCCCTTTAAGATTCACACTGACATGATTCCATCACGCTATTTCTGCAGATTTGCCAGTTTCACATCCATGCCGTGAATCTCCCATCCTACCACATCCCAGAGGTGTTCTACTGGTTTTAGACCCAATGACTGGGAAGGCCACTGAAGAACACGGAACTAATTGTCATGTTCACGAAACCAGTTTGAGGCAACGTTTGCTTCGTGACGTAGTGCATTATGATGCTGGATGTAACAGTTAGAAGACAGGAAAGTCGTGGCCATGAAGGG
This sequence comes from Mormyrus hasselquistii, assembly GCA_026779605.1. Taxonomy (NCBI): domain Eukaryota; kingdom Metazoa; phylum Chordata; class Actinopteri; order Osteoglossiformes; family Mormyridae; genus Mormyrus; species Mormyrus hasselquistii. The sequence goes on along the minus strand of JAODKE010000020.1, from coordinate 17,609,415 downwards.
ATACACACGGTTAGCACCGATATTCAAACAGGCTGTGGCATCCAAGCGATGATTGATTGGCATTAACAGGCCCAAAGTGTGCCAAGACGATACTTTCCACACCATTACAGCACCACCAGCAGCCTGGACTGTTGATAAGGCAGGTTGGGTCCATGGATTCATGCCAAATTCTGACCCAACCATCTGTGTAGCTCAGCAGAAACTGAGATTCATCAAACCAGCCTCCGTTTTTCCAGTCTTAAACTGCAGTTTTGATGAGTCTGTGTCCACTGCAGCTGCAGCTTTCTATCTTCATCTGACAGGAGTGGAACCTCCACCTCGTGTAGCCCATCCACCTCGAGGTTCCACGTGTCGTACATTCTGAGATGCATTTCTGCTCGCCACAGTTGTACAGAGTAGTTATCTGAGTCACCGTAGCCTCTCTGTCAGCTTGCACCAGTCTGGTCATTCTCCTCGCATCAACAAGGTGTTTCCATCTGCAACACTGCCGCTCCCTGCATTGTGCTGTTGACGCACGATTGGCTGATTAAATATTTGCGCACATAGGCAGATGTACATGTGATCCTAATAAAGTGTTCATGAGTGTATAGTACCAGTGTGAAGCAGCAGAGCTAATTCTATGGGAAAAACCATGTGGTCTAACTAGATACTACCAGACCAAAAAATGGAGGCCATCACTGCTTTTGTCACTGCTCTAATAGTTGGAAATGTATTCTAAGCTAAAAATCAGCACCAAACGTCTTTATAAGCATAAGAATGAAAATATATGGGTGGTACAGAAATAGGGCCTGACTCCGCAAAAAATTAATTTAGAAAAGTCCTAATCTCAGCTCAAGAGATGAAATGTTTCTCTGTGTGAACTGGTTACTGTGCATGTTCAAAAATTCATTTATCACTTAATAATTTATGACATAGAATCAGGCATGTGTTAAATAAAGATTTATGAGTAAAGTTCATAAATGATACTAAATGTACAGATTTAGTCTGTAGGCTAAAGATGATCTCAAGTGATGAATTTAGGAAAAAAACATAAATCATCAAATTTTGGATATTGACACTGAGGAGGATTCTGAGTATCACCTAACTTGAGTTCTGATTATTATTTTTCACCCTTTTTTGTGTGTTGTCTTGCTTTTGTAGCTGATATTTTAATAACACTCCAGTTAAAAGCCACAAGAGCACTCGTAACAAATCACAATTGTTATATATTGTTATGCACATTACAGCAGGTGGTTGCAGATATGTTTGGCCACCTACGTCATGTGTTAAAATGTATAACATATGCATTATTATGCATTTTAGTGTTTTATGACTACAAATACAATGCAGGCATGGCTTAATGCAAAATCAGGGACCAAATAAATCATACTCTCAGCAGTAATAAAACTATAAATAAATCAATGTATTTAAAATGTGTAAATAAATAAATAAACACATACATACATAAAGGGTGTCAGGTGTGCCTGGAAGCACAGGAAGAAATGAATTATGCAAATTTGTGCAAATAGCCACACTGTATATATCTGAAGACACGTACCTCATTTTCCATTGATAAATGCATGGACAGACCTTCACCACATGTACATACAAATTAAAGTAAGGCTCCTAGCAACCAGGCTACTTTGCTTACAAAGCAGCAGTTTTTTCGTTAATCGACATAGTGGTACGCACATAGCGGTACGCAGCGAGAACGTGTACAGTGCTGAAAGGAGCTGAAACCATCATCAAGGAGATTAGCGTGAATGAGAAAAAAAAAATGTAAAGAGAGTTAACATTTGGAAGAAGGAACATTGATATATCGTAATGATGTTTATCGGTTGTCGTTACTTGCCGTCAACATTCTGGAAAGCAAATGTTATGTGGTAACAATTGCTACAGATCGTGGAAACTAAGTGCCAAGGACAATACATATGTGTATGTGCGTGATTCAAGGGGGGCCGTTGTACCATATCACGGAATGAATTTAGCAAAACGCAGGCTGCGATGCATTGGAAACACGTCCATCTCATATATACATGTATAGGCTCTGTGCTTAGAAGAGTAATTGGATAAAGGAAGGGAGGGCATAGGAATTGGGAGGCTGGCTGAGAAATACCCTGTGCCTGCCGTCAAGGGATAAGAGGCATTAGCTGTGGCTTCTGACATTAATGCTGTACAGCACTGGGCGGAATGAAGGAGCCGGCCGACGGTAAACAGTGTTCATCCATTATATCTCAGGCGAAATCTTCCATCTATTGTTATGCCTGACGGGTGCAATGCATCACTTGCAGTGCACACAGCACGAGGCGCTGCCACATGTGCACTCCCGCTCGCATGCGCGCTTTCCATCCCCGGCGGTCCGATCACAGGCACAGAACCGCCGCTTAGCTAAACGGGCGCGATATTCGCGCTTCGCTGTGGATCTTCTTGTGCGCGTGCAATTAAACGGCACGATTTGTGCCATGAGAAGACCGTCGGATTCCGGCGCAGCGCCGTCTGACGCGTATCAGCGGCGATTGACTAGATGGATCGGCTTCTGCAGAAGCTTCGCTGCATCTCCGTATCCTCTTGGACGTTGAGCGGAGAGTGCGGCGCGCACCTGTCAGAGTCTGGGCCACCCTGGAGTGCGAGTGGGAGCAGATGCATTATGAAATACCTCCGCGTTCGGTGCCAATGTGACAGCAGCCTGGACTTTGTAATTTTCCAGTAAGGACATATCAGGAACAAGTAAGAACAAGTTTTGGATGGGAATGCCAGTCCATGGCCTGGCGCTCTCACACGCAGCCACACACTAAGGAATATTTAGAGACATAAAATCTCCGAGCCACTTGTTTTTGGACTGCAGCACGGAGCCAGAGTACCCAAAAGAAACCTGTGCGGAGACGGGAAAGACGGAGCAAACCCTGCAGCTGTCTTGAAGTTACATCACGATGTTCCACCAGAAGTTTTCCATATGCACTACACATTCTATAATACACATACATGTGCCATAGACACTATAATTTAATGCACTTCATAGCATGCAAAAGGATGTTTACACCTAAGATTAACTGCCCCCCCCCAGTCACTCATAAATAACAGCATGCTGGCAGTACACAACATTCCCACAGCCTGGCTTCAGTTCCTTGATACAATGTTCTAATGTCTAAACACCCTAAGCTTGAGATTCGCTATTAGCACCATGACAACTGGAACAATCCACGCAGGGACTCTCAGGCCAGTGAGGGCTGGGCTAGTCGTGCAACGCACCACATTCACAAACGGTTATGCTTTGAACTGAATGTAGAAGAATGTGCCAAAGAACTGCAGGATGCAGGTTCTTTTCATCGACATATTGCTGTGCAACATGTTTGGTGTATGTGGTATTGGAACCGTGAACAACATAAAGACGCGGAACTAATGTAGTGGAAGAGCCATAGGGGCTGGTCGCTACAGCGTGTTCTCCTGAAAGCCCTTTGCCTGCAGGGCATTTTGTGAGACATGAATGAAGAGAGAAGGAGGTGGTCAGGTTGGTGGAAGGAAGGAAGCGATCGCTGTGGAGACCGGGAAGGGGATGCACAGCAGAGTATTCTGGGATACGCAGGAGGGGTGCGCCTCATATAACCGCGGTCAGCTTGGTGTTCAGTTGGCGAGACAGAAGGACAGTTCATTCCCCTGCACATTGACTGCAGATTCCTTAGCTCTGCGGTGCACAAAGAGCTCACACTGCTGCAGTCAGGCATGGATCTGACCACTTCATGTATCTCTTTAACACAATATAATTGGCAGGCTTCCCTGTGGCCAGATGGTGGCTAGCCTACCAAACACTTAATAAACACTTACAGAGTAAGGCAGGAGTTTTAGATGGACGGTCTTCCCTTTGGAGCTCAGATCCTGGTTCGTGGGGCAGCAAATCCACCTTAACACCATCTGCTGACACTTTTAGAAAAGCCTATTATGAGGCAGGCAATATACGGTCATTGCTTGCAGAGACTTGGGGGGATAAGTCCGAAATCCACACTCGCACCCAAAAGGCCACTTCATGTAGAAACCAGCATGCATTTGTCACAGGCGCGGATGCTATTTTGAAAAAGTGCACTCTTGCAACTTCCAGCAGGGGGCAGAGTGCCCTACATAACATGGGGGCTTGGAAATTCCAAGTTGGAATTGGTGGTTGGGCTGCCAGAGCAGTCACAAGTTGTTAATGATCTCCAGTAGTATTACCTGAGATTAGGCAAATTAAGCCTAGATGGTCCCTGATCCGCAGGTCGCACATGCTCAGCTGTTTCCCCAGAAAACAGCGTGGAACCCAAGTCAAGCTGAAAATCCCAGGGAATCTACTGGGTTTTCCTCACTGGGGGCCAACTGTCTCGAAGAGGAACATTAATAAATAAAAAAAACGTCACTATGGTAGAATCAGCCTCTTTGTCAAAGCTGTCACAACGCCGGTGTCATTTTGGCAGGCGGAAGAGAGAGACGGGGTCTCAGGACAGCTTTGCCTGCTTTATAGTCACACGAGCTCTATACTGATCATGGGCTCATATGGATCTTGCCATGCATCTTGACGCATGAGATGCAGCCGCATGTTTCTCTGGGAGGCACCCAGAATAATGAAAGGTCCCTATTATAACAGGCTGATAATGACCTTTGAGGGGGAGGGAATTGTTTTCCTTATAACATATTCATAGATATTTCTAGAGGAACTGAGATTTACTTTAGCAAGCAAAAGGTGATATGAGACTTCAGTGTGCATCCAGTCTGTGACAGAGCTGTCCGCATAGCGTACATCAAATGATGATTAGGGTCCTTCTCTCACATAATCTCTACGTGCTAATCAACGCAGGCTGAATGCTGCGACTCCGAAATGGACACCACTGAAGACGGGCTGCTCTGTCAGTACAGGTGTTTTCATATGTGACAGGATTTACACCAAGTTTGTGTGACCAGTTGTGGAATTAAATAGAACAAAAGTAACAAATGAAAGTTTATTTTTAGAATCAAATATTAAGGGACATGTACCCACACTACAGAAACAGATAAAACCATCATTTGAATTAATTGTGATGTGATCCTTTTGAGCCACTTGTGTGACATCCTAAGGTCTGGCCCTGTGCTTCTTTTGTATTCATGTCAGCCTCACTTGCATTTCCCACCATGCCTTGAGCCCCCCCGTGATGAAGAAAGCAAAATGGAGGATTCCTTTAGATTTCTTTCTTTGCCTGTGGGAACATCATGGCAGTAATTACAGCAGATTTACAGCCAGCCGAATGTTCACGCAATAAACTTGCATTAAGTGGAGATAAGAAGTTTCTCTTAACCTTATTTTCGATCCATATCCTTGTAATTGGAACACTTACACAGCAAAGCTACATACGTATGTGCTGCTGCTGAGTCATTAAAGTATAAGATTTAAGGTAGCAAATAACATTTTAGAAAGAAAAGCATTTTAGGCAGAGATTACAGTCTGATTTTAAAGTCGTTCTATAAAATAAAACTTAGCAATAGAATATTAAAATTAGAATAAAGATTCTGGGGCGACATGGTGGTTAGCACTGTTGCCTCACACCTCACGGGTTCGAGTCTCCGCCTGGGTTACATGTGTGTGGAGTTTGCATGTTCTCCCTGTGTCGTCGTGGGGTTTCCTCCGGGTACTCCGGTTTCCCCCCCATAGTCCAAAGACATGTTGAGGCTCATTGGAGTTAATAAATTGCCCGTAGGTGTGAATGGTAACAGTGTGTGAGTGTGCCCGGCAATGGGCTGGACCCCTGTCCAGGGTTGTTCCCTGCCTCGTGCCCGTTGCTTCCGGGATAGGCTCCGGACCCCCTGCGACCCAATAAATGGACTTCATATTTGTTTACTTACATTTTGCCCAGACTACCTTAAATCTGACAAGTTACCCCGATAAGTCAGTAACCCCGCTTTGTAGTACAGGCCCCTGGTGTCATCAGAAAATGTAAAAAAAAAAAATATCATCAGAAATGTAATCCTGCCGCATTTCTGCTCATTTCTTATTGGTGCTGTTGCTTTGTTACACTTCACCCCTCCTCACCTGCCACTGGGTTCCATGTCATCTGCATGACTGGAGATTTAGATGGACATCACTTTACTCTTAGAGTCTTCTTCTGCACGAGCAGCCTTGGGGAACGAAGGCTGTTTTCGCCTTTACTGTGACTCATTGTGACAGAATACGGAGCAACATTAAAGACCCAGCAGAGTGATGAAACAATCTTACCCTTGGATGAAAATAATAGGCCAAACACCATCCTATAGAAGCTGTAGTGGTCCTTCCAGAGAGTATAAGGGACAAACATCTCCAGAGCCTGAACTCAAGGCCACGGCAGTATTACAATTTATTTCTGTTTTTGCTTGGCTTATCACCATCGACCACCAGCATGGTCCAGAAATGTTTAACATTTCCAGACTGTTTTTCACCACCCTGTAGCTAAACTCTAGAATAGACAAAGTAAGAGTGCTCTTGCATTGGTAAAGCTTGATCAAAGTTGTCGGTGGTCCATGAACACTGATCTGCTGTTGCCTATGTGGTGGCATTTTGCACACTAGCAACCAGATGATGCTAGTAACTTAGAATCATTCATTATTTTTTTTATTCAGAATGACAAGTTTACTAAGGGAACACAAGTGAGAGAACCACATATCAACAGACGCGGCACTTGTATCCTTCTCTCTCTGATTGCCACAGCATTGTCTTCCAGCCCCAAGTCAGCTGGGGAACCTCTGCAATCAGGTCACCTTTTCCGGAACATTCCTACAGGAAGCCATGGGATCGTCCTTTGTATTGCAGAAAAACTGGTAAATTGCCCTTAGAGAGCACCTGGACCGAAGTACGGTCACCTGCAACACAGTTTCTGTCAAAATCAAAGCAAAAGAACCCCATACTGAAATTCAGGGCATCAGTCGCTATCTTGCCAGTATCAAGGTAAGTGAATTGTGCTGGGAGCTCCGGATGTGGAAGGATCTCCGCATGGTACTGGGTCTGCTGGTACTGAGTCCTCCATGAACTCATGGAGGTGTTCAGCAGTTGTTGGGCTTTCTCATTTCCTCCACATCGTTCCTACAGCATGTGCCGTTACTTATTTTAATGTTTCCTCAGGGGCCACACCACCGTAAACACACATTTACTCTTTGTCCAGAATCCAGAGCCGTAGAGGAGTACATCCCCAAAAGTTTGTGATAACTCACTGAATACAGTCAAAGAATGGTAAGGCCTATCTATATAAGCGAGACAGAAATGGATCTTCCCAACACCTGCAGAACATCCATGACATTTTCTTTTTGGTGTTCGGTGGTGGATACTGAAAGACACTGAGATAGCTAACGCCAGTCTTCTTCATCTCCAAAATTCCAGTGGGAAGCTGTCTTTTGTTAAGACCCGTACTTTTTGTGATTGCTGCAAAATTACCCATCATCACCTAGAATGAGTATCACGTCTTCTATTAGTGACTTACCCTCCCTGTACACAACTAGCTGTGTTCTTCACAGACCTGCCACTGTCTTCAGGCAAAATGACTAGCTGAATTACTCCTTCTTTTCCTTTTTAGACTGTGTGTTATTCCTAAAGATGTGATTTCAGAGTATGAACCTCACCTCATATCCTGAGGCCTCTTGTTCTAACTTGTGGACCTTTGTGAGCTTCTCATCAGGACACAACCCCTGGTTTAATGGCCAGAGGGAGAAAGCTAATTAGGAGCTTGATTCTTTATTGCATTTCAATGTGCCAGGAAATCAAAATGGGCTTTGTACCCTGGGCCAAGAATGCAAAAAACATATTGGTAAGTTCTCCCATGGGGGCAAATCCCTTCCAAAGCTGTTTGGGTGGACTGCCTTTCTGGCATTTAGATAATAGTCCACTCAAAGTGTAGAAACGTGTACCAGAATTATTGTGGCAGTCAAAATTTAGACTCTATCCCGAATATTGGGTAATTAGCCATCCATAGTAGTGCTGCACAGCCTGAACTAGCAGTGGTTCTGTGGGCCAGATTTCCCAGGGCCTTGTGTATGCTGTTCTCCTGGCATGCCAGGTGGAAGAGATGAGTTGGTAATGCTTGCAGAAGTGGGAAGCAGAAGAATTTACAAACATGCAGATGCAAAACACTCTCACATACAGGCGGAACTGGGCCTCCTTGCCAAGCTGCAGATGTTTGTCAAGATTTTTAGGCTATTGATCGAAATCAGATATTAAGTTTTCAGCGCTGTATTTACCTCTGAGTTACTGGGTAGAAAAGTCGATAACATTATTGCCTGGTAACAGAAAATGAATCTGCGGGAAAGGACAACTCGCTTAAATCCTAGATAAATCCAACCCATTTCTTTTCTCTCAGAGGTTTCAGGGAGGATTAATGCATGGAAAGAAAAATAAGTCTTAATTTAATGTGGGGTGGCAGGAAGGAGCAATGATCAGTACTCTTCGGATATCGATTTGTCAAAAAGGGGCTCATCTCGTTTTTGCATTTTCCTTCATGTATTCTCAGTGATTTTTTTTTAAACTGTAATGCATAAATGATTTTAACTACAGTAAGAGGCCTGAGGGTGGATTTTTAACAACACAAGGTTTTTAAGAAAAGTGCCTGAATCTATTTTTACAGACCATGGCCTGCTGTCAAAATGTAATCGTTGTGAGCAATGAATCACAGTGCCTAACCGACAGTCACATTAGAAAAAAATTGTTCATATTTGGATGAAGTGAAATATGGAAAAAAGAATAGGATCTCGGTCCAAAAAATCTCAACGACTCAGTTTTTGCTTTAAGAGGCCAATATTTTAAACTTTATGGCTATTATTCTCTTCCGCATTTGCTGTTTTCTAGAAATCAAATTTACCAAATGAATGAAAACACATCTATTCATTTTCAATAACCACTTGTCCTATCAGTGTCAGGGTGTATCCCACAAATCCTCACACACCTTGATTCTACCGATTCTGTTTTTTGTTCAAATAAAATATAAATTCTAGGTTGAATTTGTGTTTTACAGCTATGATGGGAATGATATAGATTTAATACAAGAGGAATATCTCAATGTTTTGCATTAATAATAAAATGAGGATACGAAAAGAAGAGGAACCCTGGTACATTTAAAATGATGCATTTTTTTAATTGAATTTGATTTATAATCTGGATGGGAAGGCGTTTATGAAAAAGCCGCTGTTTTAAAGTGAGCATTTCAAAATTCAGGTGTCCAACGCTTTGTGGATGATGCCTGAAGGTTTCCTTTATGTGACTTGGTCTAACGGTCACTTTTTCTTTAATTCCCCAAATGTGTTCTCACATCTTTTGTTTCTGTCGGTGCTTCATAAAACTGGCTGAAATTGTCTGATTAGACATCTAGGGACAGCACGGTACAATCAGCTGATATCGTTAAGCCTAGATTTAAGAGATGGATTTAACAATTTAGATAATGCATTCCACTGTTGCCTCACACCTCTGGTACCTCTGGGACCTCTGGGACCCGGGTTTGAGTCTCCAATATGGCTCCATGTGTGTAGAGTTTGCATGTTCTACCTGCGTCGTCATGGGGATTCCTCATGGTACTCCAGTTTCCCTCTACAGTCCAAAAACATGCTGGAGTAAATTGGGGTTGCCAGATTGCCTGTAGGTATGTGTGTGAGAATGCACCTACAATGGGTTGGTGTCCCATTCTGGGTTTTTTCCTGCCTTGTACCTGCAGCCTCCGGGGTAGGCTCCAGACCCCCCCGCCCCCCCACCCTGAACAGGACAAGCAGTTACAGAAAATGTATGGATGGATACTACATTTCATAGCTAATGGATTATTGTAAACTTTGCATTTAAGCTCTAGTTATTAAACATTAGATGCTGTGAGTTGTGCTATTTTTAGAACAGGTCCGCGGGCGACTCATGTGGTCCTTGGGGTAGAAGATGCATGGATGACTGAATAATAACTGTAACACTTTTAGTTTGTCCTTTATCTTCCATTAGTCATTTTAAAAGCTTTGAATAACTGATTAGTTTGAGTTGGAGTTTAGATATACAGTAATTATAGACCGTAAACTCTAGCTGTATTTTTTTTGGCGAAAACAGGGTCAGATGAAAATTAGAGGTTAAGAGCATGGGATTTGAACCAGTAACCTTCCAATCACAACCACAGAATATTAACCCACTGAGCCAAGAGTGTGTAGCTGAGGATCCAAATCTGCAGGACTGAGGGTATGACTGCACCACGGACTCACTTCAGAAACGGTTATACTGATGGACATGATGATATGTAGCTGTGCACGGTGTGTCTGGAATGTAATTCAGCTCTTCAGACAGCCTAGCAGTCGTGACCTGGTGTCTGACGAACAGAGCATCATGGCCCAGGGCATCCTGCATCGTTTAATTACCCCTTGCGCCTGTTCAACCCCATCCATGATCCTGAGATTCTCTCATCCTTGCTTGTAACTTTCGCAGCTGGGTGTCCTGGTAAAGCCCTGCTGGATACTGGCTTGGTGACCTGCTCTATACCCTACCTTCACCTTCATGTCCATGACCTTTTAGTGAGGCGTGGTGGAGAACTTGGGAAGGAGGGAGCTGAACTGTAGCATTGGAGCCCTACCTGTAAAATCACACCTCAGGATAGATGGATTCAGTAAGACAGAAAACACGGCTGGGGATAAGATATTTTAGGATATTTTAAGAGGATTAAACCCTCTGTGCACCCTCTAGTGTGAGATGCCGAGGTTAGATAACTGAGAATGCTTTGCTGGGCCTGTTCATTCAATATACTTAACTTTCTTTTCGTATTTTACAGGTAAAACCTTTAATTACTTGAAAATATGGTAAATTTGTCCCTTTACCCACAAATGAAGGTGTTTAATTTTACATTCTAGAATTTTCAAAGGTGTTTAGTCAAGGG
>JAODKE010000020.1:17560624-17573922 GCA_026779605.1 Mormyrus hasselquistii | reverse complement strand
CAGATTAAAGTTATTTCTGTGACCATTGTTTTTCTTTCATTGACTGAAGGGTACCAACAATTTTGTCCACGTGTGTACCTCCTCTAGGTCAGCGGGTGTCAAACCATTTGGACCCAGAACCATTTTTTACTCAAACAAAAGTGGCCAAGTACCACATAGGTGATAAAACAAAATCACAGTAACCTGCTCACAGTAACAAATGATCAGTCCTCTTGTATACCACCTGGGGGCACTCTGAATACCACGGGTTGAGAACCACTGCTCTGGCTATTCAAGCCTTCCGCTATAGTCCAAAGACACACAGTTTAGGTGAACTGGTGCTTTGACATTGCCCCCCAGTGTATGATTGTGCTGGTGAGTTTGTGCTTTCTAACAGATCGCTGTCCCATCTAGAGTATCCTCCCCCCTCATGGTCAGTGCTGCCTCAGACAGGCTCCAGACTTACTGACACCCTCTGCTGGCTAAGCACTTATGGAAAATAAACTCAAATAAAAATTGTGGAGAAATTACACCCAAGGAGACCAGTTTATTTGCTGTTTGTAAGCTATTAAATTGCATGATATAACTTGGTAGTTCTGTAGGTAGGTGTTTGTAGGGCCTACAGCAAGGTGTCTTTAAAAGGATAAAAAAGGAAATGTGGGCCTCAGCGTAGCCTAGCTCCTGTGTGCATCGCAGAACCTTGTCCAGTAAAAAATATACTATTCGTCATTTCAGAATGTTAATAAAACATCAATATATGTGTGGCTCGGTCAATAATGGCATCGCCAGCATCTTATTTCCACTGATTTTAATTAATGCATAAGAGCTTTATCACCAGTGATTCTGCCAAAAAAGCTTATGAAAGCAGCGCAGGCTCCTGATGGAGATTCCAATAGCGTTTTTTTTTTTTTTTAAATAACAAAAAAAAAAAAACTTAAAATAACACAAGATATTGGAAACCTTCCTTTGGAGCATTGCATAACGTTTGAGTGTCTTTAGAAAAAGTACTGTAGAGGAAGTGACTTCAAGTTGTCTCGAATGACCAAGCTGGAAAACGTTAACTTGAGGACCATGTTAAAGCTAATTATAGCAAATTAATGTTAAAGCAATATTAAAGCAAATTTACACCATAGTGTACAGTCCATCACCTGAAGATGACAAAAATGACACTTTTAAAGTATTAAATATATAGCTCATGGTTACAGCTGACCATCATTTGTTTACCATCTAACACACACGTCGGTCTGCATTAGCATTTCAGACCATCGCTGTGTGTTTTTCAAATGCATGTCCGAGACGCTCCTTTCTCTGGAGACCATAAAACTTAACCAGTCTGCTTAGATAATTCTGTCAGGCAGTGTAACATAACCCCTTTAATCCACTAATTAACACATTTCTAAGACTCTCCTAATTTCCCCAGGAAAAAAAAAAATAAAAATCTCAGCAGCTTGTAATGATCACAGTTCCAGAAATAAAATAATGAGGACAGAAGGGGAAGAAATTATAGAGGAGGGATAAACTGGGAGCCAATGCTGAAGAAGAGAAGCAGGGCCGGAAATGGCAGGTCTCTGAGCTCTCGTCAGCGAAATAGATGCCCGGATTCTCTCGGTATTTGGGTCCTCGGCCCCCTACGAGATATAAGGCTCACCAGCATGGAATCACCGGCTGGCTGTATGTGGCTGAGGAATCACTGTCTACAGACCAGGAAGATGAGGAAGTTCTTCCGCGGCCTGCATCCCTGGGTGCCCCTTCTTGTATCTCAGGGATGGGTGGACAGATGCTGTCTATTTGCTTTTTCAGCCGTTCAGCAGGGGTTTGGGGAGGAACTTGTCGCATCTGCGTTAGCCCAGGCCACGGTGAGAAATGGTCACCCAGCCACCAATGCGGCAAGAGCAGAACTTGTTGCGTCTGACTGCCCGCCAGAGAAAGGCTTCACTTCTGGTGACATTTCAGGGTTTCCTTTCAGATGCTCAGTTCCTGCAAAGCTATCATCGAGAGATGTTACCTGGGCACCGTGGCCAAATCAAACCAGGATTCATTTATATGCGTTGCAGCATGTGCCCTTGAAGCACATCACTACCTATAATAAGCTTGTTTTCTAGGTTTCGGGGTAACACTAGATAGCATCAAAAAAGAGTAGGTACCTGCTACAGCACAGAAATGTCAATTTGTGGTTATATAAACGTGACACATGGCAACACATATTCTACTGGTGTGGAATATGATTAAGAAGCGATGCAATAATTTCTGCATTATTTCCAACATCCTCCATCACGACTGAAACTGCTCATGCGGAGGCCACTCATCCACTCTGAATATCCATCTCCTTCGCTTTGTTTTGAAACGACTGTCGAGCCTCAGAGAGAGGCTGCTTTTAATAGGAGCACTCGCAAAGCCCTGGCGGTGTACCTACTGTAGGTGAGATGGAGACAGCTGGGGAAAAAAGAAAAAGGACAGATTGTGACACAAACCATCCTCATTAGATTTCCTGTGGACCATTGTTCCTGGGAACACAATAAGCCGGTGTTTTCTGCGGTGTATTTCGGAGTAATTAGCTATGCTACAACAAATATTCATAGTCGCTTTCATCAAAAAATGTTTTTGTTTCTTTTTTTTAATATCTGAATTTTATTACAAACTTTATATAGAGAATTTAGTACTGAGTACTGTGAACAATAATCCTAAAGTGCCATTTAAAAATTACACAATTGTACGGATTCGATGACACTCCAGAGACACAGGAAGACATCAGGGACAATATGGTGTAATCTTAGAAAGAGGTACCTGTGTACTGTTAAGGAAACTGGTTGCTATGACTACAGATAAGGTCTCTGGTTTCTAGATGGATGGTTCACAATGCCATGTGTGGCAATCAGGGGTGAGCAAGTACAGGACTGTCTGTATCTGCATCTATTTAATCAACAAAATTACCTGTATCTGGGATAGGCCAGCTTAATATTGGATGTGGGTGTGGTTTAACCAGCAATCTTGTGGATTTTCCCATATGATAAGAATACGTATGATTCTTGTTTGTTTTATATTGACCATATATGTTTGGTATGTTGCTCCGAGAGTCCTGAGAGTCATCTCTGCGCCCTGCGAGATACGAGGCTCAAAAACACGGAACTGACCGGATGCCGTTTTCTGCGTAAATTTGTACAGACGGCACTTCCATCCACTAACTTGACAAAAATTTCTGACATTCTTCGCTTCAGCAACCTCGTGGGATCGTCCCTCGCTTGCACGCTTCTGAATTTTGCAGAATTATAGTATTTCACCTGGGTACTATTTGCCCACTGTCTCATCCATACCGAGAATTCGAACATAAGACTCACTTCACATACTTCATTTCACCTACTACATAGCAAACAAGTATGCGATTTCATCAAGGAGATGACTAAAGCACAAGTGCAGTTAAGCTGAGCTATCAATGAATGCCCAGGTACAAACATGAGTGGTTTGGAGCAAGACCCGCACAACAATGCATCCCAGCAGCAGATTTCATTTATTTTTTTTCTTATACATTGTGACAAGCAGCCAACAAGGCTGCGGAAAGTACCAATATGCCAAGCTTACAGAAACTACTCAAAAATGTTATTGTTCTTTTAGATGGTATTTTACTCTGGTACCCAGTTCCCCATCTTGCTATAGCCTGATAAATATTGTTGCATGGTTTGTGGTTTGCATGTGCACTTCTCATCTTTGTTATGGTTCAATATATTTCATATGGGAATTGGAATAAATCTTCCTGAGCTCATTCCATTTATTGGCAAAGCAGATAAATACTCTTTAATAATAATAAAATGTGTTTTCAGAATGTATGCTTGTTATTGGAGGGTAAAAAATGGGGGCAGTGTGAAGACATGCAAACTGCAGAGCTTCCGACGATGCGCACAACGTGGGGAAAATTGTGTGTTCACAGCAACACTATCAACTCTTCAATATAGATATTTGACAGCTGGGTATTTTGTGGCATCAAGCATGCCGATATTGGAAAAACAATGGCATTTTTCTTGTAGCTTTCGGACACAAAGTATAATTTCTTCATCACTAGTTCTACCTGCTAATGATAGTATGTCCGCAACTAGTTCCTCAAACGCACGTTTTTTTTCTGAAGAGGCCCGTATCTGATGGAAGATGGAACAGGTCTGATATCCGAAGCGGAGAAGCCACCTAATTGATCAAACATTGCTGGGAAATAAAAAAGGAAAGGAACATCCAAACACTCCATATATGTAACAAAGTAATAATAATTGTGTCAAATGCCCAATGATGCATCACAGTACAAAACAACATTACATACACCGGCAGTTAAATCCCCCCAGGTCACCCCATGTGAAACCTAGCCGGACAGCAGCCTAATCGGGGTCATTGGGACTTCTTTCCTAAGGGACTTATTGATATATAACATAGATTCATTGGGTTGTTATCCTGCTACATCTTATTGTGTGCATTTCTTATTTCGTTTGTGTTTATTATCTCCTTTCATACTGACATTACACAAGTCCTCCTGCATGGGGGGGGGGGGGGAACCCTTTATTCCGCATGAAATGGCTGCCCTGTTCCTTTTCCTTCATACTGTCAGTCAAAACAGGCAGAGAAATGCGGCAGCTGCGAAGTTGGTGCATGCTAATGATGCTATTACAGGCAACAGTGCTGCCGGTTCACCGTCTGCAGGCCCTGCCACCGCCCACCTACGCCTCCCCCCCCCCTCCCCGGTTCCCCCTTGCACACTAATGATGACCCCCCACGGGGGTCTGTTTTGCCATGCATTTAATGCGCTCCTCTTTGACTCACGTTCCTGAGGATGGCTCCAATCATGGAACGTGGTCAGTGACGCGCATCCCAATAGCAAGATTAAAGGAGAAGAGAAACAACTTAAAGAGGGATGTACAAATAATACAGGGAGACACTGCTCCCTTTTATACAGGCGGAGGCAGTCTGATGTTATTTATACAACTAAAAGAAACAGGGATTCCAGCAGGGAAACTTTAAACTTTCCTTACCAAAGCAGCCAAGCTGATCCACAAATGTGAAATGTGATCAGATTGGTGTGCCACATCATGTAAGTAAGGAAGTAAATGCCACCAAAATTCCCTGGACAATAGGTAATGGACAATGGGCACTATTACACATGTACTTTAGCATGTCAATTTTGCAGATTGACCCTTTTTGAAAGACGAATTATAATTGATAGAAGCAGAAGTGGGTGGGGAACGGGAACAATTTCAGTACTTGAAATGCCACAGTAGAACCCATTAGTGCTGTTGGTTTTTCTTCAGATCATACCCCCACTCCCTCTCCCCAGGGCAGGTCTGTTTCATTGCAAACAAAACTCTCCTAGTTGATACAGTCCGTGAAACGCCAATATCAAATGTGAATGAAAATGGAATAAATCTGCTTAATAACGAAAACAAAAAAGCAGCATATTATTGAACCAATCAAGTAAGCTGTGGCTTCCCCAGAAGCAAGAAAAAAAAGCATTAGAAGAGACTCAGGGGTCCTGTGGGGAAAATCATTTACAAAAATTCACAATGAGAAATCCAATCAAAAATTTAATGAAGCTGAAATTATTAATGCGGGAGGGAGTAATTGAAGTTTGCACTTTTGAAAGCCAGAGCGATTTGGCAGTGCAAACCCTCCGCCACTCCTGCAGTACAATGCAATACATCTCTGGTCCCGATATGAGCAAAGGCACTCGTGCCATGAGAAGACATGTCACCCAGGGCAGACATTGTACAGACAGAAAAGCAGAACCTTCGGAAAATGTGCGCAGAGGTCCCGAGGTGACGGCCATCTCCAACACACATGCTAAAATGAAACAAAAACTGCATTAGCCATGCTAGGAAATGAGAAGCTGATGATGCATGTGAATTAGGATATTTGGGGTTTCAGATATTATACCTCACACTGCTTAATCTGTTTGAATGGGTGCTGTTTTACTTGGTGCTCTTTCCGCAGTGAAATGCAAGCAATTGTGTCCATCACCATCTCTAAAGAGACATTTAGCTCTTAACCATTCATCTGCTGGGTCAGTAAATTCCTTTACAATAAGCAAAAAAAAATATTCAGTGGTACTGAGGGGCTCTGGTGTGATTTGTAGTATTGGCCCAAAACACAGCTCAGAAAGTAGCTCAGTCGCATCAGATGCAGCTAGCATGTTTTTCACCTTTTTGACAGCGCGAACAGTGAAGAATGTTCACTTAACCCCCAGGATTATTCTGCTCCCTGTACGGAGCTGTCACATGTCTGTTATTAATAACAGCAGGTCCCCAGTAAACAACATATGAGTATTGAATCAGAAGATGGTTTTCAGCTCTGAGTTTTTCGAGCAAACGACAAGCATTTAACTGCCATGCATCTTGTTTATCAGAATCAATTAAGGTAGAAAGATGAAAATCCCAGCCCTGCATTGGTGCCGAATTGCAGAACAAACTCATCAGATTGATCACTCACTCACGCAAAAAATTTATATAACGAGAAATTCTTTTGAGGCTTTGTAATGGAAGTTTTAGAAAGTGAGTAATGAGCGTAATTTCAGCTCCTGGTGGAATTGTAAGAGAGAACATTTCCAAATGAGCTGTTCATAAATGAGTAACTGGAACAGCAGTGGGTGGTCAGTGGCGGGTGGCGTTTTTCCGTAAAGGTTTGCTGCCGGGGGAGCTGGTGGCATTGGAACAAAAAGGACACACCCCCCCCATTACTAATAATGCTCATGGAGTGTGTGGGTGTGTGTCGGGGGGAAATCTGAGCGAGAAAAGGGGTGGGCAGAGACCTGGAGAGGGGGGTGTGACAGTAGGTGGGGAGCTTTTGGACCTCTCGATGACTGGAGAAGACAGAAGGCGTGGAGATGCCACACGGGCGGCTTCACATCCGACGCGCTGGCCTCGGTTCGGCAGACATACGCTTGCTGCTCCTTTATACATCGGGATTACTCATTTAATGACACTCCCCTACAAGACAAGGAGCCTGTGTTGCCTACGACTTTCAAAGCAAGTTCTGTGTTGACATTTAATGAGCAAATTCACTTCAAGGAGAGGGGGGGGGGAGAGAGAGGGAGAGAGAGAGAGAGAGAGAGAGCGAGAGAGAGAGAGAGAGAGAGAGAAGGTTAAAATTAGCATGGGCAAATTGTATTCCAGCTACAGTATGGCTTGAAGTCACATGTCTAGATGACTGAAATGCGTCTCTTAACTATAAGCCTCGCAGAGAGGCAGGCCAGACCACCTAGTCTGCAGTAGGGACCTTAGACAAAAGGTGGCAGCAGTGGGTGTATGAAACAACATGCTACCGGGCAGAGCCAAAAAAAAAAAACAGCAAAGAGTGTAATTCCCCACAGTAGTGTTTACCTCAGATGGAGGAAAAATAGTATTACGCACAAGAGCTCAGCCCGGCCGGCCAAGTACTGTGCTCTCCTTTCCGTTCATGATTGTCTGCTCCTTCGGCATGGCAGATAAAGTACTGTAGATAGCACACATTTTTCTGAGGTCCACCGTCATATTATACATATTCTATTTTATAAATTTATGCATGCTGCTTTTGTATTGCATGCGGGCTAAGCTTCGGTGCTTGTAAACGGAAGGTTGCCAGTTCGAGCCCCGGCCTCGACCGAATAGCCAGATGTCCGCGGGCCCTTGATCGAGGCACCGAACCCTCAAACCCTCAGCCGCAGGGGTACCGCATGCTGGCTGGCCCCGTGCCGGGACCCCAAAGTGTGCCCTCACCCGTGTGTCTCAGGGAGAGCTAGATGTGATATGAGAAGACGAGCATTCTAATGTACCTGAACTCCTGCTGTGCAAAAGGCAGATAAAGGATCATCATCATCATCCTTAAAGATAATGTAATGGATGTCCATATATGAATAGTAACAAAGATTATATTTAAAGTGCATGTTTATGGAACAAAATATGCTCAGAAAAATTACATTTTTTCTAAAAAAAGTACGGTAACAAATCCATGGACACAGGCAAGTCAGTAATTATCTGTGTGGTCAAATTGTTTTATCCACTCACTATGGGCAGTTGAGACAGGCCGGTTCACCTAAAAGTCTACTTTTGGATTGAGGGATAAGAGCCATACAGACATGCGATAAAATGTTCAAACTCCATATATACAGAGTCAGAGGAGGGATTCAAACCCACAGACAGGAAGTGCAATGACTGTGGGTCACTACCCACAAGGCCACAGGCAACCAGCCTGAAACTACTTATGGTAAGAATAGTATCTTGTCTAACAAAACAAAAACAGATATTTCATGAAAGAGAAGGCGGTTTTTGGTGAGCAACACTGTTTCCACAGTCTAGAATTATGGGTTTATGGGCCAGCAAAATTTATCAAGGCCCCCCGGATGGTAAAATTTATTGTGTAGGACCCCAAAGTCCAGGAGCGATTTTCAACTCCAGTCCAGTCTCGGCTCTCATTTTCTTATGGTGTCCTGTGGGTTTCCATCACCAGGGCTCGTCAATCCTACAGGAAACATGGGAATAGCCTATTAACTCCTTCGCATGAGTTTGGGAGGGGGTGGAGATGCTACTAACAAAGGCTAAAATTACACTCCATGAACTATTTACAGTAGTTTTTGACCCCAATAGATGGTGCTCTCTGTTCTAAAAATGGCATGCCCCAAAGCAAACCAAGAGCACCATCTAGTGGGGTAAGAAAATACAGCAAATGGTTCATGAAGTGTTGGTTTGGCTATCACTAAATGCTACCGCAGGGGAAGCATGAGAACAGAAGCAAAGGCTTGCTGTGCTGTCTTGTCCTGCACAGCAAAAGAGTTTTTTATTTATTTTTTTTTCCCTGATGTTGGAATAAAGTGAATAAAATCAGCAAAAGTGCCTTCACACCGCTGATACCTCCCTCCCCAGTGTAACACATTCCCACTTGGTCCACAGCTTACTCAAGGTGTTGGGACTCACATCTTCAGGGCTACACATGACTCTTGACTGAGTCAAGCAGCAGCAGAAGACCACCCCTGCAGCCCGATGCCCCCCCAGTCTGGCTGGAAGGTGTGAGTCATGTTCCATCTATTACCTTCAGTGAGCTGAAAGACTCACAAAAATCAGCAGCAGTCCTGTTACACTGTCAGTTTAATGTGCGTTAAATGATTCAAGAAGTCAGAGTCCTCCACCAAGCTACCATGGATTAATTAGGCGTCACACTGATGTTTATACATGTAAAAGTGAAAAACATGAATGCAAAATGACAATACACTGGAGATTCATTCTGCTGAGACGCAGCGAAATGAACAATTTCACACAGCCTGCGTTCATCAAAGAGACACTAATAGAGCTCATCAATGGCCGGGTGGATTTCTTTGAATAAGATTGCCGCTTTTGGGTCCTGGAAGATCAGTCACTCCAGGGGAGCGTCTTTCATTCTAACAAACTATAGTTCATGCTTATAATCTGACCGTTTAGTTTGGTCATGCTTGCATATTCTGGGGTAATTTGCTGCTCCTCTGTCTCACATGTCAATGTCTGAGAGCTTCTGAGAGGTTCTCTTGATGGTGATTGGTGGTATGTGGAACCTTTTCTGGGTGACCCCCCATCAACTTTCACTTCTGATGTGTGACTTAAACCAGTTTTCTTTTTAATTCAAAGCTTTTTTTTTTTTTTTTTTTTTTTTAAAAATCAAATTATGCATCAGATATTTGCATCCCTGGGAACAGGAAACAGGAGCCCCCCCCATGACCATGACCTGAATCAGTGATTAGAGGATAGATGGATGCTTGCTGCTGAATGTGACAGGAATACGGTCCTCAGTGGTACAACAACCTGACCCCTTGAGGGTCTCCTGAGCCCAGCTTTGCGTTCACCGTACCTGCTGGGAGTCCTGCGCTCTTTGCTCTGATGTGGTGGCTGACACACACGCATCTAACACACAATGGGAGGTGCCTGCAGCAGGAAACTCGGCAGCAGGGTCGTCAGGGCTACGGCAGCGTGGGGGGAGCGGCTCAGGTGGCCCCAACAACAAGGACGTCCAGATCTGGACCTGCCTTCATCGCCCACGTGAGGCACTAATTGTATCAGAGTAGCTATTTGCAAGTGTTTTTGAGAACCTGCCACCCCCCTTTTGCTTGGGAAAACTTAAAGACAATTGAGCACATCCAATAAAACAGCGCAGCTCGTAACAAAAAAAAAAAAACACAATTAGCTTTCATAAGGGTTCTCCATCAGTACATTTATCTGAAGTGTTTTAAAGAATGGTGTTCAAGGGTTAGCATATTGTGGATTAATCTGCAAAGGTTTTGGTATTTCCATTAACAAGCTTTGTTGTGGCTGCACTCTTAGGAACAGATGTTTGTTTGGTTTGAGCCGGCATATCCCTCAGAATGACATTTTCAGTCAGGCTTCTCCGGGGCCCACCCTGCGACTGATTCTCGACACTCCTTTATTGACGACATACTGTTTGTCATCAGCTGCCGTTGCCAAGGCGACTGCTAGTCAATGGTTGGTCCTTGTGTCAGTACGGATTTTCTGCAAAAAACTCAGGGATTTTATTTGTTGATTGTTAAATTCAGATTCATTGCAATATGGAGCCTACTTTCCATATTCATTTCACACTGAATGACAGTATAATTTACATATAATTATTATACAATAACAAACTCACATGATTCCCATTTTGAATATTATATCACTATATTTGCATAATGATTTTAATTCTATTCCTGAGTGAGGCACACAGGTTTTTCAGAACATACCGTACATTTGCTGTTCAGTGAGTTGCTTTTAGCATATTCATGAATGCAGCAAGGTACGTAATACAGAAAATCTCAATACCTGTATACAAACTCATTCTTTTCTATTATGGAACATGACATGATGATCCAGTCAGAGCTCAGGTCACAGCCATTGATCAGACGCTGTGTGAGGAACATGCGCAGTCAGCCTGCTAAACGATCCTCATCCAGGGTTTCGGTTTGTCAAAGTGTCCCTTTGCCAGAACCGCTGAGTGATGTCGCGGGACGGGGCGCACGCTGGACAGGAGCAGCAGTGTACAGTGACACACACATGCACATGAAACTTAGGGGCAACATTTCATAAACGCTGCATGTCTATAGACCATGGGATGAAAGCAGGACCTAAAGGAAACGCTTATTAGTTACCAAGAGGAGGGGAAAAAAGCTTCTAACGAAACTAAATTAATAAATAATATATTATATGAATATCTCTGAGTGCAGAGTTCTGTAGACACAACTACATGTATGTTGTGGTGTTGACAGTGTTCAGTTCTCATGTGGCTCTGGCATAAAACTATTTCTGCCCCTGTAACTATAGCGATTTATGTTTACTTTAGTTACACCCACTGAGGCTCTCGAAACGGCACGATAAATACGATAAATCCAAAATCAGACTCATTATAGTTTATTCCACCTGCCTGTCTCTTCGTTGAAATAAGGGCCCCTTTGGTGAGTATGTTTTTACCTTCCTGGCAAAGACACCCTGAGACAGAGAAACAGGAGAGCAATGCTTCCTTTCTGAGGACTCGGGCTTGCAGAGGTTTGTCAGCCCACCCGCTGTTGTTGCGGGGATACAGGCATTATTTACCCGTGTCGTCAAATCGTGCAGTGCGGATGCACACAAACAAAAAGGGTGGAGACAGAATTTCTGTCAGCACCGGGATAACAACCCATCTGAATCTCAGGCGGCCACTGTGAGCCGTGAGCATGGATTGTGATGGGATACGAGGGGAACGGCTGTCGGTCCGAACTTCCTGGGCGCCGGGTCTCCTCAGCTCAGCACTTGTTCCACTGGGAGATAAGCTACATTCTGAGAAACCTCTGTTAGATTCCGTTGTTTCACCCTTAAAACAATGAACTAGACCAGAGGCACTTTCTCAGGGGGGAAGGAGTTTATTTCCAGATGATGCTTTCAGGTGTAGTAGACAGCCTTCATAACCTTCCTCTGCGAACGTGTCTGTGTGTCTGTGTGTGTGTGATATCAGCCTTTTACAGAGTCTAAGAAAATAGACCATGTTTGATCACAGCCAGGGAAGAACCACAAGATAAAAGGTCAGGAACCAGAAGATGGTGATGAACAACTTGCTTCCTTGATCATCCCACCTTGTAGCAGCCTGATTGCTCAGTCTTTGTTAGCTGATTTGCATTGGATAGTGCTGCGCCTTTTGTTCTCAATAGGGAGTGAGGGCAGGGTGACTTCCTGATTACCGTCACTATTACAGGAGGCCACACAAGCTAGGATTTCAGTGCTACAGAGTAAAAGAACAACCAGTGGTTTCCATGTCACAAAAGACACGGAAAAACTTCAGGGTTCCTAATGAATGCTGGTGGTCAGACGAGGGCCTGTCGAAATATAGTGGTACCTCGGTATACGTCCACCTTAGAATAAGTCCGACTTGGTGTACATCCTGTTTGGACGCAAAAAAATTTGCTTGGTATACAACCTTGAGTCTTGAAAAAAATGAGTATTTACGTATTTTAGTATTAAGCAGTATTAAAATTATATTATACATCCTCATCAATGTATAATATGCCAGTAACAATAGGATTTTTTTTTCATGGGAAAAGATGAATCATTTTCTCTTTATTTCTTATGGGAAAAATTAATTTGGTATATGGCCTGTTTGGTCCAAAGATCTGGAACGGATTAAGGACGTATACTGAGGTACCACTGTGCTTCTGTATGGTCTTGCCTTTTCAATGGCTGTTTGAGGTATATGAAGGCGTTCATTATTATTCCAAGCATATGCACCAAAATCACTGGAGGCAACAAAAAATTACGTGGTTACCCATTTCGGTTTGGGGGGGGGGGGTCTGCTGAGCAGTAAGGCTGTTAGCAGGGAAATTAAATGTAGATTTCTGATACTTCTCATTGCTCTGTGTCTCCATGCGGCAACTGATTTTTCAACTTGTTCCATTTATTGGAGAGGACCAGCCATGATTTTATCCGCTGCTACTGGACGACAGTTACAGCTGTTCCTGTCGTATGTGAGGCATTGTGACTCACCGGGTATCTCTGCTGCCTCATAACTCCAGGGTTAGTGTTTCAGTCTCCCATAGCACATGAGTGTGAGTGTGAATGTGCTCTGCAGTGGACCATCCCACCTAGGCTGTACTCCAACTGTGCTATGCTATCTAGGATAGGCTCCACCTCCTACCCCAGTCCGCCGGGGGGTGGTGGCCGCCCGCCGGCCGGCGCCCGGGGGCGGTGGACCACCTCACGGGCTGCGCGCTGTACAGAGTCGCCGCGCTGCGCGAGGCCGGGGCTCAGATCGTGGAGGTCTCCTGCCCCAGCTTCGACGCCGCCCTCGGCGCGTACTACCTGATCATGCCCTCGGAGGCCTCCTCCAACCTGGCC
>JAODKE010000020.1:17530434-17549033 GCA_026779605.1 Mormyrus hasselquistii | reverse complement strand
AGAGGGCCGGGAGAACCAAACCTTTTTTTTGGGGAAAGCAAAAGGGTCCCCCCTACCTTTGCCCCGGCCCACCAAATTCCACCAAAAAGGCCCCCCCCCCCCCCCCCAGTTACTCACTGGGGAAGGTTAGGGCAGTGTCATCATCGGGGCCAATTCAAGCGCAATGCATTCAGTTTGATTTAGAGATTTACTATATTTTAAGTGTTTTCTATAGACCATTCCTCTAGCCTTATCACTGAATATAATCTTCCATTAAAAAATGAGTTTTATGACCATTATCTGTCATTTATCAACCTCATTCATCAAACACTGAACCAGCACCATGCGACCCTCTGCATTGCATTGATCACTGGACGTGCTCTTCGCAGAAAGTGCACCAACTAGCCCGAAATGCTGCTTCAGTAATTGCCTCCATTTGCTCTCCATTACGGTGCCGCTCAACATGACCCGGCTTAACAATTCTGTCACGTGTATCAGCTGACCTCATAGGCAGAAGGTTAAGTGAGGTCATCGGTGAGGTCGAGAAGCGGAGCGTGGCATAATAGAGGCAACAATAACAGTGCAGTTCTCTCACTTGTGTGCTGTGTGTGTGGGTGGGTGGGTGCGTGTGCGTGGTCCAGGTATACGTTATGTTGTGGGGACCAAATGCCAGTGTTAAGGTTGTCATTGTTGGGATTAGGATCTTGCCTATAGAAATGAATGGACGGTCCTCACAAAGATATGACTACAGATTTGTGTGTGTGTTTCCTTGTTTCTCCCCATTTTATAACATGCTCCACAGACTGCCCTCCACCCACTGTCCATTAACCATCGCAGATTACAGATCACAGTCTACTATGAGCAGCTCACATGAAACATCACTTACGAGTGAAGATCTAGTGATCCTGCTTGGAGTTAAGTTCCAATGGCTGGTAAATAATTTTTGTTGCTATCAGTGGCAACAGTTGATTGGAGTCAGAGGTTTCAACACTTCAGCTGAGTGAGAAACGTATTATGGGACACAGGGACCCTGCAAAGTGCAAAGACAGTTAAATCAAAATGAAAGCATATTAATGGTTTTCGTATTCTGACTAATTCTACACAAGCATTTTTGTGGCTAATTAAATTAACTGCCGGACCATCCAATATTTTCAACATAGCCATCCAGGAAACAATATATTAAATCGCACATTATTCAGTTCCTACTTACCTTTGATTTGTAGGGTTAAAAACCGACTTGATCCGTACATAATTTTTTCTGCATATCCATCAGATTTATCTGGATGACTGCTTGAAAAGTGGTAGTGCGCCATAGATACCTTTACTTTGAAGGGCCAGGACAGGCCACATTTCGTTAGACGTGGACAGCCCTGCTGCAATATATATAATCAGTATTGCATGATGAGCAATGAGCATATTGTGGGTCTCTGAAGTTATTTAATCTTCCAATTTTAATGTAAGTCACTTCTCCGATTTTAGACATTACATTCATAACGTACCATAAAATCAGAGAAATTAAAAATTTACATTCAAACAATCCCACAAATGGTGTGTGTGTGTATTTCTTATGTATATATTACATTGAGGTGACCAAATGTCCCCACAATGTGATCAGTCCCACAAGGGGAAATTCAATTTTATAAAAATCTGTAACTGCAATAAAAAAATTTAAAATGCCAAATGTTTCGTAAGGTTAAGGTTAGGGCTGGGTAGGGGTTAAGGTCATCATGTTGGCATTAGAGGTATCCCTATATGAATGAATGGAGAGTCCCCACAAAGATATAATTACAAACCTGTGTGTGTGTGTGTGTGTGTGTGTGTGTGTGTGTGTGTGTGTGGTATGTGTCTGTATGTTTACATGAGTATGCATATATGTGTTTGCACGCATGGCCACTGCAAACCAATAGAAAATATTATATCCTATATGTGATATATAGGAATGGCCTAATTGCTCAATTTCCTCTTAGGTATTGATACTTTTAAATGAACTGTAACATTTTGACAGTCCAGTCACTTTAGAACATGTTATATTTGAAGCTAATTAATCTTGCTGAGCTGCTGATGACAGAATTATCTTTTACCGTAGCAGAAGTCAATATCATGAGTTATTGAGACCAGGGGCTTATTTCATCTGCTGTAGGGTCACATGACACTCGTGTTATTGATCTGGGAGAAGTGCTCCGTGCGTTCATTCCCTGCTGGCATGAGGGCACTGCAGCGTGTCAATTTCCTGGCGGGTCCTCGCCATGGCTACATTGTACTTGCCAAATTGCCTCTTCACTGGTTACTGTTAATGTGCATAAATGCACAAAATTGGAAGGTGACTGATTTATTGGTAATAGGTCTATGGATGATTTAGAAAAGTGGGTGATCTGTTTCCTGTATTATTGCACTGCCTGTGTTATTTTGCACTCAAAGTGCAACACAGAAATGAATATGTATACTATACCCCGTAACAATTTACTGAACTGGCTCAGTGGGTCTCTGAGTTAAGACACAGTTTGTGCTAAAAGGGGTTTCTTGTCTAGCTGTTAATATGGCATTGACATAAAAGAAATGCTTAATTAACAATGCAGTTACAGTCTTGGCCAAAATGTATTGCTATGATTCTCATTAAGTCCAAGTGAGTATAGAGCTAGTGATAGTCTTACAATGCTAAATGTCCTCCTAGTGCATGTGCAGAGTGTTTTTTAAGGTCATCCATACAGTAATGAATTTTTAAAACCCACCTGCGGGATTCTGAACACTTTTCACTCAGTACTTTCTACCTTTCAAGTCTAAGCATACTGTAGTCACCCTCTGTGACCAGGCTGCTCAAAACATTTGAGGGACTCAGTTGCTGGGGTATTTACAGAGGCATATAATATCCATTTGTCAAAAGTAGATCATCGTCTTATTTTGCAGAATATTCAGTAACACTTTACTGAACGCCATGGTTTTAGTAATTTCTAAACACATTTTAGAACAAATAAAAATTCATAACGCATTATAAACGTGGCTATCAATAGTCCTATACATTAAATCTATTAATCCTTCATCAAAAGGCATAACACATTATAGCCATGTGTATTACATATTATGATAGCTTTATGAAGCTCATCTACAATGCACTATAGATAGCTTTATAATGCATTATAATGGTCTGTATAATCAACACACTGTACTGCATTATAAAGTTATCTACAATGCATTATAGATGAGAGCTTCATAAGGCAGTCATAATGCATAATAAACAGGGTTATAATGTGTCATGCCTGTTATTAGCCATGTTAACAATGCTTTATGAATGCATTATAATGCATTATGAATGTTTTTAAAATGACTAAAACAGCTGTCACATTCCGCCAACGAGAGGACAAACAAATAAGGGGTTTATTAAAGAAAACAGGAAAAGGGCAAACAAAAGCAGACCGTACAGGTCGAACAGAAGGCCGAAGAAGCAACAGGGGAAAGCACTGGAGCACACAGTAGAGTGACAACAATGACCAGACTGGGGAGCACAGGGCTGGGAAGCACTCTTATGCTAAGACTAATGAAGGAGCAGATGAGGGGCAGCTGGAATGATTCACACAAGGGCTGAAATGAGAGGCAAGACAGGCGTGGCTCGATAGAGCCACAGTAGAGAGAGAACGAGGGGGCAGGAATGCAGGGTGTGACACCAGCCTTTTGTTACAGCCATTATGGTAACATTTAATGACATTTGGCTTGATTTGGGTATGGTTGCTAGGGACATATCTTTACCAATATTGTTGGAGGAGTGTGTGGGTTTTGGGTTGTGGCTGATTTAACCCCTACTAATGTTAAACGCAAACCTGTGCCCTTGATATTTGGCTATTTATGCAGAATTCCACTTGTATCAATCATAATTAATTAGAAAAAAATAGTTGTCAACAAATTTGTCCTTAACATGACAAGCTGTATAAATGCATGTGCAACCACTGATTAATTCAGTTTTTTTTCCGGTGTAGCTATTCTGAAACTTATTATGCAATGGACATTTAATTTACACTACAGGCTGAGTTAAACACCTTTTTGAAAAGCTCCAAAAGGTTTGTCAGGTGACGTCAATGTCAAAATGTCAATCTAAATTTTTTGACATGATCTGGAAAACCAAACCTCATTAATAACTGCAACCAACTGCAAAATATGGTGGGACATCTGTGTAGTTAACTTGTCCAACTATTATCATTTCATATGCTTTTGAATTTTAGTTAAGCAGACACAAGACATTTCTTGAATCCCACAATACTAGAACACATTAACAAAAACACAGAAAAAATTTAAGAAAATGTGAAGTGTATAGAAAATAAAAAACAAGGCATCATAAATGCATGTTTATTCAGATGACTTGTGAACTCCCACAACACAGCAAAATGAAAAATGCCAGCAACTGTCCTCGAGAAATATTCAGTACTTGAAAATTCCCCAGCTGCATTGGCTGGATGTCCATATGGAGAGACAACTGAGTCCACCTACGACAAGATGGCTGAGATTAATTAGCGAACCGAACTGTACTGTGCACCAAATTCATTGTGAAATGCCTCGTGTAAAATGTAGAAACTAGAGATATTCAGAATGCCACCCATTCAACCCCGAGAATGATGATCACCCAGCACTCTATAGTGCAGTGGTTCTCAACTTTTTTTGTACCGTGACACAATTTCACAATTGCAGCTCAGTCGTGACCCTATAGTCGTGACTATCAAGTATAGATTTAAATTAACGCTATGATCAAGCGCACGGTACACTGCAGTTTACGCCAATCAATGCCTATCGTGCAAATCTGATAGGATGTGCTAGTGAATTTAAAATCAAACATCTGTAGTTTGGCTTCTTGGATTGATTGAATTTTCAGTAGTTTTGCACTTGAATTTTCAAGCATTTGCAGACCCAAGACCCGTTGATATAGGTTAATTCTAGAATTGGGGCTGGGAAATCTGATCGTGGATCAGCAGAGGAGCTTTGCTAGTTTTACAGCAATATGCTAACATTTCTAACTCTGCCTTGCTACAATTTCAGAAATAGTTGTGATTCAAATTTGGGTCCCAATCCATGGGCTGAGAATCTCCGCTATAGTGGACAGTGTGTGTGCTGTAAGGTGACAGTCACTCAGTGCTCTGCAATGGACGGTGTCTGTTCAGTGTCTGTGTAGGATGATGGTCACTCTGCTTTACAGTGCCTCTACTGGCAGAATTATGGGGGCAGCAGTTAATAGAGGCTACAAAACCTACTGCCCCCCCTACCGAAAGGGATCGCCCACATCTTCTCCCCACTTGGTAAATTTCAATCTACCATGGGACCTGAATTTTTTTCAGATGAAATGTCTTAAGCGAGGGGCCCGAGGTGACATTTTGTCAGAAGGCCAAGAATTTTTAGCTACGCTTCTGGCTGTTTGACAGTGATTATAGAGACTGGATTTTAAAATGACTGTTGTGTGACTGAAGGGAGATACAATGAGAGAAATGTGAAGTGTCTCATTGGGCCAGGAAAAATGGATGGACACAGGAGGAATGGCTAAGAATTGGAGCCGTTCCGTGTCAGTCGAGTGAGAGTTCCATTACCTATCACCATTACAAAGGGTTTTCAGAGAATCATTTACCTGCTGTACTTCTGTGTGATCAACATAGAGTGAGCATCATGATGAAGATCTTTGCTTCAAACCAGAGTTATTAAATTAAGCAATGATAATTGTGTCTTGCTTGACAACGCTTAAGCATTTCTGCAAATGGGTTACAACAGTGAGTCAGAAGTTAAATGCAAAGTATTACTGTAACCTTATTGAATCTTTTTCTGAAACAAAATGGTATTTAATTGACTGAATGCATGCAAAAAATGAACTGTCAGCACATCCTCCATTGATAAAATGTCTTGAATGGGAATTTACGTGTGAATTTTTCAATTTAAAAATAAATAGGCCAACAGAACATAATTAGTAAAAGTGCATTAGGTAAGTGAGACCAAATAGCATAGCTTTGTTAATGTTTATATCAGAAAATAGAATCAGTTAAGTGTTCAAGGGATTAAATTAAATTCAATAAGGAAAAAATGCAGGGAAAAAACAGGCGATAATGAAAACTTCCTTAGCAGAAGAGACTCTGAATACAGAATAATAACATTAGTCAATATTAATCATATTGGTGAAACACTAGTAAGGCAAGATTATTTGAAATGGTCTTTAAATTCAAGCACTTAATTATCTGTGGCGTATGATAAGCTGAACAATGTATTGAACGGGTAACAAAGGAATATGGTGTGAGAGAATGAGCATAAGGGTGACGCTAAGGGGCAGGAGGTGAGCTGGCAGTAGCGACTGGGCATCTGATAACTTGCATTGTCCCTGATATAATGAAAGACGGTAGAAGTCAGCTAGTAACACACAGATCAGTATTCTGTGATTGGTCTGTAAATGTCAATGGTCTGCAAACGCTTGTGTATCTTCTCTTAATTGAAGATAGCTGGATCCAGTTTAGTTAGTTTAGTAAGTGGTTTTATGCAGTGTCAATTCATCTGCATAATGGTGGATTGAATCGTTAACTGCAAATACTGGTAATTATGAAAGGACTTGGAGACAGTCCTACCTGTTGGTGGTGCAACAAAGGCCATTAAGTTCATTGTTTTGTTGGCCTTGCAGCATTTTTGAGCAGGCACAATTCCAGACGCTGACGCCATTGCTAAGGACCTCTCGCAATAGGTTTTTTCCCCCCTTTTTCTTTCTGCTGTAGTTAACGTGTTGTAGTTCTCCCAAAAGTTCTACTGGTTACATGGTGTAGCTCTGCGTACATGTGAAAGTACAGTATGCAGTTTATTTGTGTATCACAATTATGCATTAGTGACAAGAGTAAATGTTTATAAACTTATGACCTAGCAGGAGAGGACAGCTTTTACACAGCTGGTGGCTACTGATGGCACCTAAATGTAGCCAATTTTCTCCCATGTCTTCCAGTATAAAAGGCTGACTGGAGTCAGCAGTAAGAAGGCTGCATGTTGAGGCTGTCAGGCTCCGGCTCCTTTTGCAAATGATGTGGACGATGGCTACCTTTAGCATGATCTTTGCCATCCTTGGTAAACGACTATGGACCCAACTCCTGTGATCATGGGTGATATTTTCTGATAGGATCCATGCCCCAATTCGGGCCTCTCCTTCACCACCACAATGACTGTGATAACTTTTAAAGGTAAGCCTCTCCTTCACCACCACAATGACTGTGATAACTTTTAAAGGTAGGCCTCTCCTTCACCACCACAATGACTGTGATAACTTTTAAAGGTAGTCCTTTTGTTCCGGGACCACCAATAATTAGTCATGAATCGGGTACTACTGAAGTACAAATGAACAAATAGTTACTACTTAAGATGAAAGATTCATTAATGATGAACAAACATGAGATCAGTATTTCACTTGTTATTCATTACTTGTTCCTTCAATAGTTCCTTAGTAGTTCTTTCAGTAGTTCAGTACAAAATTACCAAATATAGTAACAAATATAGTACATTAACTATGCTTAAGATAAAAGATGAGCAACAATTCATTAATGATAAATAAGCATGACATCAGTTTGTAGCAAACACTTAGTTTAAGGTTAATTAATACATAAGTAATAACATAATACTACATTATTTGTGTCCCCTCAATTCAAGTGTTACCCTATTAAAAATAAAATTGAAAAAAGCTTAAATAATGATTTTTGTGTGTGGCAAAAAATGTACTACAAATGCATTGGAAAATACAATGATGGAATGTCCAATTATACAACAAAACACGTAAATAATTGCTTCTTCTCAAATATTAAACATTCAGAAGTAAAACGTATTGTATGATATGTAGCTAGACCGTCAATATATTGGTGTATTTAACTGTATTGCATTGCTCTAATATAAAAATCTGGCTGCACCTTTTCAGGGTCCTAGGTAAAGCTGTCTTTGGGAGACCCCCCCCCCCCATTACAAAGAACACTGATAATCATTGCACTTCCTCTGCAAGGCAGGAAATTTAACCATGGGAATACACACTCTGCGTCCATTCTTTTAGGAACGCCAACTCATCACCACCAACCACCAACAGCCTGCTCCTCCAAACAGGAAATCACGTGACTGACTGAATACATACAGCATGCAGACAGGGTCAAAAGGTTCTCTTACTGTTTGGTTAAGCGCTGTGAAATCTCTGCCAGCTAACCTAATTAATATCAATCATGCGTTATTATTGCCGCTAGACATGGTGGCCCCAGCACCTCAGAAACAGTCCCCCTTCCTGGGATTTTCATACAGAGTCTAGAATTTACAATGAATGATGAAATAAAAAATATATAGTCATTGGCAGGACTATTGCTGAAAACACCTATTAATGAGGGGTCACAGGATAATGGCCAGACTCGTTGAAGGTAAGTGAAGGACACAAATGCAAAAATAACAGCGCAGTACAACAGCGGTGTGCAGAAAAGTATTTCCATACTGTATTTACAACTAAACGCTTGACAGTGGTTCTGTAGACGAAGGAGGATCCGACCTGTTGCTACATGGGGTTGCCTAATAAAATGGCCAGTGTGTGAATCTGTTCTTCAAATGGTAAATGGCCGCTTCAGCCTAAAAATGAAGTCCTAACATTTTGTCATACATGCTGCATGAGGAGAGAGTTGATAATTTGTCACATTGTTCCCTTCTTTCATTGCAATGGTTACTTGTTTCAGTCACAGCTAATGATTTACTGGTTGTTCATTTGTCTTTCTTTCCACAAAGCGGAGATCAGTATTCTGAAAAACAAAATTTTTCCATTATAATATGAGTGAGGGAATAGCACATGGTCACAGTAACCCACTGTTCCATTTTCTGTGACCCCTGTCACCTGCTCTGCTGAGATGTCTGTGTGTTCCCACTCAGCCGAATCTAGGCTGTTATATGGCTGAAACACAACGATTTTGAGGCTGATATTAAAGGCTGCTTTTTGAAATCTGGCAGCGGTTGGAAATCTCTCTATTTTTCATCATCGGACAGAAATCTATTAGATCAAAGCTTGATGGCAGAATATTAAAAAAAAACGACTAGAATGAATCCTTGGAGCTTAAAACGAGCCTCTTGATGAAGTAGAGAGTGCTGTTCATTCTGTGGGGGGGAGGGGGCTTCCTGCTCTGCTGTGGCTCAGATTGTCTACCCATCCTGCACCTCTCGCCTGAGATGGGCGTCTTAGCACTAGAGATGGAAAGAAAGAGCGTAAGATGAAGTGAGTTTTTTTTAATCATTATTTGAAATGTTCCCTTATCTGGACATTTCCAATATAAACCAGACCTTACTTTGTAACTGGATGGAAATTTGACAACAAATAAGCCTCATAAAAGGGCAGAATTGTGCCCCTTTTCCCAACAACAAGAAAGAAAGTATCTCATCAGTCAGATTAATGGCTGTGTGATGGAGGAGAAGCGCAGGCCGGACCTATCGTATGCTCTGCCCGAGCTAGCGTCCGTGCCGTTGGTGGCACGCTCCATGTCACCTCACAATCTCACCTCGGTGGGAGACCGTGGTGGTGCTGATGTGATTATTCTATGCTCTGCAACATTGAGCCCCCCACCCCCCCCCCCAGTTCTTGCATTCTAACTCATTGCTTTAGGCTCTCTCTGTGCAGAGAGGTGTCTCTCTCCAGGTCCCCTTCAAAGTGGTACAATTCATCTGCTGAGAGACAAATGATGGCTAAATGGACAAGGAGTTTCTCACAGTGGGAGATGCCTTTCAGCACTTGGCAGATAATCATGAAAGGGCTAAGATTAGCCACTGCCTGGCATTGTTACAAACAGCATCATAATGCCACGCGCCCCTTGATTTTGTGAAAATGGCCTTATTATTTTTTTAAGCCTCAAAATGGAAAGTAACACCTCCACTTCACAACAGCATGTCTGCTACAAACTCAGGCATCGCAAAGCCAGTGACTGCATCCTTAGAATTGTGCAGCTGATAATGGTGAAGAAGCCCACCATCTACACCATCCTTTATTTCTGCTCGAGTCTCTAAGCCTTCTTTGTGAGGTTAGACCTCATATCAATTTTTTGAACAACAGAATCGATCGATCGATCGATCCATCCATCCATCCATCCATCCCTGCAAGGCCACAGAAGGCCTGCAACCTGTCTCATGAAGCTCATGGTATGAGGCAGGTGACACTCTGGACAGGATGCCAGTCCATTGTGGAAATCAAAGTCTAAGGGAGTTAAACCCTCTTTTTGTTCATGATATTAGAACCTCTACTTACACACCCAGCAAATCACCTTCATGCCCCTGTCTGCCTGCTGTAAATATTCAATTGCAATCACCTGATTAGTTCTTTAGAAGAACAGGCTGTTGTTTGGATTAATAAATAGGTGTAACCTAGTAAAGCAGCCATTGAGTGCATATCTTAACCATAGCCAATCATGTTTCAGAACCATGCCATGCCATACCATAAAAACTGTGATTATTCACCAACAAATCTGTATTGATATTTACAAAAACTTAATTTGGTATTCAAGCAAATTTTCAGTGGAAAAACACAATTATTAAGTGTGATATCAGATCTGTTGTCTTACTGGCTGTGCAGACGCTGTTCCCGTTTGCTGTTCTTTACAGCTCTTCATCACTGCTGTGATTTTAAATACAGGAGATTTTAACATTCATGTGGAAGATGCAAGCAATAATCTTGGGTTTCCCATTTCTTAAATCCTTCAGCTTTGCTCCACTGTAATTGGCCTGACTGATTATCATAATCGTAACTGTAGATCTTGTCTTTTCTTTTTCATTTGTTGTGTTTCTGTTTCTTGCATAACCCCATTTGAAAAGCTTGATACAATGGAAGCTCCCTTAACTCATTTGGTGAAAAAAGGGGAAAAAATCATGTTAATATTTTTTAAAGTAATTCTGATATTATGCTTAAAGGTGTTTACTTTGTTTTACTGCCACGTGCTAAATGGTAACACCTGACACATTTTCCTTTAACATCAAAACCCTTAATTTGAATAGTATCTTATCAAGTACAGTAAGAACCATGGAAGTGCTAAGTAATTAATTTTGCTGCCATGATAAGCTGTGTAATTAATATCGGAGCACATGAAGCGGTTAAAATAAAAGGTTCATACCTGGTGTTATGACTACACTGAGGCTTTAAAACAGGCCTCGTGGAGATCACGACAGGAATGGTTCTCCCTTTAAATTACAGATATTTCAGCATGTCTGGGGTGGGCACAACTAGGTACACCTAGAACGGTATGAGCAAATAATCAAGGTATGTTTATATGATGATTTATATGACTTTTCATCATGGCAAATTTCAAAGTAGCAGAGACTTCTGAGGGGAACTGGCGGGTCTGTTTTTTCGTTATATGTGAAGGAGTTTTAGCAGTGCATAGCTCAGTGTGTAGAAGGTCGTGGTATTGAATCCAGTGTAATCATATCCGTTGGGCATCAGAGCAAGGAGCACTGAATGATGGCTGACCCAGCTCGCTGATCCAAGCTTTGCTGACTTGTAGAACAGAATAGTGATACTTTATTTATCCTCAAGGGGAAATAGTTTTTTTTTTGCTTAGGTCATCTAAGCCTTCATGACACAGGTGAGTGCAGTGTCGGCCAGGTTTTTTTAAAAATAACATACAACTTTGTATCTATTTTACCCAAATCATATAAGCTGTTTATAATCTACAATGCATATTATCATAATGTCTCAATAGATATATATGTCCTCTTTCCTGGAAAAAGCATATGAAATTAATGTTTTGTGACGCATGTAACTTCTGCATTGATTTACAATGCATATTAAATGAACTTTGTCAGTATTAGTTTTGTGCGTAATTCCTGAAATTAACTCAATTGAATTACAGACAGTGCTTCCGCACAACAAGAATGAGTATTTTAAAGAGGAAGTATTTTTTTTTATTTGATGCATTCACCTTCTGTTCTGAGAACATAACATAGAGTTAATCTCAATCATTTTTCTCATATCTAATTAAACCAAATTAATGTGCAAGGATCATCCACGTCTTAGAATTATATTAGAATAATATATTAGAATAATATAAAAACAAACAACAAACAAAGAAACAACAAGCAATAAACATTTATTTCTTAATATACAGTATGGTACTCCTACTATATGGCAAAATCAAAAGATCCTCTATAAGTTTTATATTTTTCCTACAGGTTTGCCTCACATGTTGTATGTATTTTTGGTATGAATGTGACCATAATCAATCATTCATGAAAAAAACTCTAACTTGCAGTGAACATATGAAAAATATTGTTTGTCATATGCAATTGAAACGAGACAAATGCCAATGCACTTTCATCTATATTTCCAGCCTCCCTAGAGGAACTATTGTTAAGGGCCTTACACATAGGATCAATGGTGGCATCTGTGGTGGCATTCTGATCGTGACTCCTAACCAGGAGAGCCGTCCCCTGTCCTACTAAATAAATAAATGTAAATGTTAGAAATTTGAAATAATCCACTTCTTTATTGGCTTCCATACAAGCAAAGAAGGAATTTTTGCCTGTAATTGGAAAAACCCATGTTATACAGTGAAAATATATCATTATGCATATATCTTCAAGTATTCTAAGAGAGCTATAATCAAATCTTTATTCAAGAAGCCTAATCTGATGCTGTGGTATCTATTGAGTTACAGGCCTAACTCATTTTCCCCCCATTTTACTGGATATTTCACTGAGATGTGCAGCTCAGCAGTCCATCAATATGTAAAACATGTTCGAGTCTGTACGGACAACAGAGCTGTCAGAGTAAGGAGAGGCTTGCATTTCGTCTGACAGCAGTAACATCTTAGTTCTTGTACTTCTGGACATAAATTTTGCTTTTGGCACCACAGATCACCATATTCTCTTGGACAGAAAAGAATTTTTTGTCATATTCCTGAGTTGTCTTAGCTTAGATCTTACTTGTCACAGTGTCACCTGTCTGTTCAAGTGAATCATTAGCATACTGACTCGTCAGGTATGGAGTTCCACAAGGCTCTGTTTTGGGTCCACTAATCATTTTTCTATATATGCTGTCCTCTTTTATGCTGTTGAATATATGGCACGGATCTGTATAATTGAATTAAATATTTAAGATTTTTAGCCTTGAAATTCACACATATATTACGTATAAGTATGGCCTTCCCAGTGAACGTATATAAGAAAATGGGATTATTTAGTCCTAAGAAACTGAGATATACACTCCCAGACTTCAAACAGAATCTCAGGAGCATCTGGGACCTTAATGTCAGAATTGTTGAAGATGAATGCAAGTTGACCCTTTGATTAAAAATATATCTAACATAGTTTTTTTATTCGTCTGTAAAATATTGCCAAGGTCGGAAGAGTGCTGTCTTTGAATGATGTCAGTTAGTCATGTTTTGTGACATACACATACATATGCTGTACATGTGTAATGAAACGCTTATCCGTTATCTGAAGAATAAATGATTGTACCAGTGCAGTCTCCACTCTTGATGGGACCATTAATTGTTTCATGCCTCATTTTTTTTGTTGACTCCAAATTAAATCACTATGTACTGTCCATTATGCAATCACTATGCTGCCACTGAGGGCGGAGAAAAACTTGCTGATAAAAATGCACTTGTTCGTTTGTTTCATGGATTGATTGGTTGGTTGGTTGGTTGATTTATATTTCCATTTTACATATTACCAATCACTCTTCTGTCCCTGGACTTCAACCCCAGTGACCTTTCAACCACGGGCACAACACTCTGACCTACTGAGCCACATATCACCAGTTGGAAAGTATATCAGATTGAATTTGATCACAAATATGTGAAATGCAGGATTATTCTACTATCTGTAGTCTGTATCTGTAATAAGTATCACATCTGTAATATGTGTCTGTAATAAGTATCACATCTAGCATCATGTCTATTGTGTGCATAATTTTCCTGTTTTGAGTCCTGGCTTTTCAGTTCTTTTATTCCTGTTATTTTACTTGCACTGCCTTAGCCTTTTGGGGTGGTGTTTAGTTCAGCAGGCTGGAACACTGTGCCTGTGATCAGAAGGACACTGGTTCAAATCATGTGGTTGTCAGAGGTAATTTCACTACTGGGCCCCTGAGCAAGGACCTTAACCCCAAATTGCTCCTGGGAATG
The DNA here is from genome assembly GCA_026779605.1 of Mormyrus hasselquistii. Classification (NCBI taxonomy): domain Eukaryota; kingdom Metazoa; phylum Chordata; class Actinopteri; order Osteoglossiformes; family Mormyridae; genus Mormyrus; species Mormyrus hasselquistii. The sequence goes on along the minus strand of JAODKE010000020.1, from coordinate 17,534,946 downwards.
GCTAACCCTGTTTTTTCAAAAATGTATGAAGCTTTGGATAAATGCGTCTAGTAAGTAAATGTGGTTGTTTTTCTTTTGAGTATTACTGTGGCAGGCTAATATGCTTCCAACTGTATCACATCGCTCCTTTTCATGTGATTCATGAGATTTGTCAGCATTCTTACAGGTCCCCCTCATTGCCCATGACACGCCCCATACATGACACGCCCCCATACATGACACGACACACCCCATACATGACATGCCCCCATATATGACACGACACACCCCATACACGACACACCCCATACACGACACACCCCCATACACGACACGCCCCCATACACGACACACCCCCATACACGATACGCCATCCATACACGACACGCCCCCATACACGACACGCCCCCATACACTACACGCCCCAAAATTTAATGATTATGTTGCCTTGCTGACACCCTTTCTCATCCATGCGGCTGGGTATTGCATGTTAGGTACAGTGTCAGTACTGTATGGGTTCTATGAGAGGTTGTGGAGCATTAGAAAAAGTGTTTCCAGACTTAAGATGAGATTTTTCATGTTATGAAGGAAATATTCAATTTACATTTATCTATTCATCAAACACTTTTATAAACAGGCATATACAATTGAGATAGCAGGATTGTACAACTTCTGGAGCAATTGGGCATTAAGGGTCTTGCTTAAGGGCCCAACAGCAAAATCACACTGCTGACCATAGGATTTGAACTAGTGTCCATCAGGCCCAGAATCCTAACCTGCGGAGATACATACCACCCCACTTATGCTTCTGGCTGCCCACCAAACTTATTTGTCAATTTTCATTATTGAATCTTATTCTTGAAATCAACAAATAATTGCTTTAGGACAACAAATTCCTTTCAGCATCTATATTCCTCTTTAAATAGAAATGTGAGAAAAAATGTGATAAACAGTTGATATTTTTAATAATTATGATAAATAGTACCTGTAAACTTTTAGTAGGTCACTATTTAACCACTGTCCTTGACCTTTGGTTAAATAATTCATTTTAGATTTAGTATGTTGTCATTCTCTTACTGACATTTCCCATTGAAAATGTGCAGAAAATCATATGCTAACTGCATGTTTTTTTAATATGCCCCTATTGTGTCTAACTAATTATGAATTGTCACCGCTTTGGCAGAGTTTAAAATGTCACTGTAACATTGCAAGCAAATTAGGTCCCTGTTTTCAACATTACCTGCATGAAGTGTAATTATATAAAACAACAAGCATATGTATGTGTTGTGCAATAAACTTACATTAAGCAAAACTTTCCCTAAAACCTTTCTAAATGTTATTTAACCAGAAGGTCCAAAAATTACATTACAAATATGTATGACATCCATCCATCCATCCATCCATCCACCTATCCATCTATTTTCTATACCTGCTTGTCCCATACAGGGTGCTGCAGGTTCGGAGCCTGCCCTGGAAGCTACGGGCACGAGGCAGGAAATATCCCAGGAAAGGGCGCTTACTGATCACATTAACGATGGCATGTGTAAATAAATATATCCGAAGTCCCTGCTAAAGAGTAGTAAAGGATGGTTGTGGCTAACATATGTCTCACGCTGGCTTTTACTGAGACCTGACTAAGTGCCCAGATATTTCAGATTTTTGTAATCATCCCTAGAAAACACAATTACCAACATCAGGCCTGTGGTTCAGATTATGGTTAAAAAAAAAAGGGTCAAACTGAATTCAGTGTATTTGGCGTCCTGCCGTGGGTCTTCTGATGACTCATTCTCTGTACTTCCTGGCATGAGCTCAAGGTTCCCCATGATTCTGGGAAACTATTAGAGGTGATGGATGGATGGATGGATTCACCATATCTCTGCATATCAGGGTGCATTCACAACAGGATCCTCACAGAAGGGTAATTCATTGTCAATAAAATTTGCTGGAACCTTTTGGTAAGAACCCATTTCTACAAATATATTTTAGCTAAACATAGAGAAAGAAAAATACAGATTACAGAAGCTTTCAAAAAAAAAAAATGAAAACGGACAACGGACAGACCACATCAAAACAAAGCTAGCGACAATTAATATTTACATTCATTAATAAATATATAAATCAACAAACATCAACAGTGTGCAGTTATTTTCTGGTTGAGAAAACGAGCAGAAAATGGTAAATGAGCCTAAACAAAGCTAAACGCATTTCTCCAGCAGAATGGCTTCCTGACAATGGCTTGCTTATTATGCATTCTTTGGCTTAATTTCCCTTCGCAGACATGATTAATGTGTCTGACCATCATTACCATATGCTTGCAAACTCCAGATTATGGCTGCTGCAGTCTGACGCGCACTCAGCGGCCACTTTGTTAGGTACAGTACAGCAGCTCATTAACACTAAAAATCTGCTGCTTCAGTCAGCCAATCATGCGGCGGCAACTGAATATTTACATGCAGACTGGATCGAGCGCTTCTCCCGGATGTAGTACTTGCAGCATCTCAGAAACGGCAACTCTTCTTGGATTTTCACATACTGCAGTGCCCAGTGTTTACAGAGAAGGGTGTTGTAAGGCAGCTGGCCGCAACAGCGCTCTGGGAGCTCAACTGGACCTACGCTGCTTTTCATCCTGGGGAGAACAAGCTAGCGGGGATGAGAGCTCAAACCGTCACATGCCACACCTGGATACTTCAAATCAAGCCCTACTGAACATGATGTGGCTCACAGACCATTCCCCACAGACTCTTTCCTTCCATCTCCCTGCTTCTCTGCCACCTGTCCCAGGTCACAAAAAGCACAGAATGCCTTAACGGGAGAACCATCATCTAATGTTAATGCAATTGATATACATATTCATGTTCGGTCTCATTTGGGTCACTTCAGTGCAACTGCTACAATGGTCTCAGTCTTAAAACGGTATATTGCAATGTTATAAGAAAAATATAGAAATTTAGGAAAATCTTATCATGCTGGAAGGCTCTGCACAACCCCAACATTAAAATTCCAACTGCCTGTTATTTGGGGACCTGGCTGTCCAATGACTTTCAAGGAGATAACAAGGAGATTGCAACCCTGCAATAAAAATCAATATTTCGAAAATCCCCAAGAAGAACAACATCTAGTTGGTGGGCAGTTTCTTATTATTTTCAAAGGAGGTGTTTATCACACGGTATGGTGTGTTCTGAGGAGTCCACCAGACGTTCAGGGGACACTCTCTGGCCAGGGCTTCCACATAGTCCTGCACTATCAGCATCTCTAGTCAGATGTATGTTCTATTTTATGTGCATAAGGTAGTTAATGTGACTAAGTTACCACTAGGATTACATTTAGGTTGGTCCATTGTGATTGCTTGGTAAAAACAACATACATCAAATCAATACAGGTTTTGATGACTTCTTGGACATCTGAAATTGCTAACGCTAGCATACTCCAGGGAGTGGTGTCACCACAATTTCTGGCCAGAATTAAGTACACACTAGAGCGTGGGGTAAGCGCAGTGTGTATTACAACCCAACAACTCCAGCTTTCTGACTAATCACTTGGGTTAAGTTGAAGGTTAGCGGCTACCTTATACACCAATGAACTACTGTGCACCCTCTGAGTTCAGTCAGTCAGGTAAACTTGGGTTCATAACTTGACAGGTCAGAAGCTAACCAGGTCAGGTCAGAAGCTGCTGAGCTAACCCGACGACCCGAGGACACGCTAAGCTCCGGGTTGAATCGTTCAGTTACACTGAGTCCATGCGCTGAATTGACCAACCACGCTAACATTGTGCTAGTCTGTAGCGACCCTGCGGTTCCTGACCAAGACCACGCTGAGTACACACTGTGTCCATGGATATCAATTTATCAGCCAGAAACAAATCCTATGCGGCACTCCAATCTGAAACAAATGAGCAGAGGCGACTCTAGGCTTTTCTCCCAGGGGTTGCAAGGTAAGAGAGCAAAGCCAGCCATCCATCACAGGCTACGCCGAACTACACATGTAATGCATTTACAATAAATTATTATTATACATAGATATTACTAACACAAGCCACATTTTCAAATAGAACTTTACAATATAATTAAATTTAACATAATTATGCTCAAATAGCATTTTCATCTGACCAGTAGGGGGTGCTGAAAATTGTCTATGCAAATGAATTTAGTTAAAAATAGGAAAAAAAAAATATGAGAAATATGAAGATTATCATAACCTCTAAATTGTTTTAGAATATTTTAGTTATGTCCTTAATACCCAAACTATACAAACTAGAACTGGATTTTAGTTGAAGGTTAAACTTTTCACAAGCTCCTGGATAGACAAGCATGATTCAGAGCTTTTGGCTGCCTGTTTTTCTTTCTTTCTTTTTTTTCTTTCTTGATCAAGTTTTTATTGAAGGAAAGTGAAAGAAAAAAAACAAGCATTTAAAACATAGAACATAACAAACAACCCCCCCCCCCCCCCCCCCACACCCCCCCCCCCCCCCCCAACCCGAGAAAGGGGGGGCTCTTTCAAGCGGAGAAAAAAAAAAAAAAAAAAAGAAAAAAAAAA
>JAODKE010000020.1:17495555-17521582 GCA_026779605.1 Mormyrus hasselquistii | reverse complement strand
CTTATTCTGACCAATTTTTAAAAAATGGGGGGTGCCCTAATTGTTGGGGATGTCCTATAATCGGGGAAACACGGTAGCCTCTTAGCATCCAAGATTTAATTGCACATTTTTTGACACATAAATTTGGTAGCATTCATTATTGTGTAACCTTACTAAAAGCAATCCGGTCGGAGATTTTAGACAAAGTGGTGCCTCTGAATCAATTTCTGTACAAATCTGGGCCTGAATTCATGGGACACATCAAGGTTAATCTGGTGTTGTCTCACCATGAATTAAAGATTAACTCCAGTGTGCACTTACACGTTACCACTTCTGAATTATTGACACACACAACATGGTCTCACTGGCTACTTTTCATGCTGAGAGTAATTAAAATGTGATACGATGCACAATCGTGGCCGGTCAGCCTTTGCTATTGGATATTAGCAATTCATCATTTCTGTAAGAGAAGCCACAGGAGAACTCGACTGTCACAGTGGCAGAGAGAAACTACCACTTTTTTGAAGGGTTCTCACCTTGAGGACACACTTACTAAGTCTACCTGAAGTGTCCGTACTGAAATGACTGCAAACTAAAAAATTGATAAGGCCCTGAATTCATTGCTTTTCCCATGCTTGCCTGTGAGCATGTTCTATATTTTCTCATTTGGTGTCTCGGTGCTGAAGAATAGCCAGCGTGTACCTGGACTTAGATGGTCCGCCACAAATATTATCCCAGCATGACATAAAAATCAGATTAATGTTTTAGTAATATGTAATATGACTGGGATCCTAGAGAAAGAAAGACCACTTAATATGGAAGCCAATCTGGCAGGGCTGCAATGTTTATTAATTGTGAGCTAATTAGCATGTACCTCTGCCACAGGAAAGGCTCTAGATGATAAGGAGAGTAACAAGAGTTTAATTTGGAAAGCCAGAAGACAAATGTGGCTCTCCAAGGCGTTAGCCAGGCATGGGGTAGCCAGAGACATGCACTTTTAATTATTGATAGATGATCTGCAGACTTGAGAGGTAAGGGGCATGCGTTGATCACAGCACATTGCCACACCCACCACACAACAAACCACCTCAGGGATGAGAACCTGAGTGCAGCCATGTGGCAGGTGATAACTCAGAGTTTTTTGTTTTCTGGGGGCTGGACCAACCCCCAAGTATTTCCCCTGTAAGTTGGAGGAACTACAGTATAGGGCTGGATGTATATTATCATACCCAGGACAAAGCAATTGCAGGTTAAGGGTCTTGCTCAAGGGCCCAGCAGAGTAGAATCACTCCATGTATTCACAGGATTTGAACCAGCAACCTTCTGATTACTGGCACGGATCCTTAGGCTGTAGAACTGGAGATAAAAATAATTTATTGGAAAATCTGTAGAAAACTGTGCAGTAGCCAGCCAACAGTTCTTAGTATGGGTCAGAACCTGCAACTACACCTGCTACTAAATATCTGATGCTGTGGTCAAAAACATCACTGCACCTTTTTCCAGAACCAGAGCCAGGACAAGCAGTAAAGCGCATGAAGGCAGTGAGCAGATCATGTGCTTCAATAGCCAGAAGACACATGCACTGATGATAAAATTAGGTATGGACATTTATTATTATATAATCAATAGCAGTGTATTGATGAACTGCAGTGAATTGTAGAGGAATGGGAGAGAGCATGGTATTATGTGTTCAGTAAAGCAGACAAACAGAAAAAACCCTATGCTATGAGGGAAATGGAATTATTGAAGACCACATATTATTAGTGAATTAACAGATTGATTCTATATAAACAGACGTATGTCTGTCTGTATGAAGCTGGTCTAGATTCGTACTGTTGCCCGTAGGTGAGCATGTGTGAGTGAATGGTGTGTGAGTGTGCCCTGCGATGGGTTGGCGCCCCATCCTGGATTGAACCCTGCCTTGTGCCCATAGCCTCTGGGATCAGCTCTGGACCCCGCGACCCTGAATAGGATAATCAGATACAGAAAATGGATGGATGGATGTTTTCCTGTAGTTTCTGTTGTGAGTTTGCAAAGGAAGTACCTAAGCTGGGACTCACTGCTTTCTTGGATAGTCTGTTTTTTTTTTTTAGCAATTATAATGGGTTTTCTGTAGGTCTGCCATAGGTATGAGGGTGACATTTTGCAGTTGGCTTAGGTTAATCTAAATATGGTAATTACCGGATGGCTTTTACCTCCAGCGATTGCTGAGGCTTGACACTGACTGTTTTTCTTTCCTTTCACAGGATGTAGTGGGTTGCTGTTGTGCTTGATGGATGTGTTTGAAATTTGTAATTAGTCGCCCGCAGTTGCAATTTGCACAGTGTTTTATGCTTTAAAGTGATTCAACGTTTATTGGAGTGAAGCGTCTCAATTTTTTTCCAGATTAAGCCAAGTCTGTTATTAGGCTGTACTTATCTCTGTTGTTTTAAGGAGATAACAACATTTTCATGGCGGCTTGTATGCCTTGGGTTAGTAGGTATCTGGTGGAGATAGTGAAACTACCCAGTTTAGTTATGATTAATAACTGCATTGGTAACACTTTCTATGAATGCCATTTCTACAAGAATCTATGAACACATTCATAGCACTTTTACATGCATTCATAAAACATTAAAAATATAAATTTATAAAAAAAAAAGCACAACACATTACAGTCATGTTTTTATGCATTATGAAGGTTTTATGAAGCTCTCCTCTATAATGCACTATAGATACCTTCAAAATGCAGTACAAAGCATCCTTCTTATTCTGACCATTATAATGGATTATGAAGGTATCTGTAGTGCATTATAGGTGAGAGCTTCACTGGAGCTTATGAAGAATTATAATCAACACTACAACGCTTTATGCTGTAATGTGTTAACTTTCATTCTGAGCATTATAGTGCATTTTGAAGGTATCTACAGTATAATGCATCATGGATGAAAGCTTCAAGCAAAGTGTTACCACCGTACTTAGACATATGTGTATCAAATAAACAAAAAATGCTGAGGGGGTTTAACTGAAAGTGAACTGACTGTAGATTTCTTGTCAACATATCTTTGATTTTACATAATGCTGTATTTGTCTATCTAATATTTATCAAACATGATGTCATTTGCAATAAGAAATTTGGATGTTTATGCAAATATTACACATCTATGTGGGCAAGATGAGTTCTGTTAGACCCCACTTTCAGAATTAGTGCACATTTATATTCATTCCAATTTATAATTGCAGGAGTGGTTGTTTCTCATTAACCTTACAGATAAAAATGACAGAGAAAAGTAGACTTGCTAATTTGATCACATAGTTCTGGGCACATACATTTACCTTTCTAATATTAATTTTATATTACATTTATTCAAGGTCAGACCTGGGCAGTCAGGCTCTTTTTCTGCAGCATGCCGGAAGTAATTTACTTTAACTGGTTTAATTGTATTTAATTGAGAAATCAGACTATGCATACGTAGCTCAGGGGAGGTGCATACCCCCAGTGGATCCACCAGCGTTCAGGAAAGAGGGGAAAATTCAGTTTATTTGCATATAAAGAATTACTTTTATGGTTTTGAAAAGCATCTCTCTTGAGAAAGAAGACCTTCTCTACTGCCTTTCTTACGTTTTTCCTTCTAAACTATTTGGTAAAGGCCAGATTCATTGTGCTCCATTAGGCTGACGCCATGATATCAGCATATTCTAGTGTTTTTTTTCTCTCTTTCTGTTTTTTCATGAATCTTTGTCTGTTATTCTCCTGATAGTTCATCTGCGATGTTTGCCACGTTTCCTCCGTCTGCCTCCGTAAAGTGCTCTCCGTCCGATAGCACGAACCTGCGCTTCGGAGACCTCCTTTTGTGATGGGCTGCATAAGGAGATCCAGGTGGATTTGAAAATGTGCCGTTTGGTCTGTCACCTCGCAGACAGCCTAAAAATATACCCTGGTCCCGTCAGGTCAGCGATGGCCTTCCTGGAGAACTCTGTGCGCCCGGTTAATCGTTATGCCGGCAACACAGCCCCATATCAGCATGCAGTTTGTAATCTCTCATATGGAAGCACCAGTGCATGCGTGTATACGATTTTCTAACCTAATGATCTATTTAATATGGTGCACAGTTCTTTCAGGGACGGTTGTTTTAGTGCTGCAAGCAAGCTTTCTCACTTAAATTTGGGATCATAAGGATAATCTACCAAGGGCAGGGGAAAATGGCAGGTTCCAGAACAACGGTGCTACTTTGTTCAACTGAATGTCAACTTCTTCTAATACCTAACTGAGGTGACATGATTATATGAAGCATCTTTGTTAAAATATATTACCTTTTCTTTTGACATTTTTTTTTTTTATAAACTTCCTTTTGATCCCGGTCTTCAAATGCTAAGGGCACTGTGTGACTGACACCTATTTTAGCAATTCTGCACATAAATGAAATTATTCATTTAATTTCACAGCAATTTTGGGAAGCTTATAATCCACAAAGTCTCATCCGGATAATACCACAGAAGAAAGTATTAATACCTGTAACTGAAACTCAAGAATTTTCTCAAATTTTTGTTCAATAAAATGTGTGTCTATATATATTACACACACACACAGACACACACACACACATACACATATTGGCTAAACATATCTTTATGGGGACCGCTCATTCATTTTTATGGGAAAAATGCTATTGCTACCCATGAAAACCTTAACCCCTACCCAGTCCTAACCATAAGTGACCAAACAATATATAAGAGTTTTTGCATTTAGTTTTTTCATTGAACCATCTGTTAGCTGCAGAAATTAACAACTGAAAGCTGAGAGATTTGCTTGTGCACAACATGACGTCTTATTTTACCAAAATTTGTCTGTAGACATTGTGATGTATTTCCCTTAAAAACTATAAAAATGACGAAATGTGCTTTTCAGGGCGATATTGTCTGTGGATTATAAATTTTAAAAACAAAGGAGCTGTTAAAGTGTTTCTGGTAAATATTTTGACTTGAAAAGTTGGCAGGCATCATTTACCTGAATGCTTACCATCATTCATTCATACAGTACAAGTGAAAATTTTGTAAGGCTGCTTACTGGGGGAAATATGTGGTAATTTTACTAGAAACACAGTTGTGGATTGTGGGTAATAACTTGCGAACAATGGTTTGTTTTCAAGCATAATATCTCCGTGCAGTGCGCCATGGTCTCACACCTGCTGTCGGTTCCAATCCTGCCACCAGCTTTGAATGCATGGCCAATGTTCTTTCTGTACTTCTATAGGTCCAAAAACATCAAATTAATTAACCAGTATCCCTAAATTTCCCTTTGTGTATAGTTGTATGTGTGTGTGTGCCCTGTACTGCTTGGCATAGCCTCCAGACTCATTATGATCCTGTATTAGATAAATGATTGTGTTCTTTGTCATGTACCATTCAGGAGGGATGAGAAGATTGGCAGGCCTGGGAATGCTGGTATTGGGGTCAGTATCGGTGGTACAAACCTTGGTATTGGATCAAATTAGATCAAATAGAAAATCAACGCTATCGTCTATCCCTATCTCAGTGTTAAAATTTCAGCAGGGTGTTATCTACACTAATGGCAAAAATTGTGGAAACACTTCATTGCAGAACTTTATTCCAGTTATGCCAGTTACTTTTGTAATCTTCCAGTGTTTGATATTTGTAACATTCTTTCATTGTTTATAAACATTACTGACAATATTTATGTAGTAATTTTTATAGTGTAATGTCCAAAATGCTAGAGGTGTTTCCACAATTCTGGCCAGTGCACATGCGTGTACAATTCTGCATATTAAGGGAGAAAAACAGTAGCAGTGAAAATATGTTGCATAATAAACAACTGCAATTAAGAATATACATGACTTATTAAGATGAATAACAATGGCAGATAATCATACATGATGCACAAATTCAGTTGCATAATTGCTTATTTGTCTTCAATGACCTTGCAGCAGAATCAAATCACAGCAATTTGTCCAGGAACCCAGTTTCAGGGATACAACATCATTTGCAGAGGGGCAAGCAGGCCATGCTGCTACGCGTGGATTGTGATGGAGAATGAAAATATCAGGGAGGAGTTTCTCTGTGCCTCAGGACCCAGCGTTGGGCTGATCCCTGTGACGGATCAGCGAGTGGCTACATTTGTCTTGTTTGCAGATCCAGTGAAAATGCCATTAGCCTCTGAAGGATAAAATTTGTAATTGTGGTTATTTTCATACAAAGTGTAATAGAAAATGGGGGCAACATAGAAGGGGAGAGGAAATCCCTTAGGAGAAAAATGCCAGTCAAAGGTGGCTTCAAAGCTCCTAGAAGGTTAATAACTCTGATCCACATCCTTTGGCTTTTTTCCCTATACAGATGCTTCCTGGGTTATGATGGTCCATGTTATGATAATTCTACTTTATGATTGGGAAAGTGTAATGTAAGTGTTCTAAGCATGTTTAAGCTAGGCTAGGCTACGATGTTTCTTAGGTTAGGTGTACTGTATTAAAATGTATTTTTACCTTACAATATTTTTTCCTTATGACAGGATTGTCGGGACGTAATCCCTTCATAACCCGATGAATGGCTGCGTTCTGTTACATGTGTAACTTTAAGTATTAATAAAAATTGATTGCTCTTTGCAATGTATTTCTGATTCCTAGCCGGCTTGGAATTCTTTTCAGAGCATCCCAGAGCACATTGAATTTACCAAGGAGATTAAGCCTGATCATTCTTCTGTATTTCACTCATTTTTCTGCTATGTTTTGATTTCTGTTTTATCTGTGGAACGGGAAAAATGACTTGGTAACAGACAATAAGCTGTATGTTAATTGCCGCGTTTTGTAGTGTGAAAAGAATCACTAGATCCTGTTATGTAAGAGTAATTTTCAACAGGATGTCCTCATTCTTTCTGAATGATGTGAATTAATCATGCGAATCGTTCAGTTCAATTGAAACAGACTCGTTTTGGCACATTTAGCCAAGCTGCAGTTGCATCAAAGTCGCAGTCTAAGGTCCCAGCTTGCAGAAGCGAGTCTTAATCATGCCTTTGTGATTTTGCCTTAAAATATTCTCATTCATATTTCAAATTAGCTATTCAAAACCCAGTAAGGATCACAATAGTGCAGCTTAGTCGTGCGCCATGAGGTGATAGAGAGATGGCTGGGACACTTTCTCCACATCCTCTTTAGATCCTATTTTTACACAGATGAAAAGTAGTTTTTTTCTGTACAGAATGGTGGAAATGAACCTTGGGGAGATCGGAATTCCACTGACACATCTGCAGGAAACCAGATCTGCTTATGCTTATGATCCCTCAGTCTGGACTCTCTGATTCTGCAGATGTTTTCTTGAAGAGTCCTGGTTCTTTGGAGGTGGAAATGATGAGGCACCACACTTACACTTTAAGTGCTTTATTAGTTCCACACAAGTTGCCACCATCTGCTCTCACGCGTCTTCTTACTTTTCTCCTCTTGAAGCTGACAGCTCACACCAAATCTCCTCATCAACCCAGACCTTGTATTGGTCGCAGTGTTTCACATTCCTACTGTAACAGTCCGGTCACTATGGCCCAAGTTAAACAAATGAAGCGCACATATAAAATGTGTTTACAATCCCACACTAATTACGATGGCATGCTGATATTGTAAATTTCAAAAAAGTACATTTATTGTGTTTGCCATTCATTCCATTTCTTATTCTTTTAAAATTTTTGCTTTGATTTTGTGTGTCAAATTATTTTTTGTGAAAAATGAACAGATTTCCATAATATCCTTTTTCAAATCACACTCCAATTAAGAGTGCATTGCACAAGCAAAATTACATTAAACCACATTTTAAAATTCCTGTGAATTTACATAAGTAATTAATGGGGGTGTTTCACATCCTTATTCATCAATAAGTTTAAACAAAAATAAAACCGCTCTCTGTAATTAACAAAGTAAAGCTTTTAACAGTGTTTTCTCTCTTTGTGAGGATTTACAAAAGTGTTCAGTCACACATCAAAACAACAGCAAGGGTTTTTTGCCATCTGTGCTGCAATTTCTTTGTTTTGGGGTTTTATTCAGTTCCTCCAAAAACCATTATGTATAACTGTAATAAATTCTGCAGCTAGACTCATTTTTCAGGCCTTGAGTAATTAGATCTGGAAAAAATAACAATTTTTTAAGAGGTTTATTCGCTAAAGTGTTACTGGTATAACAAGAGAAACAAACAAAACTTCTCACTTGCCAAACAAGTGCATAAGAATTATTACTAATTCATCTCTACATTTCAAATTCACTTCCATTGTAATGAAAGGAAACATTCTATTTACAAAAAACATAAATAATGTCCTTTTGATACTGATTCACAATGTATGTATTAAATGAGTGTTTTCATTTTATATCCTTCCTGTAGTCAAGTGAGTCCCCCCCCCACACACACAAACCAAAAACATATGATTTATATATGATGGCTATAAATTGTCCCCAGTGTTTTGCCCTGCGATAGCTTGGAATGCAGCCAGGGGGTCCTCTGCCTCACGTGCAAAGTGACCCTCACTTTCGGAAGATGAATGGATGCATTCAAATATTTTACTTTAAAATCAGTGCTTTGTCTGAATCAGTGTGATGCTGAGCAAATGACCCAAAATAACAACAGATTGTGTAAGAAAAAAACAAAACAATTACATTAGATATTCTTCATGTTCCTTGGTGAAGCTGGGGTGAGAAGATACGGGACCTCAAGATTGGAAAAGTTTGCAGTGATGCAATCCAAGCTAAATACAGCACATAAAAGGAGAAAGAAGACAAAAAACACCTGGAGAAATGTTTAAAAAAAGAACAATGCTGACAAACGAGATTGTGTGCATTCTTGCTGTTTTCAATGGATCATACCAGCCATCTCCTATCTGCTTTTAGCAGCTGCTGCGACTAATTGACTCTATATCGTCAGGCAGTCGTCCTTGAGACAAGAGGGGTCCAAGCCAAATAATTTTGAGAACAGCAATCTACCTCAAGGTGAAAAAATTGAGTACTCTATTATTTCAGCCTGACATATTCAGGTTCCATATAAAACAACAGGAAATAGAGCAGGGTGATATGTGTTGGGGGGGGGGGGGTTGTATTTTGCCAACAGAGTAACCTTATGCTTGCCTTGAAATTAACTAGCAGAAGAGCGATCATTATGTGGCAGTGAAGAGAATGCGTGTGGGTTCTGGAGGTTGGGGGAAAGGAAACCGGCGCTGGGCGACTAGCCAGGTGAGATGGGGGGGGGGGGTTCGACCTTCAGTCACCTGAGTGATGAGCGGCCACCAAGCCAGTGTGATGCCGCGCGCCCAGGGTTATGCCGGAAAAAAAACAACAGCCCTCTGTGCCTGCTGTTGCCCCGGCAACCATTCTCACGGTAACCCAGCAAAAGCCAGCGGTCACAGGCTTGCAGGCGTGGTGCTTCGGCCTGTTTGCCGTGTTTAAACACGCCGGCAACCAATTTCAGCTCCCAGATCGATTTGCCGGTATCTGAAAGACGAAGACCGCAAAAAGCAGCCTGGAGCCCACCATGCTGTCTACAGCAGAGAAAATAAATCAACGTAGACAATTAGCAGGATATAATATTATAGTCAATACGCTCTAGAGGGTGGGGCTGAACTACAGAGGAGGATAATGAGAGAGCATTTCGTGGCCGTGTCTGAGAGTCAAAACTAAACAGATAGTTGCCTGGGCTGGTTAAGCGCTTAATTATGTTCTCAGCTCATATGAGTCTCAGAAATTACATTCAAACTTTAATGGCCAATTCATACTTCACTTTTCTGTGTGCTGCGCAGTGAGTGATGGAAATTTCATCATTGGGTGATACACATGCAACCCTGATTTTGGGTCTAGCAGAGTTTTTTTGCATTGGTGCATGTCAGCTGTGGGCAGATTCCTATTACGGTTGATGTTAAATTATAGGGAAGGGTTAGACTTCGGCTGGTATTAGGGGTCGATTAGGGTTAGGGTTGCCATTAAGTTAGGGGAAGAGTTTTTGCGGTCCTTCCTCATCTATAATGTATTATAGACACCTTCATACTGTAATGCCTTGTAATGGTCAGTATAAGAATTAATAAAGCATTATAGCATCTTCCTCTGACAGAAATTATAATACTTCATAAGCTCCAATGAAGCTCTCATCTACAGTATAATGCACTATAGATACCTTCATAATACATTATAGTGGTCGGTATAAGAACTGAGGATGCTGTGTACTGCATTATGAAGGTATTTATAGTACACTATAGATGAGAGCTTCATAAAGCATTCATAATTCATAGGAAATTGCTGCAATGTGTTATGTCTTTTTATATATATTTATAGCCATTTTAAACTGCTTTATGAGTGCATTATAAAGTACTGTGAATGTGTTCATAGATTCTACTAGACATTCATAGAAAGTGTTAGCATATTTACAATTAGGGAGAGGGGTAGGGTTAAGGTGACCATTATGGTTAGGTGTTAACCGCAATGTCACCCCTAACCTCGCACATAACATGACTTTTAAACACAACCCTCAGCTGCTGTGCTGCTCTGCCAGTTTTAACTTGCATTCTTTGCAGCATCCGAAAGAAATTATTATAATGGTAATCAGGGAGAATAATTATCGTTAGTGGTGTATGTTGTCATTTTCTACGGCCCGCTATTGTTAATTAGAAAATAATCCTCTTGGCTGAGATATGGTCACAAGGATAGGAATTTATGTAGAAATTATGCCTTTAATTAAATCTTATTGTAAAATTTAATTATTTTCTTTTTTTAAATTAAGATTTATGTTTCCCACAAGGGAGATTTATGAGGTATAACTGTAGAAACTCTGGGAATGTGTGGAAATACCTGGAATTCTGCCGGATTACCAAGGACAGGAAGCGCGCCCTGATGCAGGGGAACATATTGTAGTGCTGTCAGTAATTTAGGGGGCCAGTATAGGCTGGAGCAGATGCTAATAAATCCTGCTTTTACTCACTCTTTTTTTTAGTGTGCATACTCTATATTACTCTGCTGTTTGCTCATACGCCGCTTGGATGTATGAAGATGTAACATCCTCCACACTATGTGTTCATCATCCTAATGGCCCCACTCTGTGGAAACGGCAGAATACAGCCAAACTCAATAGCATTAAACGTTTGTTTGGCGTCTCAGGTGCCAGGAAATGAGCCAAAACCATGAGCTGGGCCATTTAGATGTGGAAAGGGTGAGGATATTTCACACATTAAAGATTTATATTAATGGACTTCTGTATACAGTATGCATTTTAGTATGTTCTAATTGCTATCATCTGGTTATAAATGCATAAATGATGTAATAAATGTATTTGAACTCCTGTTATATATTATGGGTATATAATGACTTATGAAGCTGTATGAATCTCTTGAGAGTTCTGTTCTGTTTCTGTTCAGAAATGCTCAGTTAAAATATGCTTGTGTGTGTTGAAGGTGCTCGCCAGATGTTTCCCACCTTGCTGGAAGCCTGACGGACCCAGCTGAGAGGACCTGCAGGGTTCTTCACCGCTTCTTCTTCAACAGGAGCATAATTTGTCATTGTATGTTGGTTGTTTGCTCAGCAACAAACAACAACAACAAAAATAATAATAATCATTTAAAAAACTGATAATGATGATGATGATAATAATATTGTTATTATTAACAACAACAACAACAACAACAACAATAATAATAATAAACAAGCTAAATCACCAAGCTGATTGCAACTGGGCCCCAATCTTATTCCTTAGAAACATGCTAGAGTGAAGGGCATCAGTAACTATATGACATACTGACGTGAAGCATTTGCTTAATGCTTACCTGTAAATTTAATCTGGGCAGGCAAATGCAGCTAACCCCAGATTAGCCAAATGACAGAGTCCAGCTACTTGTGTGAATGCTCTCTCTGTGTGTTTGATGGATTCTCCCGTCCATCTTGGAGTAATATGGCGACTTAAGGCACTTATCTATCATCCTATGAATGTAAAGAATCATTTAAAATATTTTCATAATTTTAATGCATATTGTACTATTTTTTTAATGATCATCTTGCACCTGATTTCCATGAGGACCCGCATTGGTTCTGAGGATCTTTGGTTTACCGTTCACTCAAGCCTTCCCCACGGAACTCAACAAGGGCCGTACAATGTAAACATGCAAATCAGGTGCGGGCATTCGCCAGCTGTTCGGCGGTGGCTGGGGATGGCCAGTCCCGGCGATGGATCACAGAACTGAACTGAACATATGCTGAAGAGTTTGGAGACTCATTAATGTGATTTAATGGGAAAGAGTTTCAGAAACACTCCAACAGCCCTGACCTCTGTCAACTTCTTTATGAGGCAGAAAAACCTGGTCTAGTAAAATCCTTAATGCTACCCACCCGTCACGAAAATAGACCAGAAAACACTCATCGTTAGTCCATCCATGCCTGCTTATCCATTAAAGGTCAATGAAGGTGCCTGGAGTCTTTCCCAGGCGGCATAGGGTACGTGGCAAGGGAAGACATTGGATGGGATGCCCGTCCGTTGCACGCACTCATAAACATTAGGCAATGCAGAACACACAATTCACCTGCATATTTTTTCACAGTAGGAGGAAACTCAGAGACACAGATGAAAATCATTAATTCTACCTACCGGTTAAGAAAATAACAGGTATAGCCCAGAATATTCACAGCGCATATGTTATAAATGATCTGTGTTTCCAGTGATGTGAGAAAATGGTTTAAATATGCTTTACTGTGACAGTGATGTGTCACACACACACATCATGTGAACCTGACCTACAAGACAAGACAGAACCATAGATCAAGTGCCTTTGGAGAATCTTAATAGTAGGTCACAAAATTTAGTACTGGGACAAAAACACCAGTATTCTGGTGAGAACCATCACACTAAAATAGTACTGTAGTTACTCAAGGAGCGTAGACATGTGGCAGAACTATAGCTAAGACTGAATGTTGGTACTAAAGCAGAAATTGCAGAACAATGATGGATCTCTGACATTGGATCCTATAGATCTGGGGAGATGTATCATTAGTAAGGTTCTCAGAAGCAGCTTTCATATACTAATGTGGCTTTAATTAAATGGCTTCCATCCCTCTTTGGTGTCTCACACGTCGTCATGCTCCATTCCTCCCAAAGGCCGTACAGCAGCCCTCTGCCTAAAAATAAAGCGCGCTGGCGTGGATGTGGGATGTGTTTGGCTCTCTGGTGCTGGGGTGGGCTGGAGCTTCAGATTCCACCTCGTCATTCCAACCTTGAAAAGCACGGCTTCTCCGACATGCGAAGGAAGCGGCAGAGATCCCACGGAGTCCCCTTCCCCTTCATCCCAGCTGGTCCACTTTCAAGTGTACAGATAAAATGTGGCTGCTTTTGATTCTGGGACCTGCTGTCATGCCTCACCACACGTAATGTGTCAAAGATATCATAGCAGAAGATGGTATAGAGACTATTAAACAAGGGCATCGATGTCATTCAGACTTTAGTCAGATAGGTTGATTTCTGTCAAGTTACATACTGCCTTGCATTTTATATTTTAAAAAATTATATTAACTATTTAATTAGTATCTGTTTACAAAAATAAAATACTTTCCTATTCTTGGTGCTGCCAGTTTGGTCTGTTGAGGGAACTCTTTTGGGAAATCCTCCTTAATTTATGCTGATGGTTAGGAGACTGATTATTCCTAAACTGTTTCTCACTCATACCATCACATTAAGATGAAAACAGCAACATAAGCTGAGGGCCTGAACAGGAAGATAGTAATAGCCTGCATCATTATTAATTCAAACAAAGATGGAGAGTCATAAGCTGCTCAGGTTTGTTTTTACTCATTAAGCTGGGAACTTGGGTGTGTGTTCTTCCACTCCGATGGTGACATCATTCTGCTGGCTGGAGGAGTCACTGTGATTGGGCGCTAGAAACTTTTTTTGAAAATTATTGACAAAAGCGTCAACTTCAGTGAGTTTAGATTTTGATTTGTTATGAATTCTGTTTGGGGGGGGGGGGAGCTTTGGTAAATGTCACACAAAAGTCAACTCCCATCCATCCATCCATCCATCCATCCATCCATTTTCCAACTGCTTATATAGGTGAATGCCCATTTACGGTATTTGAAGGGGGATGTTATTTAGTCGTTACCCTCTCAGAAGATACCGCCCTGAGCACATCCAGGGATCCCAAGTGTCTTTTTCCATTTCTGGAGTAGGAACATCAGCTGTGCTTCAGCCCCGTGAGCCCCGGCTTCCAAATGGAACATAACACACGTGCCACATGGGAGGACATGGCATGTTTAGCATGCAGCCTTTTTCATGGTGACCTATCAGCAGCCCAGTGTACCATTTAGAGCTGATACTCAAAGCATCTTCATTATGGACCAAGAGGAGATTCTTTTGTCTCTTTGCTTTTTATGAGATTTGAGAAGAGCAAAATTATTTTGTCTGTGGCAGTAATGGTGACTGGAAATAACTAAACTCTGACCAATCAGTACTAATTACACACCTTCCCACTCATAAACAGGAGGTGACTATGGAGTCTTCCGTTAAGAAAAAGAAACTCCATGAATTTTTTCATACAATGTGTCATATTCTATCACATTTTAACATCCATAAAATCATGTTGCTTAAAGGAAAAAAATCTGCATACTACCTTAATTGCACAGAACAATCCAGATGTATTTTTGCCGTTGCTTTTGAAATACGTTTTAATAAAAATTTGGTACGGACTACACATTTAGCATAGTCCTGGGTTAACATTTAAAAAAAGAAAAAAAAAACACTTCAATCAGTCTCAGAATCAGCAGGATTGGGGGACAGGGGGACAGTAACCACACATGTAACAGGAATATTTTTAATCAGTACAGAGCAGAATAAGTCATATCCAATGGTTCTGGGACAAAATAACACGCCTGCTGAGGGTAAGACCACCTGTGACGCTCCCCGCTTCCATTTTGAGCCCCTGCTTCCAACCCATTTGCTCCCCAAAGGGGTCTAATGTCACCCGTTGTGAATAACCCAGCCCACTGCCTTCATCCCGAGGACCCCAGCCGTCCACGGAGCGTGCCGGAAAAGGCACCGGCTTTGTTTCACGTGGCTGCGAATGTTTGAGAGTGCAGACCGCCTCTTAGCCTGTCGCTGCGGTACCGGAACAAAAGCCTACTAACCTTCGAGGCTTTTTGATGTTGGGAATAATTTATATATATTATTTTTTTTTTAAAAAAAAGTTCATTCTACTAGTTTGTCTTTCAAACCTGCATGTTTGCTAGTAACAGTATGGGGAGTGTTAAGGGTTGATGAACACATTACGTTTAGTGTAAAAGTTAAATTGTAAAGAAACAGAAGGCGAGAGACACAATGTAGTTCTGTAAATATCAGAAAATCAGCGAACGTTTTGATATGGTGCCTAACATGATTAGTTACAGGAACTATTATAAAAAAGAAAACAAAATGTCTGTTGGCAATTCCAGGATATTTGAGGTATTCTTTGACGTTGCCAAGCAACATAAGAAGTGAACTTAATGGTTTTTATCATATGCATTAATTTTTTTGGCAATGGTGTAACGTGTACCAGTGTACGTTACATTTTACTCTGACTAATCTGACAATTCTTCCCATTTTTGCGTCTTGCTCATTCTCGGTTGTTGATGGATTTCGCCGATGGACCCTGTATTTTCTTTTTGAGAACTTGCACGATTGTATAAACCTGGTTCTATAGGGGTTCATCATAGAAACAGATGCATGGCTGCTGACGCTGACCAAAGACTGCGGACTTGACTGTATGTCGTACTCAGCTTGTTATTGCATGACCTCAGTATCCAGGATATAAGTCCCACTGTCCCTGCTGCATAATATCAAGGTGGTGTAATGAAGAGAAGAGAGGAAGGGTCAGGCAAATCTCCCGCATAACACAACTGTTGTCCACTAGGACCGACTCTATACAACAAGCAGTTAATTAAGTGGTTCGAGTTACACAATATGATAGAAGATCTGCACTCGGATAACAACATCACGATTGAATGCCAATTCACTCAGACTACCGACTGAGTGTTTAACTGGCAAGGTTTTTAAGACAATCAGAACAATCACTTTGGCGGGAAACAGATCAAGTCAAAATGTATCGATGGCCTTTTTTAAACGATTCATGTCACAAAACAATCCATAGTGGTGCCGTGATTGTCAAATCTTATAATGAATTAATGCACTGAACTATATTCATACCATATTTTTTGTTACTGCAGTGTGAAATTCTGGACTTTCCACTGTATATAAAGCAGTAAAAACATGCTAGTAAGATTAGCATGTAACATGAGAACCCATAATAATGTGCTCATCAACCCATGAATTGGATATGTACAGTGTTTCATTAAACCATACAGCATGTATAGGCTTTCAGATATTATAAAAAGAAAATCAAAAAAGGCAAAAGACAGGATGGAAGATGATCTGCCTTTCACATTCCGGCTAATGATACACACATTTAGAATGGTTAATTTAGTTTTTTTTTTTTTTTTAAATCTTTTTTTTTCCCCGGTAAAAATCCACAGGAGGGACAGTCCCTTGCAGAGTCTGCTTTCAAAGGTGTGGCCTCTGCAGGCCCAGCAGAAGGTACCATCGAGCTGAAGTATCTGCTGTGTTGTCATTGTAATGAAAGCTTCGGGAACCCTCCCCCAGCTCAGTAACCACTGCGACATTCGGTGACAGCGTTCCAGGATCCGGCAGGATCGGGGGAATTCACAATTTTCCTTTTCTTATTTTGTGTTGTGGGTTCCTTTAGCCTTTGCTCTACTTATTTTTTTTGGTGATACTGATGACCCACTCTTGAAGGTCCATCAGATCATCTTCATGTTGAACTTCCGCGGGGCGTCTGTGACAGTGTTGCTCATACCGGCGTCGGACTTACGGGGCACGTACTCGATCTCGATGTTGTGCTTGGTGTTACCCTTACCACGGCTCCAAAGGAAGAGGAGCACCAGGCAGAAGAGCACGACACCCAGGAAAGAAATGAAACCCATAGTGGTTGCAATGATCAGGGTTTTGATGTCGAAGGGAAAGGGGACCGTGGGCCTTGTCCCATTGGCACTGCTGTCGTTTGGCTGGTTGGAGATGAAAGCAAACGTCTTGTTGGGCTGGTGGGGCCAGTCGGGGGAGTAGCTGTGCACATGCAGGTGAGCCAGCACGGTGTCATTGCCCCCGGCATTGCTCGCAATGCACACGTACGTGCCGTTATCTTGGATCTGGGCGTACCGAACCTCAAGGGTCCCATCGGGGAACACGGTCAGCCGGCCAATGGTTTTAGTGGTTATGAATTGCTTCCGCGGAGACAGCCACATAATGACAGGTGCCGGGTCACCATCCGCCTGGCAGGCAAAATGGACAGTAGTCCCTTCGTCCACAAATTTCTGCTGGGCTTTGCGGTCCCGGATCCTTGATTTACGGCAGGTGAAGTAGTTGGGCTGGAGGACGTCAGGGAAGTCCTTGAACTCTTTGCCCTGGACAAATTCCGGCGAGGCGCACGTTGGCTGCTGCCGGTTAAAGTTGAGTCTCCAGCGACGACGAAAAACCCACAGGAGGCGACAGTCACAGGCGAGGGGGTTATCGTACAAGGCTAAGGTTTCCAGGTTGCCTACAGAGTGAAAGACTGACTCCTCTAAGGTAGTCAGGTAGTTGCTGGACACGTTGAGGATTCTAAGGTAGTTGAGACCCCGGAATGAGTAGGGCTCGATGGTAGCTAACCTGCCACCCACTAGGTGAAACTCCTGGAGCCTCAGCAACTCATGGAGTTTGTTCCCCTCTATAGTCTGAATAGGGTTGTAGGACAGATTCAGAAAGCGCAGATACACAAGGTGCCGGAGAGCCACATAGGGAATGGTAGTCAGGTTTCCGTGAGTGATGGTCAAGGAGGTGAGGTTGAGTCCATACAAACAGTTGGATGTCATGGTGTCCAGAAAGGGCCAATTGGCTATCTCCAGAAGCTTCAGCCGGTAAAGTCGCTTAAAGGAATAGTCCCTGATGATGTTGATGTTGAGGTGCCTCATCTTGAGGGAAATCAGGCTGTGGAGGTGGGTAAATGCCTCAGTGGGCACAGAGGTCAAGTTGCACTTCTCCAGCGTCAGATGCTCCAGGCTGTTGAGGCCATGGAAAGCTCGGTGAGAGATGAAAACCAGGTCATTATCACCCACCTCCAGGGACCTCAGGTTGTACAGGTCCTGGAACATGTAGTCCAGTAGAATGACAATCTTATTCTCGCTGATATCCAGATGGGTGAGATTACTGAGCCCCGTGAAGACCCCAAGTGGGATGAGCTTCAGCTTGTTGCTGCGCAGGCCCAACGTCCGCAAGCTGTACAGATTATTAAAGGCGCCGGGCTCTATCGCCGTGATGGTGTTCTCGTTCAGCTCCAGCTCCTCCAGCAGTGGGAAGCTGGCAAATTCCTCAGGGTTGATGTTCTTGATGCGATTCTTGCTGAGGTCCAACAGTCGAGTTTCAGATGGGATGCCCTCAGGGACGGACATCAGCTTCTTGCGGTGGCACACCACTGAGCGCTCCTGGGCACTGCATTCGCAGCGGGATGGGCAGCCCGTGGCAGAGCCTGACAGCACCGTGCCCAGCATAAGGATCAGGATGGGCTGCCAGCAGGCTACCAGGTAGCTGTGTCCACTCGCCTCACCGGCCACCATCCTACCTGTTACCTGTGGGGACACAAGTGACAGCCAAAGGAGGGCATTTAGTAAAAATCAGCTAAACCTTCTTTTTGTTCATTACAACAATTTTGTTGAAATATTTTGTCACCTTTTACCACTGTAAACAAGGAGGAGTAACTCAATGTAAATCCCCTCATCTACCCGTAGGGAAAAATTAGGTTGCATTTGTAGAAATATGAGTAAACTTAATTCATCTCCATCTCTGGAATTTTTGGTCTTGGTACTTGAAAATCAGCATCACAAAATCCAGTTACTTTTCCAGTTAAGCTTATGGCAATCAAACTCCCAGTGTTCCCTGTATGAATCAGGAATGTTATAATAAACTTGATCAAAGTAACAAAATAGAAAAAGGCGCTTCAGTAGGCAAACGGACATCATTCCATGCCTGGAACTGTGTGTCAAATCCCGTGCTCAATCAAAAAAATTAACATTGTAACAACTAAATTCCAACTAAATCCTTTGTTCTCTAGTACTGAGTCACAAATTTGTAGAGATAAACACCCCTATAACCATAATTATTTTTTAGCCTAGTGTAAATTTCCTGGTGAAAGAACCATTAATGCCACAGGGAGATTAACTTTCCGAGGCTGTGTCTGCTTTGCTATGGTCGTACACGCATTTCATATCAAATGAAATAGCACTTTGTACATGTTTCTAGCAACTTATCTGAGCACAACAGCCGACAAACAGCCTAAGTCTTACACCAACACTGGAGAAAGTGTAGTTGGTAACAGTATAACAGCCAATAGACAGTCTTTGTCTTAGCAACTGCTCTCTGTCCAGTGTTGGTGTAATCTATTGGGTCAAGTATAACAAGCGCTTAGCGGTAACCAACTCACAGTCAAAATTAGCATAATGTTTTCATATTGACATGTATTGAACCGTAAATGACGTACCGAACGGCACATGAATCCTAGTATGGCTGATGACATCGTACAGGGGAGACATTTCATAAACTGGAGTTCTGGAGTACGGAGGATGACTGAAGGAGGCACAGGCAGGGTTACCTTCGCTCTGTGCTAATTTTATTTTGGTGCTTTCAGCAAAGCCACACCGAGGTATAAGAACAAATTCCACTTAAGGACCTCTTATCCATCTCCTCATCTGTATCTGAGCTTGACTAAATATTTCCAGGAAAAACTCTGGATGAAATTCCCACTTTCTCCAAAGAAGTAATGTGACAATGAGCTGCAGGGTGATGCCCTGTGGGGCGACCGCGATGTGAAACCCGAAAAGGCCCAAAGATGGAAGGAGTGACCCCCGATGGGACGACAGGGTCACTTTTAGAGACTGGATTAACAGAAAACAAGATTATTGTGCATTCCAGGGGAAACGAAAGCGTTTTATAAGTCAAACCTGAAGATGATATTGTAGAGTTTTACTGTGCAGAAAATAATCAACAAAAGCATGACGATGCCTGAATTATGCCAGAGTCACTTGCGCAAATGCTATTATGCCTGTACTTGTTGCTCACTAATCATGGTCAATCAGCTGATTCAAGCTGTTTAATGCTGGCCGCAGCATAATTACATGCATTGTTCACATAGCCATTTGTGTCCGGGTTGCCAGGAGTGGGAACATCTGGGGAGTGTATGCTTTTGTGTTAATTCTTTTAATTTTCACTCTTTCCCATGAGCTTGTCAAAGCGCGCTGTGGTTTAAATCGTGCTACGTATATGTCAAAAACAAACAACAACAACAAAAAACAAACTATTCATTGCCTGGGATGAGAGACAAAAGAGGGAAAACAAAAAGGTTTTTCCTCATCAGTGATCTTATCCTCTTTCCAGTCCATTAACAGGGTAATGAACAATTGATTTTCCATTACACTTTGTAGTTTTCATGCACAGGCACATCCTGCTAAGGATTTATTTGTATATTTATTAGGCCAGAAACTGTTCGATACAGCATATAACATCAAATTTATGTCCTTTCCTATAATTTCACTATGAATGGCATCACCAAAGCAGCTGATAATGTCAAAAAATAAAAAGCGACTGCATCTGTAAACATATATTTTCCATAAAAGAAGGGCTAATTAAAGAATCCCATACGGGATTATATCATGAGGAGTCAGTCTGTTTATTACCTCACCTAGAGTTACTGCAGTTGCCGGTTAGATTTGCTTTGAGTTACTGCAGTTGCCAGTTAGGTTTGCTTTGAGTTACTGCAGTTGCCAGTTAGGTTTGCTTCAAGTTACTGCGGTTGCCGGTTCGGTTTGCTTTGAGTTACTGCGGTTGCCGGATAGGTTTGCTTTGAGTTACTGCGGTTGCCGGTTAGGTTTGCTTTGAGTTACTGCGGTTGCCGGTTAGGTTTGCTTTGAGTTACTGCAGTTGTCGTTTAGGTTTGCTTTGAGTTACTGCAGTGAGGTTTTATTCTGCTTTCATTTGAATTCCTATTTAATTAGCAGGTCTAGCACTCTGCTCACTGCAGTTGCTACATACAGTAGCTCAGCTCAGTATTCTGTATCATTTGAAATCGTCTTGCATGAAAGGACAGCAGGTCTGCACCTGGACATGCCTGAGAGAAAGTGGTGTTCAAGGGGATCAGAGCAAAGCTGAGAGCAGTTCCATCTCTGGCCCAGAGTCGGCTGGAACAGAATCGGCAGCAGCTGGAGATGAGGCCAGACAGTAGCTGCTCTGTTCACCGCACTTGAACCCACCTGCGGCCCAAAATGCCATTACAGGGTGTACCATCTCACTCTCCGAGGCCTGGAGAGACCCCTGTGGTGGTCTCAAATGACTGGCAGCCCACCAGCAGCTGCACGCTCAGGATGGAAGCTCATTTTCAGCGGCTTATCAAGGCCAACAGTGTTCAGGAGGAACTGGGAATATAAACTATTTCAGTGCAACGGAGGAGATGGATTGTTGACGTTCTCCATTTGAATTTAATGGTTGAAATACTTTTCTAAAGTTTAAACATGATTCCAAACACTTTAGATGACTCATAACATGCCCTGGCATCTCACAAAGACGAATCTACTTCTCAATTCAACCCTTCAGAAAATGTATATTAGAAACATCATGACTGTTGAGGTCCAAGACTTGGTACAATCACAACAAGTAAATGCTCCTCTGCCCTGCGGCAACTGTACAAATAGACAGAATTTGGCCCTACAGAAAACAAAACACAGTTACAGCAGAAGCTAAAGGCATTAGCTTGATTCCAGTCATCTATGTGGGTGTGAAACTGGCATTAGTTTTGAGCCAGAAGAGGTACAAGGCATTACTAACTTATCATAAATTCTGGCCAAATGAGTTTGAACTCTTTATTATGTTAACGCATGGAGTAACTGTATCAGACATTCCATTGTGTAAATCAGTTAGCACCCAAAGTGTTAACAGTGGGTTAATTGTCACGTGGTAACACTCATTTATTCTCGCCTGCTGGATCGGGAATTAACAGCGCATGCATAATGTTCAGGCCGTTGACTTTCATTAACACGTCTAAATTGCTGTACATTTTAAGCAGGGTAAGAAATACATCATAAAACCTTGAAGCGGCACCAGGCAGAACGTTAGGCCTGTTTAACCTTCTGTGCTCCCCCCTCCCCACCCGCTCACACACACACACCACAACTCTGGCTGGATTTGCATCTGCTGGTGTAATGCACAGCTATAGACTGCACCCCCACGATTGTAAATATCTACACACTCTCCTATCAGCCTTGGCTTGCCGATGACCAATTGCCTGTTTCCGATTGCCCTGCTGCCGCTGTCCTGCCCCAGGATGTTGGGACCTCTCCTCTCCTCATTAACCTACCCCAGCACTAGTGAAAATCTGATTATGGTTTGGATCCGTGGGTGTGGGACATGTCAGGGCTGGTATCAGCCTGACTTCACCCAAGCTCCAGCTTAGGATGTGTCGCTCTAGAATGAGCTACACAGGCACCTCTGCTAACATGGCTACCAACTCTTCAAAACGGTGCTTGAAGATGACTGGAAAAAACAAAATCCGGATTATTTTAGTACATAAATCTACTTAAATGCAGAACTGTTAGAATGCCCTGTATTGAATAGCAATTATGTAAATAGGCAACTACTAATGCAATCAGAGAGTTGAAAATGAAACGCACCGAATTACCTAAAGACATTATTTGTTCTTCACCTGTGTTGTAATTGATCAATGCCAAGCCTGTTAATTACAGTCCCGTGATCTGCAGGCAAATCCCCGCTATTCTTCTCCCAGCTGCACTGCTGCTCTCCGTTGACACCCTGAGCCAGCACCAGATTAGCTATCAGTGGCTAATCCCCCGACAGAGGCTGCTCTGTCTTCCTGCTGCCTCGCCTGCATGGAAGTCTCCTTTGTAAGCAACCGCATCTGCTCTCAGTCGGAGCAGCGCTTCAGGTTCTCGCAGCTCGGAGAGAGGCTCTGTCGTCGTTACATCTCAAGAACAGATTTCTCAAGGAAAGAAAAAAAAAAAAACATCTGTCAGCACAAATGGGAAAGAAGTGCAAGTTGTTTCGGTAAAAAGTTTATCGACGATACTGATAATGTTCTCGCCGTACAGAGCGGGGCCAGTTGGGAAATTTGGAAAGAGGACAGTATTCAAATGAGATGAATGGTAAACAAGTGGCAAAGAGATAATTAATCCCCCTGATGTGCCACAAACCTCCGATACATCCTACGCCATGCCCCCCTGCCCCCCCCCCCCATCGCTGGTGTCAGCATCCTCCAAACAAGACACCCTGCATTTCCTTTTCAGACTCGACTGCTGCTGAAAGGCCATTCATGTGCCCTCTTCCGGTCAATGGGGGGGTGCTGGCAGAGGCGTCAGAAATCGGGGGGACCCCCTACTCCCCAACAGATAAATAAATAGTAGCGTGTTCCTTTTCTTTCCTTGTGGATCTGTGCGGTACGGACCATACATACCTAATGAAGACTGTAGTCCTGACAGACTCATTTTATCATATATTTTTAGTTCATGCTCTTTAAACGGTGTCTTATTTTAGATGATGAAATCTTTAAAGTTCATAGAAAATCTAGGGCTAGGATGTCACGTCATCCCAGTATTTACCGTAATCAACCAATATGCACAAGAATTCTTTTGACTGAAACACTAGTATATCATGTTTGGCTAATTAATACCTCATTAAGTTAATTAATCAATTAATTAGTTAAAAAGGTGAGCTGGTGCTGAAAGTTAAAGAAGGTGAATGGCTGTAGTGCCCCCGAGGAGGGGTTTGGGACCTGAAGCGGTGCTCATCTAGCTGTCCGTCAAGATATCAATAACTTTTTGAAAAACTAGAATAAATTCTCGTTGGTTTTTTTTATTGTGTTACTGTTAATTTGCATGTATTAGAGTGTTAAATCATGTTACTCATAGATAAAGACCTTTTAAACATTGTCTGTACTGAATATCTTATCAAAGTATATCTAAGCATCATTATGTATTATGCTTTAGTATTGAAAAATAGAAATATATGTAGCGTTAAAAATATTTAGAATTATGAAAAATTTTACAAAAACTTCAAAGACAAAACAAATGAAGTGGTTTCCTCTTTGCCTTTCTTTTCTTTTCAAATCCAAAAATTCCCCTGTATTCATTGCGAACAACAATTTTTTTGATCCCATATGGCTGCAAAAACCCTGTTCTGTGATTCGCTCAGATCTTCATCCACATGGAATAGCCACTTCATACATGGTACCAGCAAGACAGATGAATACTCAAAACTGGAGAAGGGCTATATGTGCCTATCATTGGAATATTACACCAGTAGGTAAGAAAATGTTAAAATCAAAACTGTTTGCAAGTCTCCAAGGTCTGTAGGTGTTGATTGTCCATGCCTGACGTGGTCTTCATCTGGCATGAAAGAGAAGTTAACTTTCAACAGAGCTTCGAGGGTTGGCTTCATTTCTATTCGTTTGGATCTCACCAGCAGCCTTGACAGTCCATGTGATCTGTGCAGAGAACATCCATCCATGCGTTGAGCGCGGAGAAGCCTACCATTCCTCCTGAGAGCCTCACCGAGCTTGAGAAACGGTTGCCTAATGGAGCCCTTGTCCCGGGGCTGAAGGCTGATCCAGGAGCCTTTGTAGCTCCTATCTTCTCCCTCCTCTTTTCATAATTTCCCAGGGAGACCTGCCTCGGCGTGGAGAATGTTCTTCTCACTCTGCGGTTCCCTCATCATGCCCTCGCTGCACGTCTTCATAAGTCAGCTCACCCCGCACAATTGAAATTAGCAGCACGTTGCTACACCACAGATCCTCAAAAAGGCCATGTGTCTTAATGAAGGACACAGAGGGTTTTGTTAGATGCCTATAGCACTTTTGACACTCCGGCCGATTGGTGGCACCGGATGCCCGCATCACTGGACAACGTTGATTCTGTCTCCCGCTCTTCATGAATTAAAGTTTCATAGAATGACAGCTCAACATGTGTAGAGTTTGTGTATATTTCCCTGTGTTGGTGTGGAAAGACCAAAGGTTTATCTACGAGGGTAATAACTGTTTTTTAAACTGATGATTCAATTGATGATTTTATTATAACTCCATCAGACAGGGTAAAAAAGCACACTCTTTTCTAGGTTACTATATTAATGTCATGAGTGGCATCAAGGATGGAACCATCAGTTAATTAAGTAATGATTATTGCCACACGGAGGTGGTCTATTTAAACCCTGTGTCTCCAGACCCCCCAGAGCAGAGTAAGCCATTAAGCTCAAGCTGAGGTTCAGCGGTCTTTATTTTTGCGAACGTCTAGCTTATGGCTTGTTTTCTTGGAATAAGCTTATTCTCCATCCTGTTTACTTGCTGAACTTGAGGCTGGACACAGTGCCCATGTAACCACTACAGAAAAAAGATCATAATGCGTGTTCAGTGTAAATCTCTTTCATTCATGCTGTCAGACTGTTATCAAGGTTTATTTTTCGATTTTCGGTTTCAACGTCAGATTTTGAGAAGACGAATATAGACCCAATTGTAATATATATTTTTCATCCCTGTTACAGATTTAACTACAGCTTGGCTTTAGTTATTCATAATTTACCAAGAAGTAGCAGATTATGCAGGTATTTATTCAGTGATGGAGTCAAACAAGTATGGTGTTGAGAAATCGGTTAGCTTTTCTCAAATAATACTATAAGCCTTATGCTAACTTACCATTTTTCAGCTAGCATACAAGCTATTTTTTCTCTCATGCATCTGAGTGATAATTAGCAACACTGTGTATGTCAATCCCAATGAACAGTGCTTACATTTGACTTACTAAACTAAAAGTAGAATTCCATATATTTTTACTTGTGGACACTTATGAAGACCAACAGGATTGGAAAATTGACATGCTATCTGATAAATACACCCTAATTAATCTAGGAACATTCAGGGTGGTCGTGCTGGGGGGGGGGGGGGGAAGATGATACCTGGGGGGATTTGACTTTATGTCTTTTTATTTGTGTTCCCCATT
>JAODKE010000020.1:17480179-17490560 GCA_026779605.1 Mormyrus hasselquistii | reverse complement strand
TATATATTTTTACATACATCAGGCTAAATCAGTATGTTTTCACTTTTATTTTGAAAGGAAAAACCACGCCACAGACAAGCAGAAAAATCCACTTTTTGGTCAGTAAAGTAGATGAGGTTGTACATCAGGTTATTACAGCAAAATACTACATTAAAATTGCAATAAAAAAAGCAATATATCAGTCACAAAATTAGCTGCAAAAATATAAATGTCCCTTAAACCATTTCCTTTAATTGACTTCTCATCCACTCGGGATCAAGATTGTGTCCTCTGTGTATGGATAATGCCATACAATCACATCTCCATTTCGGGTGATCACACGAAACAGGAAGGAGATGCCCAGCTCCTCTTAAAGGCACAGCACCAGCCTGACAGGGCTCACGGCACAGCTAGCATCGGTGCAGCATCGCTTTAATGGCAGCTGGCATTCATGTGCCCTCCCACGCAAGCGGCACAGAACAAGCCGTCCCCACTGTGGCACCACTGCTGTCGGCACGCCTTGAGCTGCAGTTAGCGCCCAATGATGGGGGAAATGACCCTTGCTGCAGGTGGGGTGGGGCTGGGGGGTCAGGGGTTTGTGCTGGAAGGTGGCCCTTTCACCTCATCCGCACTCAGGGGTCAGCAGAAGCCCTCAAGTCCTCTCTCACTGGGGCCCCATCCATCAACACGTCCATCCATCCATCCATCCACCCGCCCATCCATCCATCAACACGTCCATCCATCCATCCATCAACACGTCCATCCATCCATCCATCCACCCGCCCATCCATCCATCCATCCATCCATCAACACGTCCATCCATCCATCCATCCACCCGCCCATCCATCCATCCATCCCCACTCATCCTAGTCAGGGCTGGAGGGGGTCTAGAGCCTGGCACAAGGCAGGCAACAATCCAGGGTAGGGTGCCAACCCATCGCGGGACACACTCACGTGAAACCAGGATACCCAGGGGAAACCCCTGGACAACATGGGGAAAACATACTAACACACACATGGAGCCATGGCAGAGACTTGAACCCCAGCCCCAGAGGTGTGAGCCAATAGTGCTAAACCCCCCAGGGGCCCCATTAATGGTAAATGGTACCTCAGCCCTCTGTGACGTTATTCGTTTTCCCCAGTTCAATTTCAACAGAAACGAACGACAAATTAGGCTTCAGCTCTTCTCACGAAACACAACAGAGGTACCAAACAGACACACATCATACACACACGCGCAAACATATGTGCATTGTTATGGTCTTATTGATGGGTCTTACACGTAACAGCCACCCATCTATGGACATGTACACAATTATAAAATCACTAAAACATTACTTGATCTAAGTATTCCATGGCTGGGAGGGACTAATAGAAATGATGCAAGATACCTTAACGGGGGGGGGACTGTCTTCACCCCTCCTCCTAAAACTACCCATCTGCATTCATGCCTGCTGACAGAAACGTTGATGGGGACACGGAGACTCTGTTTGCTGCCACATTCTGTGTGGCTCTGTGGGTTGGGACTCTGCACCGGCATCCAGAAGGTCAGCGATTCAAATCCCACGGCCGACAGACTAATCGTGTCACAGTCGGGACTTTGAGCCGCGCCCTTAACCTCAGTCGCTCCGCAGGCGGCAAATAAATGCCTGAGTCGTGCCCTGAGCCCAGGCTTCATTCTGAGGTTTGTGTGTCTCACAGGAGGACAATAAAAACGTTCTATCCTCTACTGCACACACAAACGTGGTTTTTCATTCATGCAGCACAGCTGTAAGATGGAGAAACGTTCAGTTGCACACTGGTTTTAATAAAGCACAAACAGAGCAGCGCTGAAGCTTGACCCTGTTTAAGTAGAAGCAAGAATGACTTCTAGGCATAAGAGTGCCTCTGTTTTCCCCCAGCATTTCCAACATACATAGTTTAAATATTTCACAAAGTATGAGTATTTATAGAGTAAAGTATCTATCTACCTGCGTACCTATCAAGGACTCAGACTAACGAAAAGGATTACTCACAAACAGTCCTGCTTCATAGTGGAGAATGTTTAAGAAAATTACCTAAGTGAGGGTCACTTTGCTAATTACCGGAGGCCGTTTATATTGTAACTCCTTTATATTGTAGCATAGGCAGCATCTGGGAGCCTGCACTGGCAAACAGCTACTGGAAACACTATTAAAAAAATCATACTGTTAGGTAACCCACACTCTCCTCCTGCTCTCTAACCCGAGTCCACCTGACGGACGAAACAATGGCAGTAAAAGGCTATAAAGACAAGGCGATTTCAGAAGTGTGCTTCAGCTGTTCAGTGATGAAGCACGAGGACCATGGCCCAGGAGATGATACACTCAGAGCACTTCAGCTTTATCGTGGGCACTGTGTCTGTGACAGGGGTTAAAACCATTCTCCTGTCAATGTGAGGGTGCGGAAAAGGCCAGCCAGGGACTGAGGGGGAGGGACTGACTTGAGATCCGTGGCGCTATTGGCCAGGCTGGCCGGTGGGCGGGGACATGACCAAACTGGGGTGCATGTGGATCGAGCCCAAGGCCGAAAAAATGACTCAAATCCACAGCTTCAGGTCTGAGAAATTCTTGATTTGTTTGAAAATAAAGTTTAATGCTGAGAATCAGACAAAAAGCTTGACAACTCGCTCTGTTCTATATACTGCAGTGCCTGGTTTGTTTTATGGCTACCAAGTTACCAAATATTGTTATCAAGAAACACTTCACACAGTGATTAGTAATTGCACCAACAAGAGAAATTTCAAAAGGACAGAAGTTGTCAAATAAGAACATTGAACATTGAAAAAGACAGCGGCTGTGTTCAGTTTCATGCCCCGCGTTGTTTGAGGGTGAATATCTCTGACATACTTGGTGATCCAGGTGCAGAAATGGCTCTATCTTTGAGATAGGAGACCTAATCCACCCCTTAGAGAGGATCTTGGGAAAGGGGCCTTAATTATTGAGATCGGCTCACTGAAAGAGGGCATTGATACAGACTGAACATGAAACAACAGCCATGGGAGAGGAGGAATCGGACGCAACAGACACCAAGAGCCTTTCTTTGCTTGATGCTTTTCATCCATCGGCTCACCTGCTTCAAGGGGGCGAGACGCATCCGAGGGGAGGCAGGCAAACCTGCTGGGGAGACTTGATTATGGGGGTCTGTATTAGCAAGTTTTGATTATTGGGGGAAATACAACAAGCCCCCCCCCCCCCGTAATTTATGCTCATGGTCAAAAGCTTTTCCAAGGTATGTTAGCTTCCCAACCTCACCTACCCAGGTAAGCAAAACCATCCATCCATCCATCCATCCATCCATCCATCCATCATGGTCATGGCTTTGGAAGATGGGGGTGGAGCTTATCCTAGGCAACATAGGACACGAGGGTGAATGGGCTGTATATGAAACAAAAGAGGCCGAACACAGGTCTCCTGCAATACGCTGCCACAGAAGAGCAGCATCCCCCCAAAGCATGACCCCAGTGACCTGGCCCACAAGATCTGGGGGGGGGCACCCATTCACCGTGAGAGGCGTCTGTGTGGGCGGCGAGCGAGCGGCTCGTTCTCCCTGCCCCCTTAGAGTGGTCGTTCTGGAGGCAGCTTAAAAAGCGACCAAAAAAAGAGCAGAATTATTTATGTGACATTTGCATATCTGCCAAGGGCTCAGGCTGGGGGAAATTGTATTAGGGAAGATTAATACCAAGGCTTCTTTCACTCATAACACGAGCTTCACCCATTTACAAAGCCCCGTACTTGTCATCTTAAGTAAAACCGCAAAGCATAAAAGTGGAGTTTTACAGAGTTACGTAGGTAACCTGGGGGGACAGCCTTTTCCTCACCAAAAGTGGACTGCTAAGGTGCCCCTCCCATATGCCCCCTCTTCCTCTTCGCTGCCATGAACACCGAAGCCTCTAAACATGGGAGGGGGGTTGCAAATAAAACCCGGTTCCCTTCCCAGGGCCCCATCAGAATCAATCACTTTCCATGTCGGCGCCCGACACACCCCAGAAGACCAGCCGGGAGATGGATGAGTCGCCGCTCCCTCCGCTTCGCCTGACAGCACCGACACCGTGCCCTCAAGTAGCACCAGTAACCAGGGGATGGGCGTGTGCCTATGACATCACAATGGAGAGCTTCCGGGACAGAAGGCGGGACGGAATGCAGAAGAGAAAGCGTGCCCTCTCCCTCAAAAGCAATACACCGAAGTGACGGTCATGAGACCCCTATTAAACAGAGAGCTGACGGAATGTGCTGCTACACACAGGTTTGCAGGAAGCCCTTGACAGAGCAAACCCCACCACGAAATGTAGCCGTACTCCTCAGTCACCAATGCTATGCTAAGCCCACACAGGCACCAGGCTTATATTTCTCAAAAGTGGGCCGTGTCCTTTCATCACTACCATTATTATTATTTAAAAATGACATGTAAACATCTGTGAACAGGGCAGTGAAGAGGGCAGCAGATGACTAGGAGGTCAGAGATGAGCTATGGACTCAAATTTCAGAGAGCTAAGTCGGCTCAGCTATATGAATGATTCATTTCGGAGCGGCCCGTGTGCAACCCAAACCCGCACGTCGGCGATAAGAGATCCTGCAGTACCGGGTGGAGCTGTTTTTAAATAAAATACTGGGCCACGTCTTTGACGTTAGCTTCCAATTCTGGCTTGTTCGCCGCCCAATACACAAAGCGTCCCGTCACAAGCTGTTTGCACGACAGAGTGCACGCATCCTAGGTCCGTCCCTATTGACGACCCTCAAACAAAATGGTGACATTTTGATTGCAGCCTGCAAACTGTGCACAAGAAGGTAGAGGCATGTCTTTACCAGTATTATAGGCGTATCGTGTGTGTTTAGGGAGGTGGGTGGGGGGGGGTTTGGGACTGTTTTGGTCTGTACTGATGCTGAGCCCTTGTGCACAAACACTGTATACATCCAAGCTCACAGGGTAGGAATGGTTATTTAGCCAGCTAAAGACAGCTTCCCTGCAGTCTGTCAGAGGTCTTCCTCTCAAATGTCTCACTCTCTTAGTCAATATCAATGCTTTTATGTTCTATCTTTGCAAATGGACTGTGCACACGCACATTGCAGCACCTCCTGCATTTCTCTTTTTTTTCCCGCCTTTCTCCAAGGCGACCTCCAAGCGGGCAGTGGCAGGCGTCCGCCCTGTCCTTCCTGCACGACCCTTCCCGCTCCGGGTTCCTCTTTCGTTTCCTTTGCTTTTTCTTTCCTTCTTGCTTCTCCATCTCTCCCCGCTGCCTTTAATCTTGAAGGTTGCAGGTTTTTCTTCTGACCTCCTCTGCTCCGCCGCACTCAGGTTCTGTGCAGTCAGGGGGTTCTCTTCCTTCCCGCGGTCCTAATGGCTGCTTTGTTCTCTTCCCAAGTGTCTTTGGGTCCACCCCCACTGACACTCCCCCCCCCCCCAACTTGTATTCACTCCTGTGGCATCAGGTGGTCAGAACGCTGACAGCACCCCCACAAAATCCCCCTCCTTATGGCGCCTAAAAGACCGTTTCAAATCACGCCACCGGCGCTGAAGACGAGCCGCTATCTCCAGACGTTCTTGCGGCATCCCGCTTCCCACCTCGTTCCCCTGACAGCAGAACTGCAGCTGTGTAAATAGCTTTTTGCTGGGATTAATTGTGGCTACAGCCATCGCTCTGGGAATTTTCTAAAGCAGTGGCCGCCAGCACGTCAACTGTGAGGTTCTAGCAAGCTTGCATAACACTTATTAAGAGTTGGATTGAGTTTACCGTAACCAACCCCCCCCCCCCCCCACTCTTTTACCATCACACAAAAAAACCGCAGAAGTAGTAGCTCTCACTGTAAATAAGGCTGGAGATCCCTCAAATAAAACCATAATACACACACACATGCTTGGGAGGGCTGGGGCAGGACAATGTGTCCATCCATCCATCCATCCATCCATCCACCCCACCCAATGAGCAGCCGCCACCCCCTCTCCACTACACCCCCTAATTACCTCAGCAATACTGTAACATAATAGACAACAATCATGTCATAACAGGGGGACCACAAACTAACCGTTTAAACACACAGCCCTGTTTCCAAACTGAACCGCAAAGCAGGACCATGCGCCTTGGTTTTAAGGGCTGCGATGTTGCAGGGACGGCTGCGCAGGCCTGCTGGGGGATTATAAGCGTATGAGAAATGCAGGAGTAGGTCGAGAAGCGTTTCAAGAACCATGGGACCATTATGGGGTCCAGGCCGCAGATGAATCAGCCTGAATGTCCTTAATGTACTCTAAAGCGATTAGTCTGCTTTAATCTCGGGTTTTATTCATTACAAACCTGATAAAGCTCACATAACTTACTGGCTTGCACTATAAACGCTTTGTTTTGATTATTGTTTAATTATTTGACTGCTGCTTCTTTTTCAGTTACCCTTCAGTAAGACCTGCCATTATGGCAGCCACTGGGTGATAAACATTAATGGCGTGGGGGCCACTATTAAGGAGATGCTAGTGTCAGTCTCCCCTGGCATAAAAAGCCCAATTTCAGCCCATCGCGAACACAGTGCTCAGTTCAGACGCGTTTATCTAACGCGTAGCGTACCACTACCCCACCAGCCTTGTCCCGCATCACGTTTCATTTCATTCGCTGAGGGTCTCTCAAGGCCCTGCGTTGATCACACACACCTCACACACATGCGTATGCACACACATACACAGGCACACATGCACACACACACGCACGTACGTACACACACTCACACACACAGGCACACACACGGCCATGCGCACACACACACACACACACACACCGTGTCCTGTTCTCATTAGAGCGCACTGGAGCTATGATAGTCTTTCACAGTACAATGTGGGGACTATGGTGGTGAGTCACAGCTGTTGGTGCTGAATCTGAATAGCAAATGGGGGCAGATAGTCACTTAGAAATAAATAAATAAATAAATACATAATAATACATTAGCCTGACCTCATCTAAATGCCTGGCCGGGGACTGCTCAGTGAACTTCAGCTCAAGCCGCTAAACTTATCGATCGTCTCTGAGTATTTCTGGGCAAAGCCTCTATTTATACACACCATATTATTGCCTTGATCTGGTGGCATGATACACAGTAATAATTGCCGCGCCATTAACCTGTGTGAATTTTTACAAGGGCACTGTACACAACAAACATGAACTAACCCCAGTACCATCAACGGCGTGTTGCGGCGTATCGAGTCCATACAACCACAGCCACTTTCGAGCTTAACAGCCCAACATTTCGGGAAAGCAGAATAGATTTTACTAAATTAGATTTAAGTCATTTTTATCAAAGAGCACATCAACAGAGCCCGATCCATTATTACAATCAGAACCTCTCAGTCCATAAATACCCCCCGTCCTTCCCTAATGGACATTGTCCCTACATTACTTTTCATTCAAAACATACCCCCTCCCCCCCTTTCCGTCTCCACGGCAGTGTCTTTGC
The DNA here is from genome assembly GCA_026779605.1 of Mormyrus hasselquistii. Taxonomy (NCBI): domain Eukaryota; kingdom Metazoa; phylum Chordata; class Actinopteri; order Osteoglossiformes; family Mormyridae; genus Mormyrus; species Mormyrus hasselquistii. The sequence continues at coordinate 17,483,130 of JAODKE010000020.1, read as the reverse complement.
CGTTACGTGTGCAGCGTTACGCGGAAGCAGAACGCAGTAAACCACTGAGATCCCCCATTCTCTGCAGAATATTCTGAATGGTGTTGCTTGCTAACTCCTACCATATATGCTTTGGTGTTGTCCTATGGTATTTGGTATGGTTTTCTCCAGAATTTTGTACAAAGACTTTCCCTTCTGGGGCAGGGTCTGGCTCACTTAGACATCACTCTGTCGGAAGGTTGCTGGTTTGAATCCCAGGGCTGACAGGTAAATGCAACCATTAGGCTCTTGACCAAAGACCCAACCCCCAATTCTCCCAAGGACGTTAGATGAAGACCCTGGACTACAGCCCCCACACATGGACTCTGTAAATATGGCGCTGTGTCCCATGGAGAGTAAGATGGGACAGGCAACAAAAAATACAATACAATCTCCCCACTGGGACAGATAAAGTGTCACTAGTCCTGAAACTCTCGCTTTTGTTCCTTTCCACTCCGGTACAGATTCTTTATCTCATCCCACCCAAAACCAGCCCATTTTGTGACTTATGAGACCCTGTATCTCATAAGCATCCACAATGGATTGGTGATCCAATTTCACATCTACCCCCTGACAGGGGGCTCCATACTCTTGCCCTACTTTAATGGACGTCGTTTATAATGTCCTGCATGTTCCTCGGTGGGCCGTGTGGTCTCTGCTCAGCGGATGGGTGTGGTGAGACTGGCTTGGGACAGCCCAAACCCAGGACCTGTCCAGAAAGGTTGCTGCATAGCAGCCACTTTCTATCCCAAGCAAAACTTGCATTCTATCCATCTGGACATTTTTCATTTAGGTTAAATGCCTTGCTGAAGGCCTTAAGCCACAATCCTTTGCATTACAAGGATGTAATCTTAATCACAGTGCTACCTGCTGAGTCTCTTCCTTTATATATTATAAAAATATGCTGTATATATAATGACATACACATATGTAATACATGTATAAAGGGAGACCCTTGTTCCCCTAAGGGAACCTCATGGCAGATGTCTTTAAAACACATCTTTGGTCACCCTGCCTTTCAATCACCGGTCTGCCTAGAAAGTCACAAGTCATCACTCTCTGTGCTATGATCAGCATATTCTTTTTGCTCCTTCACAATAATCCATGGAAATCAACGCATAAATGAACTAAGCCAAACATATAAGCTCCCCAGATCATCCCAGCCTTCAAACCCGCGCTCGCGCCGAACAGAGATGTCGTCAGGCGCCGGCCCACACAGAAGGCCGCGACCCTGCGGCGGCCCGGTTCTGCTCCCCGGGACAGGCCGCAGTGACCGGCGCCTCTGCCAGGTGACCCCCGCCCACGTTTCTGTGGCAGGTGTGGAATCACATTCATTATGGCGGCTCAGCTACTCCGCCAAGCGTGAGCTAATCTGGGCGAGCCGGCCCCGGCAAGGAGAACCAGGCACCGTTTCCGGCAGATGAAGCACATGCCAAAAAAACAAATAAAAATCTCTAAAACATCCCAAAAAAACGGAACAAAGACCAAAAGCTCATCCACCTCATTTTTAATGGGGAAACATTAACACATAATGTATGACGATGAGATTATTGGTGAGTCTCCCACCATACAGTGAGAACTGGGTGCCGTGTGCGTGTGAAAATCATAAATCCATCGCTGGTGTGTCTGCTGATCACGTCTGCATTCCGGTCACATCTGGGGCCAGATGTGTGGAGTGAATGTGGATCACTGATATATACAAGCCAGGGCTGAATTAGTGTCTCTAATTTGGCCTTGTGTTTGTGTGTGCCCTCCAATCCAGGCTGATCCCTGCCTCGTGCCCTGGCTAAGGTCACCGTCATCCTGTGCTGGATAAACAGTATGTTACATAGACTTATGAAATTGTTAGGCACTGACCAACCTCCTCTGGTTGATTGTGCATTAAGAGTGCATTAAGTTCTTTATAACAGCCAGTATATGACCTTAAAGCTTATGTGTGCTATATGTGTATGGTCTGCATTATATAGTCACATAACAGTAATATCAATGTCATTGCATCAGTAAATAGTAGTTAAATAAAAGAAATTACAGATAAAGGCCCATGAAGCACGTCTCAAGAAAGGGAAGAACAGAAGAATAGAGAATGCTCGACAATCATTAGATAGGTATGTGTCAAGCAAGAAGCCTGGGTGGTTCTTAGAAGATGCTGGCATCCTGGGGTCGCCACGACGATTCCTCCCATGGCCCCCCGCTGAAAGCATCGTGCGCAGGATGCCCCGGTCAGTGCCAGGGCTCATGTTTATGTGGATTAATTCAGGCGCAGGGACTGTTTTATTTCTCATTAAAGTCACCATTCAATTTCAAAACACCTGAGCAAAACTAATGGGTAAAATAATGGATGCCCAGTCGAGCTCTCACTTCCAGAGTGCGGCAATTTCATTTAGAGATTAGCGGGTGTGCTGTTCTCTATCGTAAACCTACCCACACACACACACACACACATTTACACGTGGTGGAAAAGGCAGAGGGGAGTTTATGCAGCTCTGCACCTGGACCTTCCACACAGATACTCCACTTTACTCCTGCGGGCCAAACCCATGGAATTGTATGACGTGATCTTAAATTCCCTACAGTGTGTGGGGTTGATTGGGCCCTGTGATGGATGGAGTGTCCCTGGAAACGCCGTATGCTCACTCTACAAACAGGTATAGGTGAATGCGTCGTGTGTTGTCCATCATATATGATTTGTAATGTGGAACAGTTAGACCCATGATGAACTGTAAGCCATACCCATCCAGGCAGCTAGAAATTATGCTTCCCCCACACAGCAAAACATCTCCTTGAGCAGGGAGGTCCCCCATTTGTAAACCGGGGGTGGTGGTGGGGTGGGGGGGGGGGGGGGCCCTCGGGATATTTTGCTGACCGGCAGGGGTCCCCCTTCATAGGTTTTTCTCTACTTTAAATGTGGGCTCCGTTAGAATACCTTGGCACCA
>JAODKE010000020.1:17438932-17453695 GCA_026779605.1 Mormyrus hasselquistii | reverse complement strand
ATCCATCCATCCATCCATCCATCCATCCATCCATCCATCCATTCATCCATCCATCTTTCAAAACTGCTTTACCCAGTAGAGGATTTCTCACAGCAACCCATCACAGGCTTATATAAAAGTGCATTCATTTAATATGCAATTTATACCACTGTATAATAAAGAATGATTTAAGAGATATACAGTGATGAGATTGATGTTATACATGGTCAGCAAGGTAAAATGAGAAGCTACTTAATATTTCATTCTGCATCTTGTTTGGTCATTCACGGTAAGATTTCCTCCATGCAGAAGCCATTTGTGGTGGGAAGTAGCAACATCTGTTATCTTGCTATAAGGAGTATTGACTACAGTGACCTTTTCTGCACATCGTATTTATGCATGAAGTCGGTTTATTCCTAAAAAAATCCATTTTTACCTAACAATGTTACCAGAATTTGATGAATCGAGGTTCTTTTGTAGTGAGAAAATACTACATTCTGTTCTTAAAATAATAGGAAGCATTTCGTTTAACTCAAAATCCATGCAATTTTATTTGCTATAATGTTACAGCCAAAATGTAATTCAACTGTGTACTTATATGGTACCATCATCCAAACTTTGGTAGTTATACTGCAGTTTTATTACTTTTTATTATACCTCCAAGGATCATATTTTCGAGAACATATTTCTTTATCGACCAAATAATACCCTTTACTCAAAAGGTGAAAATCCAATAATCACCTGGAATCTGCACCATCCTTATGAATCTGTATGAGCCCAACTTGCGTTTAATTGTGGGAGTTTTACTTATGGATGACAAAGTACAACTTTCATTGAATTTGACATGTTTTAGCTGCCAGTAACTACCGGTAAATCAGTCAGCTTGATCCACACTATGGGAGAAGTGCATACAACCACTGTGGATTGACACATGTTGGCAATATTTATAAAGGAGAAAAACACATAAACATCCCCATACCAGCAAGGAGATCATTGTCTGTGCAACTTTGCGTGACATTCTTCAGTGATGTCTACTCATTCTACGGGAGTTTTTCACCTCTCAGTAAGATTTTATTGAAATAAGTTCCATTTCACATTTACGTGTATCATTATTGTTAATCCTGGGGTGATAGTGTATAATATTTTCACTGTAGAAGGGTATAATTGCTCTATTTTAATCAGCAATGACAATTAGCTAAATACATATTTAAACAAACATGGAAGACCTGAAAAGCCATCATGGCGTGTAGTTATATTACATTAGTAAGGTAAGGCTTGAAAATCTATTTCTGTCAATGGTAAGGTTTTCCATATCCATTCATAGGTTACTACTGGTGCAGGATCACCCTGACCAGTAATCACTGTGTCCGTGACAGGAGGGAGGCTTTGTCTGACAATGTAGTCAATCACACCGTTGCAGACAGACAGAGCGTCAAGCTGTTACGGAACCCGTCGCCTCTCAATGGCTGTAGCTTAGTTAATTCAAGCACATTTTTATGGGCTGCTGTTGGTTTTGAGTTCATATTTTCAAAAAAAATATCATCATACCCCAAAATCACTTGCGACTTCCAATATAAACTTGGGGCCTGTCCCAGGTACTCCATTGTTGGGCCCACATGCACAATCATACACCACGAGATGCTCATTAACCAAACCGCAGGTCTTTATACTGCCGAAGAAAGCCTACATGGCGTGAGGAGAACATGAGAACTGCACACCTACAGGGAGAAGGTGGGATGCAACCCACAAAGGTGCTAATGGGCGACCCTCTGCGGTAAGGAGTAAGTGGAACAGGAATATATATTTTCTTGATTAAATGAAAGAAAGAAACTGGAAACCCATCATGGTGGCTAATTAGTAGAAAAAGAAAGGAACTATAGAGGGACAAACATTTATCTGTTATCACAGGGTCTACTTACAGCGAAAGCCAAGCTGCTAGTCACAGGGAAGGGCGACCTCACAGCAGGCAGGTGAGAAGGATGGATTTAGGTGGGCTCAGTCTCTCTGGAGTCCACATTACCCCGTCCACGTCCCCTGTCTGCTCCACACTTCCTCTGTCCTGCAAAGAAATCCAATACGTCCTTAGAAGAACCCCCCAGCTGACTCAAAACGTTCTGTCTCACAAATCCTGGAGATGCCCCTTGCCATAGCAATAAGAAAGCCTCCTCTGATCTGAAGTGGGTCATTCCCCTGACCTCTGCTGGGCGACAGCCAACATGTCCAGGAGATGTGTTTTGGATGCGAGCGTGACGAGGTCACACTTACCATACAAATGAGGTTGCCATATTCACAGCAACTTGTCAATATCCATTGAAATAAAGGCTGGCATCCTATTGCAGGTGTCACTGTTAATCTGGAATTTTGTGCAAACAAAGACTCTCTTACACTAAATAAGGTCCCACACTGAGCTATTGATATAACATGGGAATCTAATTCTATTACAACTGGACATTACCTCATATTCCTCAATTATTAATCACAGATAATTAAGGAAAGGCACGTGTTTTTTTTTTTCTTCTGAGAAACTTGTCTTGTCTGAAAACTCATTCATTTTCCAACTTCCGCTTTATCCTATTGGGTCGCAAGGGTCCAGAGCCTATCCCGGAAGCAATGGGCACGAGGCAGGGAACAACCCTGGACAGGGGGTCAGCCAATCACAGTACACACTCACACACTGTTACCATTCACTCACACATGCACGCCTACGAGCAATTTATTAACTCCAATTAGCCTCAGCGTGTCTTTGGACTGTGGGGGGAAACCCGGAGTACCTGGAGAAAACCCCACGACGACAGGGAGAACATGCAAACTCCACACACATGTAACCCAGGCGGTGACTCGAATCTGGGTCCCAGAGGTGTGAGGCAACAGTGCTAACCACTGCACCACCATGTCGCAAATATTACATACTGTAAGAATGGGGTCAAGATTTGAGCTAGGGGGAGGGACTTGGACGTGTGGGGGCGGGGCAAAGTCAGAGACTGGGCCTATTCATTCACCTCACCTTGGCCTCATAGCCAGTCACATAACTTTGGGCAATTTGTCTTCCTCAGGTCCAGGCACATGCCTGGATCTGATTCCAGATCCCGCAGCCTGGTGCTGATGCAATAACATCTGTCCGTAGCCCCCCCCCCAACCCCAGCATCCTGTCAAACTCCTTACCAGTCCCTTCCCAGAACAAAATAACATTCCGATTCTTTCATCCCGTCTCCGCGTTACGCGGTTCTGCCGCATGCGTCTTTGTAGTCCCGCTCAATGCACATCATACATATGCATAGGAATTTTGTACACATCAGCTCGCTTCATACGTTCCGACTCACTGCGAAAGGTGCCATGGTCAGGGTGGAGTATATATCTATGACAAGGCACTTCGGCAGACAGAGGAAGCACTCCTACTCCGAAGAATTTATACCAAAATGCTAATTTTATTTATGGGACCATGTTCAGCCACCACCCCACATGGTCTGTATCTGGAGAGGGAATATTTTAAAGCACTACACTTTCTTCTTGTTCTCCATAGCTGCCTCCAGACTCCATATATGTCTATTCCTACCTTCCCCCAGCCCAGCTGTATTTCCTCTCCTCCTAGACCACCAGCCTCACCTCCCGGCAGTTAGGAGCGCAGAGTTATTCGCCTCTGCAAATAGCCTGGCGGATCCAGGGCTTTCAGGCTGAATTGGTTGATGTATTGGGGCATGCCTGGTTCAATTGGCCATGGAACATTTTAAAGGCAACTGGAAAGTTCCACTGTTTTGAAAACGAACTGCCCCATTTGTGTGGAAGCCATGGGCCCAGAAGTCACTTCAGCTCCCCAAACTCTCCTCCAGTGTTCTTTGATTGGTCACACCCAAGAAGGATGGAAATAATGAGTTCAACAATGAGTTATGAAGGGATGCTTTAATGAAGAATGGGCTTCCTCACCGGGCCTCAGACAGATGCAGGTCTGTGGCCTGAGACCACGACATGGACCGACTGTGGCATCTGCCGCTCCGGCCTTTTCTCTCTTCGTGTGTTAAAAAAAAATAAAATAAAAAAAATCCCAGAACTAAGCTTATTAACATTCTGGCGAGCTAATTAATACCCACTGAAGGTTTCACCTTGACATTCAGACACAAATTAGATGAGGACAATAAGTACATTTGTTTTTTAGCAGGAAGAACTTTCCCATAAACATATAACAGAATGATCTATTTTACAATTTTGTTAACCACCTTAAAAGAAAAGGCAGAAAAAAATCAACCGACCGATAGATATTGTATTACTCTTAATGAACATACGTAGGTATGAACACAACAACAGAGTTAAGTGTGGATCCTATATTTGCAGATATGTAAATATAAAAAATAAAACTACTTTTTCAATAGATAAATAAATGAAAAACCATCTTACAGTAATTGAGCTGCAGGTGCATGTGGACACCAGAACAGAAGAAACGGCAGCATGCTATGTTTCGCACGGCTTTGGCTCACGGTGTGCAGCCCCTCCCCCCCCCCCCCACTGTAACTGAGCCTCCGGAACGAACACTTGAGCCCGCACCCTCCGTTTGGCAGAAGTCACGCGTGTACACGTCTGCCCGTGGAGAGCGAAGGGCAGGATGACTCATCTGACCATATGACTTTTTTTTCCATCGCACAGTAGACCCCCTGTTTGTGTTCTTTGCACCCTCCCCCCCACTCACTTATGTGCATTTTTAAGCACAATCTGAGGTTTGCGTAGTATAACCCAACCATGACGTCCCCACTGTGATGCGTTCCCGATGTATTGCACTTGGTAGAATTGCCTCCTTAGTTTGCAGTCGTACGTTTGTTTCCTGTCAGTTTTGCCTCAAGGTTTCTATCAACGCACGACTGAGGGGTATGTGCTCATACTCACTGTTGACCCCCACTTGATGTTGTTCCCTCAGTTATCAGTGCCAGCATCACAGAAACACAAAGGTATTCAAACTGTGGGATGCACTCCCCTGGTGGATAATGAAGGAATTGCAGGGGGGACAGTTGAGGAAACAAACAAACAAACAAACAAACACATAAATAAATAAAATTAACAGAGAGCTGTATAGGGGTTTCAGGTGGGATACACCTATTTCGAAATTGCAACTTTTAGAAATATTTAAAATAGAGACTTGCAGTGTCCAAAATCTCTCTAGATTTGACTAAACTGTGTGGAATAAAATAGGCACATTCTTCCCATTGGGCAGCAAGGTAAAGGTTATTTGGGGTCAGGGTGGGTAGAGGGTGGAGTCAGGACAGATATATCAGTCAAACCTCATGACTGAAGATGGTGATATTTGGTATTTGAGACCACGATTACGGAAACTGTGTATATGGAGGTCCCACCTTACAAGTGACCCTAATTACTCAACGCACAAACCGTACTCATGTGGAAGCTGGTGTTTTCTGGTCAGCTATTTCCTGTCCTACCCATGCACCTATCAAACTTTTGAATACCTCAGACAACATCCTCATGCTGAAGCAGAATGACTAAAAAAACCCAGAAATGAGTCATATCAATCATGGGAGCCTATAATGGAATCACTTTCCAATTAATTGCGAAGCTAATGAAAAGTCTAACAGCTGCTTTCAGACTCTGGTTCTTTCATTGGCTTCCAGATTAAAGTGTTAACATCTGCTGCTTTAGTGACTCGCCAAAGCACTGACAAGCGGGAGAGGCACCTTGTCTGCTGTGGCTGGGACATTTGTAGCTGTCAATCCCCAAGAAAAATGGAACAAAAAGGAAAATGGGCTAGAGGCAGTGTGTGGGGCCTGACGAATGTTGAGTCATTTGTTCCTTCCAGTACTTTTGCACAGTTTATTTCCAGCTATTACAATCTAAAATGACTGAACAGGTTTCATGGAACATTGAGTTGAAAACCAACATTCTCTCTCCTTCTTCTGTTTCTCTCTGTCTGTTTCTCATCACTTTCTATATCTTGTTTCTGTCACATAAATAGTATCCAGTATCCATTTCATTCTTTGTGTTGTTTTATTTAATTATTTATCTGGACAGGCGGCAAGCAATAAATTCTAGATGATTGCTTCATTTTCGATGCTTTTAAATAAGGATACTCTTAAGGAAAGGAGAGTTGAGACTGAAGATTGATTGATCCTGGGGTCATTTCTGTCCAAGCACCCATCAGCAAAAAATTTTCCATCTTCAACGCCATTCAGCCTGCTAAAAAAATTCACCCTCCTTTGTTGGAATTGCTCGCTTGACAGCCACTGATCGTATAATCAAAGATGATGTTGAAGAATCGGGCTTTGAGACTGGCTTCTTTGCCCGATGATGTCAATAGATAAAGTATGGAGCCTTTGGGTCTGGGATGTTTGTTACCAGTAAGATTGATGATGACTTTAGTTGTCTATGAATGGCTCTACTTATCTTTGCCTCCGTGGGGGATTTTTATCAAACCACTCATCCAAATGTTGACTGACCATATCTTGAACAATGTGGCGATAATTCTAGACATCTAAAACCTCTTTGAAATAGAATATCGTCTTATAGATGAAAAAAGAAATCAATGAAGTCAGGTAAAAGTAACTCGCACACCACTGTTGTTGTAATGATTGCAATGGGGGTTGTGATGTTGGGATTCCACAGTAAAATGTAACATTTCATCTGCAATAGTGGCACAACGAGGCCTTGGAAACGACTCAGAAATGATTTCCCATCACCCCTGTGAATGACTGCTGGCACATGACATGTGGGAAGCAACGTGACCCTTGAAGTGCCATATACCCACCAATCAGTCATGGGGTAATTATCTCAGAGACAACTCTATCACGTTGGTGTTCGCTGAGGCTGGTGCCCCCCCACACTCCCGCACCAGACCTGATGGCTTGTGTAAATGAGATTAATCCTCGGCACTTTGGAAGGCGCCGCTAAAAGGGGAAATACTGAAGTAACGTCAGACGAAGGTGGGGAGGGTCATTGTAGCTGCGCGGGTGCATGTTTTTAGAAGGGTGGATGGATCTTTCCATGCTCATGAGGAGGTCCTGCTTTCAGACTCTGGTACATCTGCTTCCAGGTGAGGCAAACACTGCATGCAGAAACTGCGTATTGACGCGGGGGTTGTGAAAAACACAGGTTTTGTGGGGACTGGGAACAAGTTGGGGGGGAGGGGGGAGGCGATTCATCTTCAAGTCTGAGAAAAAGAGGCTGGGATGTCTTTGCAGTGATAGATGGTCTAGCCATAAAACAGAGAAGCTCAGGCACTGCGCTCTCCTGCTCCAAGGGCCGTCTCAAGGTCACCATAAGGAACAGATAAATGATGAAACGGCTAAGGAGCAAAGATATGTGCTTATGTGCTTGTATGTTGGCTGCCTGAGTAGTTCTACTTATTTATATATTTCTGTCCCTGAGTATCGCCTTTGCTCCCCCAGGCTATGAGTTTGCAGTTTTTTTGTCACAGCTCAGATTAGACTATCTCTGCGTGCACATGGCTGACTGGTCTCCGTGGGTTGGAGCCATTTTTTCGCATTCTCTCAGCTAGAACATTTTTATTTCTGTCGAGATCGGCTGCCCCTCACCCCCAGCGTCACTGACCACCCCTCCACGGGTGACCTGTAAATGAGGGAGCGTCCGCCCCATATGCCCCTTTGGGCTTTCCGGGTGCCATGCTGGCTGTTTAAAGTCCCTCCTGGTGACAACACTGCCACCCACAGCACGTTTGAGGCTGCACGTGGCTCGGCGGGTGATGTCTGGTTGCTGGTTCGAACTGGGCTTCGGCAGAATAGTCGCAAGCATGCGGGCCCTTGAGCGAGGCCCCTAACCCCCCAGCACCATGGGGGCCACTGCAGGTGGCTGCCCTTCCCTGCCAAGCTCGCTCTCACCTACCTGTATGTTATGGAGACCAAGATGGGGTAGTTAAAAGGAGAATTTCCCCATGGCGATCAACAAAGTGTCACTTATTTTACTTTTTACCTCACAGCCACCCTCACCTATTCATGCATGCGTAATATGCCAGCTAGGTTTTCTGTAGAATCATTCATATATATGCTTCTTTATCTGTGCATGTCTGTTCTGATTTCTGTGCGTGTAGAGTAGGGTAACAGTGTTGAAATCTGCCTGCTATCGTCGCCGGGGAAGCCCATTCCTCCGCTCAGCCTCTCAGAGTAATGCCCATTTTTTGTTGTTGATCTGTAAGTACAGTAGTACTGAATGCACATTCAGAGACACCCTTTATCGTGGCAGTGCCCATTTTACATTCCAGCGCTGTAAGCATCAGTTTTGGCTTGTAATTGTGCAGGGAGATAGAATGAAGTTTATCATTGAATGACATTTTACACGACCACTTCCTCCCAATCTGTGTACACCAATTATTCTTTAGACTTGAACTTGAACTTCTTATGACGTGAAGTTTCTGACTTAGGTGATATTGCTACACTTGCATGGATTCTTCTGCCTTTCAAAAGATTCACCCTCTTCACTTGAATGGTGGGCTCAGATTCGTCGGAAGGGGTTCAAATGTCAACAGTCTCGCTAAATGTAAAATGAATCACTGATTGTGGAATTAATAGAAAATTGTTTGCGATTTTTCAGTTTTTTTTAAATGTCCTTCCTTTCTTCTGTCCAAATCACCATGACCTACGGTCTTCAGAAGACTGCAGCTATGGGTCTTTATCGCAGCTTGTTACCTTATTTGCCATATTTGGTTTAACCTTTAAGCTACTGTTGGGTAAAATAAACTTTGCAAGTCCATCAGAACACCACTTTCTTTAGAGTCCTGTCTACATTATCTGAGTGCAGCAATCAATTCTCCTAAGCCAGTGATTCTCAAGACAGTCTCCAAGGACCCCCAGATGACCCACATTTTTGCACCCTCCAAGCCCCCTACCGGGGAGGAGGGGGGGTCACGCTCTCTGATATGTGTGGCTCTCTATGTGAGATTGCTATGCCTGTGATCGGAAAGTCGCTGCCCCAAATCCTCGGATCGCCAGTGAGATTTAACCATGGGCCCTTGAGGACCCTTAACCCCAAATCCTCCAAGGACTGTCTGACCCTGCTTTCCGTCTCATGGATAACAGTGTCTGCTGAATAAATGGAATATAGAATAAACAGCTCTGATTGAATACAAGAGCCCCCATTCTTTGAAGGTCAGCCGGAATTCCTTTCCTACAAAGTGGGTGCCTGAACTCTGGTGCCTTCACTTCAAATGTGATGGCATCTAATTTGCATGGGGGCATATTGTTATTTCTTATAATATGTCAACTTGGGGTACTTTCTAAATTAATTTAACAAATTAGAGGCTACTTGCTTGACAAGAGGCACTTACACACCTGTTCTTCTTTTTACCTTTGGAGACCAAGAACTAAATTAGTTACATTTCTAATTAGTATCAGCCATTTGCAACAGGTGCATAAGAGCGTGACTAGTGGCCACATAGATCCAGTTTAATTAAAAGTGCTACAATTAATCAATTACCCCATAGTAGCTTCCGGGGTAATCAAAGTTTGCAGAATTAAACCTCCATCTATCCATTAATTTGTTTATTTATGTGATTGTTTACTTACTCTTCTTCTGGTACCATAGTAGAATTATAGAACAAGCTTGGTCTCAGCAAGGTAAATTTTTTACTTCAGCTCATGATCAATGCTATAGTGGCACACATTCAGGGTGGTGGGTTTGAATCCCGCTCCCTTCCAGCTCTGGGTGGTGTTTCCAGAATTTCTCCACCCTAAATTTCTTTACCATCTACTACATTTTCCTCATGCTGTTCCAACATAGGTGCTGTTGTGCCCCCCCCACATTGTGTTTTCTTCAAATAGGGATGTACTAGATAAGCAGTCATGGAAGATGAAACGTCTGTATGTGTCATATTCCTGTATGTTATAGTGCTGGATAAACACACATTCAATAGCGGCAAATGACAAATGTCTATTGCCATGCCTGTAATGTGTGGTATCATGTAAAATCACATTAAACTTTAATAAAACATTACAGTCTACAGCAGCTACACAATTGCTTCAGTGACAATATAGCCATGCTCATTTCAGGAAAGCGTTAGCTTACTCATTACATTCCCTGCCCGTTATAATTATATCAATTCATTTTAGTATCTAAGCTGTACTTTATCCTGCTCCAGTGCTGTAAGGCTTATTGTGAGTATAGCACGCTAACTAAGAGCGACTCCTTTAAAGGTTTCGGCTATTTAGAGCCATGATTACCTCTGTTTATTTCCTCCCTGAGAAGTCCGGTAGGCATGCCGCTACTCAAACGTCTCCTAATGATAGGCAATATGTCCAGATGCCTGCTGCTGATTGGTGAGGGATGTTTAATCCCCGAACGATGCAGGGCTGCATGTCTCATGCTTCCTCGAGGATGAGGCTCCACAGCTGAGCATGCTCAGCACGGACACCAGCCCGAGACAGCTCCCTGTACGGGACATGTCCCCTCCTAGCTCAGCTTGTTCTCTGTAATGGTTCCTGAGTCAATGAATTTACCAAACCATTAATCTGATCCTTGGTGTGAAAAAAGAAAAAATAAATAAACAAATAAACTACAAAAAATCATGCCAGGAACTACAAGGATACCCTTGTTGGAAGCGCCCGCCTGCTTGTTCCTGTAGTTACTTCCTGTGTCTGGCAGCATGTGTTCTAGCATCAGGCCTCTGAGCTGTAAGAACAGCCAGATGCCACCTGCTCCATTTCCTTCATCTCATTTCCTTTTTCCTGTTTCTCCATCCTTATTCCCTCCTCCGGGTCTGGGGCGTCCATTTTATCCTGTAATGAAATGCCAGGTCACACGGCGTTCAAACGTAAGGTCGCAAGGGGCCACAGGAGAGACCCGTCTTCTTGCCAAATGCTACATGGGCTTTTCAGAGCAGCGTAGCGACCAGCCTCTCAAAGGGCAAGATGGCGGTAAACTTGCCTAGCTGACGGATAGCACAACCGCAGCAACAATTTATGTTCCTCTGTTATTGCGAGGAATTGCACTGGGATGTAAAGGCCCAGTGCACTTATTTTAACTTCCTCACTTCCCCACCTCAGAGAATGATTGATGCGGGCAGTGCTTACCGACGCCGTGTCCTACGTGAGGAACCAGGGGCATTATAGCTCATCAGAATTATTCCCAGCGATTCGCAGCACACATGCTTAGTAGGTTGCGGTCCAAGAAAGCTTTCCAAAAGATCTCAAAAGGAGACAGATGGTCTGAAATGAGATTTACTGCATTGCTAAGAAGAAGAGGAAAAACGGAGGGAAAAAAGAAGTCCAGCCTGATACATAAGCATAAACGAGAGAATATGCGACGTAATGGATTTTTTCAGGCCCTAAGATTAATGAAGGACGTGGTCATTGCGCCACATGAGTTATTGCGCTTAGTGTGCGAGTAATATGTTGAGCTGGTAGAAATTGCGGCAGTTTCACGTGTAGCAGATGTTCCACAATTCTCTGGAAAATTTCACATAAAAAGTTCATTTTTATTGGTTATGGCCAGAAAGACTGTCCCCAGAGCCCAGGGAAGGTAACCCTCATGTCATTTGTCACTTTGATCCCCTGTAAGTGTCATAAGTGCGATTCCATGTGCTCCTGGGAAAATGGCCCGAATGCCGTTTAGCCCGATCGCCTCGGAGACGGCATGTGCCATTCATTCTGGTGGGAGGGGATCTGGAAGCAGTGCAGGGTGCGCGATTACACTCGAAGAATGATTTTGAATCCCAAATTCAAATAACTGCATGTTTTTGAAGTATGGGAGGAATGCAGGGAACCCAGAGGAAACTAGCTTGAACAAGGGAAGTGCATGAAAATTATACACTCTGAGCCAGGGGCCGGAATCAAGCCCACCATAAGTGAGAGGACAGAGCTCCCCCGCTGGAGAGAGTGCACCTCTTTCCAAAGTTGAAGGACACCCATTCATTTTCAGTCACCTCTCAATACAATATGGTTACGAAGAATTTGTGCCCTGGGATGGACGTCTTGTTTAAGAGACAGAAACAAGCCAACTGGCTCACCTGAACACCACAGACTGTGAGAGAAACCTGGGGAAGATCTCAACACACAAAGTCTTGTACAGTAGATAGATATGGAACCACATTTCATCCCAAAATCAAAAACGTGAGGCAACAACCCGATTTGTGTTTTTAACTGAACAATTTAGCCTTGAGCTGGCTTCTAAACTCAATTGATCGCCTGCCAGGATCATTGGCACAAATCGAAGTGTTATTATAAAACATATAAAATGATTTAAACATAAAGATTTCAAAGTAAACATTTCAACAGAAAACACATCAAAATTCCCTATGTAGACAAAGCTGACATCACTAGATTATCTGACAATTCACTATTCGGATTATATCAACAAAAATATGAGATCCTTCTTTGTAGAAGTAACGCTGTAGCAAGGTGTACTTCAATGAGGGTCACTGGGAGGGAAAGAAACTGACATTAGCATTTGACAGCCAATCAGTATTGCAAAGTCAAATATTTATGTAAATTTGTGTTCAGTACTTACATGCAAAACCAGTGGGTATTCAGCCTCTCAAAATATGTGAATAGTATGTAAATAAAACTAAAACTGAAGTTACCAAATTAACAGCTGCAGAATACTAGTGATGAATGACTGTCACAGTAACACTCAGTTTATCCGGGTGAGAATAATAGCGATATCTGTATACCAACAGAGTGCTGTCAGTCAGTCTAAAAGATACCATGTATTTGTCTCCAAGCACCAGTTTTACACTGAAAAGAATCACTGCCCCCCCCCAAGTGAATTTCTTTAGAATGCATGGAAATGGTTAAGCATCAGCTTGTGTCTGAGAAGCGATTCACATCTGGGTACTGCTCTGGTTTTAATTGGAGTGCAGTCAGCACTTTCAAGAACTGCTTTGTCTATGAACATGCTGCCCAACTTAATGCCAACCCTTCACAATGCGGCAACATCATCCAATTCCCCACTTATAAAACGAGGTGGCCTTCAGGATCAGTGAACCCAGAAGGGGTGTGCAGGCAGCATGTCTAATCCCAAAGTTTGCAAAATACATCAAGATTAAAACCAGCACCTCGTCTCGGTTAGATAAGGGGAAAAAAAACTTCGGCAAGATAACAGCTGACAGGCTTGATCCGTCTCTGCGGGTGTTCGGCACGAGAAGACGACTGCAGGGCACGTTTATGGACATGGGGGAGGCAGATGAAATGGTAGCGATAGGAAGCACTTAGCGATGGGCGCAAATGGCCAGACTCTCCATCTGCTGCCTGAAACTGCTCAGTCTGCCACCTGAACTTAGCTACTCTGTTCACCGAAGAAGAACATGCAAGACCAGAGGTGATTTCGCTTCATTTCGTAGTAAATAGCCACAGCGGAGGAAGCCCCCTGCCCTGCAGACTTCCCTCAGAAAAAAGCTCCATGCTCGCTCTTTTAGGGTCCAGAAGACTTCAGTGTCTCACTCAGCGTTGGTGTAGGGCAAGAGTCCCTTTCTCAACACCCTATGGGGGTGGGGTATGTCTCTAGGAGTTGGGACTCCAGAGGTAACCAATCCGATTGTAGAGGAGATCCAAGCAACTAGAGGAGGCAGGACCAAGATATCTCATTCGTTGGTCCTGCCTCCTGTAGTTACTTAGACCCACCTCCAGAGGTGCTAGACATTAGCCGATCATGCAGACTAACCCCAAAACTTGCTGTCCTCAGTTTATACTCCATGTTTACGTGTCTCGCAGAGAGCAAGATTAGATATGTGAAAACCACCCAATTTCCCCACAGGGATTAATGAAGTATCAGCGTTATATGATGATTAATGTTGCATTGTTTTGCCTGAATGGCCAAACCTACACTGGGGCTGCAGGAGTCGACGCCATCAAAACCAGCTGACTGCAGGGAAAAGTGCTGTAGAATTTTGGCCAGAATGGTCCATTTAGCAGGATGACTTGGACTGATTTTCAGCAGAGGTGTAGGTCGTAGTGCACTAAGGCAAAGGACGAAGCATTAGTGGGAACAGATGTTGGAGACTATGAAGTAGGTAACCAGCACACTTCAAAATGAACAATATAAAATTTAAAAGTTCATGACTAAAATAAAACCATTCATTTAAAAAAAATTCTACTTAAGTAACTAAAAATAATAAATAAAAGCACCTCACGATACATATGTCAGTTCCTGAGCATGTTTATGGAGCTACACGCCTTAGTACTGTAGTGTAGTAATGTGATGGCCATGTCTGTTCCACCATCGTATACCTCACTTGTGTTGTATTTAGTTTCCGACTCAAAATAGCAGCACAATAATCAATAATGTGTGTGCATTAAAGAATTAGAGTGGAGTAAGTGGAAGGAATGTGTTATAAATTAGAGTAACATTCAACTATCAGGACCATTCAGCCATCCAGCAGTACCAATGTCGGACCTAAGAC
Organism: Mormyrus hasselquistii; assembly: GCA_026779605.1. NCBI lineage: Eukaryota > Metazoa > Chordata > Actinopteri > Osteoglossiformes > Mormyridae > Mormyrus > Mormyrus hasselquistii. Next base: position 17,439,378 of record JAODKE010000020.1, on the reverse strand, counting down.
CTTTTTCCTCTAACATAAGGGATCGGAGGTAATGGCACGGCTCTGCTGCCCACTTCCCTACATTTCCCCTGACTATTTCCATCCATCTCTCAGTCTGCCATTATTAAATGTAGGGTTACAGTGAGCACTGAGCTCAGTGAGTCATAGTACAGGCAACTGTACACAGTACAAGCGGTTCAGGGATCCCAGTAGTACACAAGGGGGGAAGCCGGCACAGACCTGCTGGGAACACAAACCCCACACCGCAAGCGGCCAGGAATCGAACCTGCAGCACTAGAGGTGTCAAGCCACGGTGGTAAGCGTTAAGGTGCAGTGCCGGCTGTCCGTTTGCGTAGATGATTTGTTTGTTAGCAAAAATGGCGTGTGGAGGGTGATAAAAGTGACCCACGGGCGACCCAATCATATCAGCTGAAACAATTTGATGAGAGTGAGCACACAGCTGTTAT
>JAODKE010000020.1:17415517-17429210 GCA_026779605.1 Mormyrus hasselquistii | reverse complement strand
ATTTATGAACCGTCCAGGATCAGCTAACTGTCGACTCAAACCTCTTCTCCCCTGATACGCGAAATGTTGAAAGTCGTGTCAGCAAAATTCAAAAAGTATTAAGACTTTTTAAAGACAGTTTATTTGCATATTGCTCCGTGGAATCCCGTAAATAGCTATTCTATATTTAGCCAATAACAGATGTGGTAAAAATTTTATGCAAATGTGTGGCTGACAAAGCGGAGGAGACATTTGAGAGACTTTTGAGAGACTTTTGCTCTCCGGTGTGTGGAAATTCTGGGTTTTAGCTCAAAGCTGGAGGCTGCGCTAGGAATCTCAGCAGGAGTCAATCCAGAAAGGGATGCCAGTGCATTGCAGGGCGCGCATTCAGACGCACGATGGGCCCTTTAGAAACATGAGCTCACCTCACCGCACGTTTCTGGACTGTGGGACGAAACTGCAGTACTCAGCAGAAACCTGAACATACCGACAGCCACAGGAGTGAGAGGTTACTCTACTGGCCAGTGCGCCCCTGTACTGGCATCCGTTCAATGTCATAAGTAAATAATGAGGATAGATGTGTGGCGGATGGATAGATGGATGCATGTTTACGGACTGACTTTTCCCCCTGTGCTGCTAATAGTCTCTGCCGCACTTCAGCACCGTCGCCAGCATTAGAGGTCTGCATTAGTCACGAAGTTCATCACCTGCACATTCGTGGCACCCTGTCTGGCCATTAGTCATGCCTGCGTCGTGCGGCTTCAGAGCGGCGGCACCCCCGAGAGCTGCGACGTCGCAGTGCGCTTTCACCCGTTAACTCCGCCGTGCAGCGGAACGCATTTCCCAGGCCTTTCCGTGCCAGCAGTGTTGCCAGGACTCGGTAGCGGAAGGCCGCTGCGACAGTGAGGCAGGGAGGAGTGTGTGCGTCGGTGTGTGTACGTGAGAGAGAGGAACGACGGAGAATCTGAACCCGTCACCCATTCTCCACCCCCTCCGCTCTCCTCATCACATCCAGCCAGGACGCTCTACGCACAAGCCCAATCCTGCCCTTGCCGTCACATGTACTTCATACACCATATACATATAAATGAACTACAGCTCGGTTACATTAAATGTTGTTTCCTGCATTTAAGAAATCACAGTTCCTTCCCCAGATCTGCGTGGTATTTCACTGTCAGTGGCTCGATTCACAAGTGGAAGAGAACGGTACCCACGGAGGCACCAATAGCACAACAAACAGCAAAGCAACTAACGGGTCCTAGCAAGGTATTTTCTGTATTTTCCCACTTAAATAGCTAGACTGCAGTTATATTTTTCTGTATTATTAGGTCAAATATACACAGGTTAACGGTGTCTGCCAAGAACCGGCGTATAATTTAAGTCAGTCATAGTGGGACGATAAACATCGAGTCATGTGACCCGGGGAAGGAAGGAAGGAATGTGGAGGGTGGGGGGGGGGCTGAAGCATGGATAGGTGTGACCCAATAAACACTGAAGAGCTACAAAACAGCCATAACGTCAGTATGGCTGCCAATCCAGAGGGAACCATCTGTCACGCCCTGTAAAATCCCCGATCTGCCTGCTGTTCCCCAGGGCTTCATCACATGATGCAAAGCATCTCAATCTCAGCTACTGCTGCTGCTGGCATAACTGATGAAATGTCGGCTTAGTTCTTTAATATTCCAGAAGGGGGAGCAGTAGTTAAGGAACCTGAGTATTAACCTGGACAGGACTGGATAAGCTCAGTTGCTTTGATAAATGGTAAAAAAAACACTGCGTTTATAGGAAGCAAAGGATGTCAAAAATAAAGCCAAACAAATGCTAGTTGAGTATGTAGGGTGAGATGCAGCCCGTAAGCAGAGACACAGTTTTACTGAGACAAAAATTGCTGCAGTATTTAAATGTAAAATAAACATTTAATAATAGATCATGACCAGATGTTAACAGACAGATGCAGATAAACAGACGGTGATGCTTTGATAGAGGAAAACTTTGCAGAGTCCTGCTTCTAAAACACAACGTGTTTGGTGACCTCTGTGCTGAGCAGGGTAGGCGTGCGCTGGAGGCAGGGCTATACAACACAAAGCACATGTCACATGACAGGGTGTGACTCTGGGAACCACAACCCCAAAGAGAGCTGAGAAAAGTGGAAAAGCAGGGAGTCTTCAGAGCAGTGATATGGTATCGAAAACGGTTGAGAGACCCATTAAACCTCCAGTCCCTCTGGTTTCAGACGAAAATAACTGCCTGGATCTCTTCATATACACAAGCCTCATCTGCTGGTAAATCTCTATGAAAAACACTTTCGAACTGCCATTTGCAAAATTTTATTCCACAGATCTATGTTTCCTTTCCATTGTTTAAATTTCTTATCTCACGCAAAAGTATTCTTTTATTCAGGCATGATCTGTAAATCTCTCTTTGTTTAACTTTGTTTAAATGAAATTGTATTACCTCAACCCTTAGCTGGAGATGAGAAAATTGATGGATGGGTGAGATTCCTATTAGACACTGATAATCGTTTCATACAAGGCGATCGAGCTTATGTAAGAAATCAAGGAAAGCAGTTAATCAACTGTATCCGTCAGAACTTGGTTCCCTGAAATATGAAGGCTTATTATGTCCCAGCCTTTATTTTTCAATTTTTCTCCCAGGGAGCCAAACAATTCAGAACTGGATATTCTAAAAATCCTTAAACTAGCAGCCATGTGACCACAAAACTTCCTACACTGAAATTAAATACTTTACTTCTATGGTTTTGTTTTGTGTCCCTGTCCTGGATCCGCCTGCCAAATCTGCCGCCATACATATCATTCCCTGGAGAATCATCCTTCAGAACCTTACGGTGCCCTCAGACAGACCCTCCTAATGCTAGCTTTGTTATTCCATGGAATAAAGGCTCACTGCTGAGTGCAATTCCGTCTTAATTGGCAACGCTTCCGCATGGATCCAACTCCCATCTTAATTGGCACGTTTACACGTGGATCCAAATACCCAGCACGCCTCAACAATGCCGAATCATAATTCCATGCAGAGTGCTTCCTAATTAAAGAACTTTTTTTCTTGCTGGAAATTCACTGCTAGCTGCCAGCTTAAGCTGATAATTACACATTTTTCTTCTATTCATATTGAGAGTCCCTTTCGCCCCATCTTGGATCAGAAAATGAGCAAAGCAGCGGGAAAACGCAAAGAAACCCTTAAGGTCCGGCCCATTTTGGGTCTTAAACAAGCCCGATTTCACATGCGGCGCTTTCAATCTTTTATGGGCATTAGCTGACAGCTGAACATTTTATCATCTGTCTGCCATAATGGAAGAAATGTATCTCCTAATTGAGACTCTTGTCTTGGGCGGCTTAATGCTTTGTAACTGAACATAGGCTTTTTAGAAGAATGGGTCCTCTTGGTTATAATGCAGTAATGTCTTATCCCTGTCCTACTGCTCCCTGTCATGGCCCTAACAAGCCACGCCTGTTAGTCGTTTACCACTCGTGTCTCATTCCTAACCCTCATGTGGAAATCACTCCCAGCTGCCTCTTGTTTGTTCCCTTGTTAGTACCACATATACTGTACATGCTTCCCAATCCCGTGTTCCCCAGTCCGATCATTAATGTCAAAACTTCCTGTTGCTTGTGTCCTTCCCTATTTCCAGTCCTCCCATTTTGGATCCTTCATGATCCTGTTGGTTTCCAAACTTTGATCGTTTAGTTGAATAAACCCCTTTTGTTTTGTCACAATACCTACCCTTGAGTCCTTTGTCCCTCAAGTCATGACAAGTGAACACTGAACTTGTTTCCCCCTCTCTGGAGAAGTCAGGATTGCTGTCATTCCCTATGACCATTCTCAGGAAGTCTCAAAGCCAAGCTTCTGTCAATGGAAAATACAGTTTCTGGGAGAGTATGTGTATATAACATACCTAATGTGGGACCATTTAACTATGTTAGCTACTCAGTTAAACACTGACAAGTGTTGCATACAGATGAATGGTCACAAAGAAAGTTAAGAACTGTCGCCAGCTTAAAGTTATGAGAGAAACTAACTTTATCATCACCTTCAGTTGAAATTTCTTGCCCATTTGTGAGGCTGCGTCCGTGAGGTAGACTGGGCAGAGCCGGGTTCCATTCATAATGCCGTTATTAAAGGCATTTGGGATTGTGTGCAGGATACACCTGGCACAGGCCTTGATGCTTTGCTGTCCCCGGGTTCTGCCATAAGTCTTTCACATATATATAAGACTCGGATTATTATTTTACTCTGGATAGTATGTTGAAAAACATCTGATGCCCAAGTCTGCCTGTTTTTCACACTAAACTGATGAAAGAACTGACCCCTTATAGTGAACTCAAATCAGAATCCTTTAAGCTCCAAGTACAAAAACAGAAATTGTTCAGGTGGAAGCGATTACTCAAATACAATTCAGCCTGCCCCCCCCCCGTCCTGAAAAAAGATATAAATAAGTGGTTAAATTATGCAATTGAATATAAATACAAACAAGATATGATGCAAGTAGTTGGAGGTAATGTACGAATAAGGTCAGTAAACAACTGACTCTATCTCCTAGTCTTGAAGTGAAGCTTTCACTGTAGCTATTGATCAGTCTCCATGGCGTCTTGGAGCAGTTTCGGCCGACGCCTACACAAATAGCTGCTTCATTCCTGTGCTTATTGTGGGTTCATGAGTGGAAGCTGCTTGTTTCAGGCTTATTGGAAGTTCTGGTTTTAAACTTTATCCATTCGGAAAACATTACTGCGGATTGTTGTGTCCTGCCTGCCACGTCTGCCTGACCCTGTCGTCTCCTCCCTAATGAGTTTTGGCAGTTGCTTGTTGCCCCTCGTTAGTCTTTGCATTTAAGTACCTGTTTGTCCCCAGCTTGCTTCTTTGCCCTATCTTGGCTCAAGAGCTAGTGTGTTCCAGAAGTCTTCATGAATTTTTTTTTGTTCCAGAAATAAAGTACTTCTATAACTTGTCTGTGTACAACATCACACTGAGGGACCGGATTTTTATTTGCATTGGGCAGGTCTGGCTGAAATTATGCCTGACTGTTTACCAAAGTATTCAAACACTTAATATAATTATCTCATTATTTGTATTGAGGTAATTATGCACAAAATAACTACAAATTGGAATATTTCATATTTGATAATCCTGCATGTCAAACAAATGGAAGAAGCACCAGATTTGTGAGGCTTTGTAGAAATTAAATTAGGAAAACGCGCATAAATGGCATGTTGAAAATGAAACTATGGGCATGGCGCTTTATAAAAACATTGCTAAACGGACCAAACATTAAATTGTTTTCATATGCGTGTGTTGGGGAAACAGGTTGTGCTGCTATTAGATAGTCTACGGTACTGTGTTATGGAATCTTTAAAACCATGTCATTAATGCAACATCTTTAAAAAGCCCTGCAATGACACTGAAGCTGCTGGGAAGTGAGTCGCGTTTGAAGTGCTTCTGGGGGCGTGTGGGGGAGGCAGCTTCCTCTTGACAGTTTAGCAGACTGTCTTGGCCAGAGACCTGCTGTATTTCAAGCATCTGAGCCATCGAGCTCTGAGGTGTGAGGAACAACGGCTAAACTCCCAAAGGCTCAAACAAATGATTCTGCTGCTGCGACACAGCATCCAGCAACGTGAGCCCGAGAAATGAAGACCGGTCAAAGGAAGGTGTTTGGATACTTTTAAAGATGGAAGATTTAAGGTCCTCCTGCGACCCAGAACGATAGGCGGTTTGGAAAATGGATGAATGGATGGATTCGAGGTCCCTGTTGTTAGGTGGGAGATATGAACATCGTGGGCTGCGGTCTGGTGACTTATTTTTGGTCTTATAAAACTCGGTTCTGTTCTCCCTCTTACCCCCCAGAACTCACACCCAGGTCCTGATGTCCAAACCAGCATTACATCATAGCCTTTGCCAAGACCCAACATTCATTTTGATTTCCATCCTGTTTCCTTCATATCGAAGTTGGTTTTTTGTCGCAATGCCCATTTGCAACTAATACCCAAATAAAATCTCTCTTCATTCATCCCATCTCCTTGTCAGCACCCTGTTCTCTCTTGGGGCAAAGGCTTATGGCTTTCTACTAATGAAGCAGTTGATATAGCCCAGTTGTACATCTGCAAATGATCTCTGATTGGCTGTCCAGTTTTTGGTTTTTGTTACTATTAGCATCTGAGAAGTACAAACATTTACACACACACACACACACACACACACACACACACACACACACAGACCTCATTGACCTTCCTTGTTTTGATCTACACAGATGGCTGATTTGATACGTGATTTGTAGCCCCTAATTGCACTGTGGGTAAGGGACACATAATTGGCTTCCTTTGATGTCAGATTTTTTTACCCTCCTCTCTACCTGCTATAAGAAATCAATACATCAGCTTCTTAATGGAAGGATCTGCCAGCAAACAACATTTAAAATTCTAAAGTCAACTTGGAAAGTTTTTAAGAATTCATTTGCTGCAAGCACTATAAACTTCAGAGATGCAGTAGGTATATTTTCATGTCTCCTAGTTTACATAAGGTGGTAGTTCTTGGAATTTCAGTCACAATTCGGGATTTAGGCTTGTTGCCCTCCCTGGCTCTGTGCGCACAGTTTACATGATCCCACCATATCTGCGTCCTGCTATGAAGGGACTGATCAGCTTGTCCAGCGTTATCACGGTGTTCAATACTGCGGTCCTTCTTAACCCTCGAGCAGCAGGCTCTGTGTGGCACGCCGTGCCGCCTACTCTTGTGTTAAGGCAGGGGCTGTGATTGGGATCGTGCTGTTCGCGACAGAAGGTAAACCCGTTTACGAGGATATCAGCTGGGACCAGTGGGAACACATGCCATTCTGCATTGTGTCATGCTTCATTTTCATTTGCCCTTGTTAGTGTATTTTAAACATACAAATGCCTCCCCTGCACTAGCATGTGATTACTATGGATCGCTCCTGACAGCCCATTGGTCAGTTCATTACCAGCAGTCTTCAGACAGTTTTGCTTTATTTCCATATAAGGTAATCCAAGGCATGTTTATTTTGATACATAGTTGTGTGAGACAGTTGTAGGGGGTGGAGTCAGATGATAAACACGATCATTCATTTCACCATCTGCCGTTTTACCTCATTAATGACTGCATATTGGCTTTCTCTATCCGAAGCTTGAACACACGCCTGATGCTACACACCACTGTAGCCTGCTCCTCTACGTGATGGTGAATTCGTAGTCCTGGGTGTTGATGCTGGTGCTGAGACTTCCATTAAAGTGCATCCTCTTCCTGCTTGTACCAAAATAGAAACCTCTATTCCTTCTCTCCGACTTCGTGTCACATGGTTCTGCAATAGTCCCTCTGGGAGCCTCTTGCGGTGCTGTGATGCTGTGCTTCTTTTGAGCTAGCAATTGTTGCCGAGTCAGGACAAGCTAACACGGAAAAGCCGCACTGTCTGTGAATTAGCTACAGCGGTCCTGGGAAGAAATGTGGGCAGTTTTGGTAGAAATGGGAAGACTTAGGTGTGAACTGAAGCATATGACCAAAAACCAAAGTCCTTTATTTTGGGTCAAACCCATTGGCTGGGAAACTGGGCTGCAACAGAGCAAACCGTAGATAAAAAGAAAACCAGAGTATAGGGCATAATACAAGAACTTATGGCCATAAGTGCAAATTAGCAAGAGAACATTTTAAACTGCATTTCTGAAAGGACTTCTTTACATAGCATGTAGTTAGAGTATGGAATAGCTTCCCTGCTAGTGTAGTGCAAGCTAAAACCATGGCTTCAGAACTAGACAAGATTTTAACAACTTTAAGCTATTACTTAAGTTTTCCGCAAACAGGCTTGATGGGCCGAATGGCCTCCTCGCGTTTGTAAATTTCTTATGTTCTTACAATGAGCAGAACGGTGCTGGAGCACCTCTGAACAGGCAGGTATAAATATAGCAGCACAGAGGGGACGGGAAGAACCAGGACATGGTGGACCCAGTTCACACGTGAGCATGGTGCCCTTTTGTTTTTAACCGAGCGGCTTTGCGAGCCCGCCGTCGGTCCGTCGGCACCCGCGGGAGGGGGTTTTTCAGCTACTTAGAGGTTTTTGCCGGTGCCGTGCGGGGCCTTCAGGGTCCGCCGCCCGTCCCTTGTCTCGGCATGTTGCCATGGCAACGAGGAGGCAGGAGCAGGGGAGAAGTGCATTTAAATTTTCCATTGGCACACAGAGGCCAGACACTCGAGTCAGCAGCTGAAAACGAAAACAGGGTGAGCACTAAAGTGTCACGATGGAACTAATGGCCAGGTGATCTTCTGCACCGTTCAGAACAAGTTTAATAATAATGGCCAATAACAATTCCAAGTATTATGCATCTATATATAACTCAGACGTAACATATTAAAAAAATGTGGTAGAAATAGAAATGGTATTCACACATATTTTAAAATATCATTTTATTAATATCTTTTAATATGTATTGACTTGTGAGTAGGGTGTCATGGTGCCTCAGTAGGTGGCGCTGTTGCCTTCCACCCCCCAGCGTTGGGGTTTTGAGTCCTAGAACTGCTCTACGTGTGTAGAGTTTGCATGTTCTCTCTGTGTTCTCTGGACGTTTTCACACAGACGTCGGTTATTCTGCGCTTTTACAATTACCCGTAGTGCATGAGTGTGTGTGTATGAGCCGTGAAGAACTAGCATCCTGCCCAGGATGTACCCCAGCCTTGTCCCCTGTGCTGCTTGGGATAGTGTGTAGTAGTTACATCACACCTTTGAGGGAAGGGGGTCAAAGATCGCTCCTCCTCTATGTGTGGGGCTTGCGTCTTCTCCTAGCGTTACGTGATTTTTTTTTTTTTTTTTCTGGATCCTCAGCTTTACTACCAAGGTTAATAGGGGAGTATTTAGGTAAATTTGTGTCTCTAAATTGCCTCGAGTGTGTGACTGCATGTCTTCACCAGGACTGTGCCCCGTGTTGCTGCGAACAGGCTCCTCTTGTGACTCCAAATTGGTTGTACACATTCTTCAGTCTCCCAGATGTGTTGTTTCATATAACCTATTTTGCTCAAAGATGCAGGAATTACTTCTTGTGTGTAGTTTTAACTCACAACCACCGGTCCAGGACAGCACAAAGGAAATAAGATAAAAGGCAATAAAGTCCATGAACAACCTATTCATCTTGTTTAAGTGAAAGTGTAAATGACAGTAAAAGCCCAGTAAAGACTTCTGAGAACAGCCTCTGTCTCCTTACCGACATAAATGCCCCATACTAGCTGGGTGCAAATCAAGGTCAGGAATGAGACGTTGGAGAATGAAAAACCCTCGCTGTAGATCCACCATACAAAGCCTTCCGGAATTTTCTGGGGCTCAGCGTAATGAGGGAGTCGTGCCTCCAGGGATACATCAGTGTCGGGTGGGCCTGGAGGAGAAGGCTGGAGATGTTACAGCATTTCCGGAGGAGAACAGCAGAAGGCCAGCATGGCCATGCTGACTCAGGGGCACACCTGACCCCCAACTCCCCCCCACCCCCCAGCTCAGCATTCCAAACTGGCTCAGCCAAGAACATGTGATGAAGAAGAATATCTGACCCTACTGTGACCCGTGACCAGGGGCAAAAGCTTGAAAGGGAAGACAAACAGAAAAAGCCGACAGTGCTCTGAGAGAGCTACAGTACATGTTTAAGGAAGGGCGGCGTGATCCACATGAAGCCCCTGTGCTTCTGCTGCTGGGGAAGGCCTGCGTTCACAGGCTGCGTTCACAGGCTGCGTTCACAGGCAGCTGCCATGCCTCTTGTTTTGTAATCTCGTTTACATTTCTGATATTGACCTGAGTCGGACCTGCTCTCTCTCTCCACGGCTGGATTTGAGTCTCATCGACCGATCTGACCTGACATTCTCAAATGGAGAGCGGGCCCTCAGATCTACAGACATAATGACTTGTGCTGCAAGGAGAATCCGGGGTGTTTACTGGATCCAGCCGGTCTCTGACGGGCTCTCGCAGCTCACGTGCTGTTGTCGAGGAGATGGCGAGAACGCTGTCACCTTGGTGGCCGTCGAAGTAAATAAGAGTTTTCTCTGGAGCTCCTCCCTTCCATACAAAGCATTGCCACCCCCCAGAGGGGCTTTGAGCCACACCAGTGTGATGGATGAGCCTGTAACAGCTCGATTGCAGTCCCTACCTAGTACCAGTCCTGGCCATATGGCAAACTATATGTTTGCTGGAACATTCCAACTGTGTAGTGTAATTATTCAACATATAAGTCATTCTGATCACTCACAAGACATGAAATGAGACAAAGAACCATCACTAAAGACAGAGAGTATGATAAACCATTCCAGGTGATGCTTCTCTGTAGCGGAATTTAGGTAAAGCTGGGAAAACAAAAAGAAAAAGACCCCCCCACCACCATTGACAACTAATTCATCCATCCATCCATCCCGCTTGTCAAGCTGCTAATCCTGGTGAAGGTCGCGGGGAAATGTGCACTAATAGCTGGATAAAACTGGGCCTGTTTTTTGAAGACAGTTGCTAAGGCACAATGCTACTAAATTACTTGCACGTTATTTACATCGCAGACAATTACACTTAAAGTCAACAGTGGTGTTTTAAGTCAATGAAAGGTACTTGCGGTGGTCTCTCACGTAAACTCACGTCGAATGCCAATGAACCCCTCTGTTCGTCTATTGAAATCGCCACATATTGAAGGCAGCATCCGTGTCCCTGGCCACCTCCTACGGTGTGACAAACGGGATCGATCGATTCATGTGTGATAGGGCCACTCAGTTTGGGCACGAGAGCACGTCACCCGGACCCAAGGCAGGATCCGCAGACATCTACTCATCTGCGGTGAAGGGTGCTGTTTGTACCCTTATGGGTCAATAACTGAAGGCATGCTGTTTCACACCGCGGTTGGGCTTTGATTAACAGGCACCCGACACCATAATCCTCTTTGGTCTTTGGAATATCAGAAAAATCAACAAGGAGGTGGAGGTGAAAATAATTTGGGATCTAATCCGATTCCACACTGTTGATAAAATAAAGGGGCCCCAGAGATAAAAAAAAAATTAAGAAAAACAATAGGTTATGCTTTACATTAACCGCACCTTCATAATGCCTTTATAATGCCTTCATGGAACATTCATAAGCAGCATGTAAGTATACTTTAGCATCATAACATACCATAACAGCTTTAATATACATAAAAAAACACAAATTATACGATTATAATGTTGTTATCATATAACTTTTGCCATTAAAATTAAGATATTTTAGAAATGTTCTAGTAACGCATTCTGTAGGTGCACTTAATGTAAAGCATTTCCAAACAGTAATTAAAATATATATTTCTGCTATAAGCACATGTGTAATTGCATGTAATCGTATGAATATTGTTACGCGCTCAGTTGTTTCCACAACCTCCCCTGCTACTGCAAGACCGCATACGTTCAGGATGAATATATAAAAGCACCCGTTCCCAACCTGTCCTATACTATAAATCATGCCTAGATTGCAGAACTGTACTTATGCAATATAAGTTTTTTTTTTTTTTTTTCTTCAACCACTACTAAATCCTTTAGTAACATAAAACGATTATGCATGGTTCTAACTAAATTTCTAATTTTTTTATATTTTCAAAATGCATATGATGTGGGCTGACTGTAATAGATTTAAGCAGAGGCAGATTTTTAGGTTTTTTAATAGGGAGATGCTGTTAAAAGGAACTTTGCTCATGCATTTCATAGGCTGTTTTTATGACACTCTGGATCCAATTCTTTACCCATAAACCACTTTTATCTACTAATCAAGCAGACGCAGATCATCTCAGCAAAAGCCATGCGATCCTGCCGCCTCCCCCGTGCTGTTATGGCTTCACTTCTACTGCAATGGCTCTTTTTTTTAAATTTTTTTTTTTGCTTGTGGAATAGCTGTTGTTAATTCGTCACTGAGACGCTCTCACGCCTTGTGTCACACCTCCCGTGTGCCCCCCCTCCCCCCCGACACACACAGTGTAATCCCCAACACATCTCTATTTCACTTTCAGTTTCCTTTTATAAAATGCCCTTTCCAGCAGGGCAGCCTCACACAGGCTCCCATATACATGTACAAACACGGGCAGTGCACTGTACCAGCTGGATAAAGTCAGGCGACCACAGAGAAGAAGAACAAAACCCTTTAGGTTGGAATTTAAGGATGGAGAAGTCTCTGGAGCTCCAAGGTCAACTTGCTCCCCACCTCGCAGTGGCAAAAACAAGTCAGTGAGCTAAATCTCAGTGGGTAAGTAGCTGCTGGTCAGCTGGTCCAATGTGACATTAATTTAGTGTCAACAATCAGCTACACTGAGTGGTGCAAAGAGAGGCTTCATTTAGTATTTTATCTATTTCTACGGTGGAATAATTTCCGAAGGTGTCCTCCCAAAGTTCTACACTCGAGTGTGAAATTCTTTATTTGCCCGTGGATTGTATTTGGCCATTTCTGCCCCCCCGTGAATTTTTACATAGTGAGAGAAGGGTGGTGGCTGGTGGGGGGAGGGGGGTCAACTGGCTGACCAGTGGGGAGACACTCAAGCTGATATCCACTGAAGGTTATGGGGTAATTTTGGCTTAAAAGTAGACAGAGTTTAAGAGAGAATTTTTGGACAGATCCTAATGCAGTAATGTAGCGCCTACAGTATTTTTGTCCAGGTAGAAATTTAGTTGACATCTTTGGCTGTCGTTAAGTGCTTTAATGACTCGGCTGCCATTTTCATATGGAAGAGAATTACTTGGCTCCCATTTCTGGACAAATGGAATTAAGTCAGCAGAAGGTCCCCAGAAGAAGTAAGTGGAATCCATCCATTCCTTTTCTGAAGCTACTTTTCAGGGTCACGGGAAGTCTGGAGCCGATCCTAGAGGCTACAGGTGCAAGGCAGGGAACAACCCAGGAGGGGGCGCCAACCTGTCACAGGGCACACTCACACACCATTCACACCTAAGGGCAATTTGGTAACTCCAATTAGCCTCAGCATGTTTTTGGACTGTGGGGGGAAACCAAAGTACCCAGAGGAAACCTCATGACAACAGAGGGCGGACATGCAAGCTCCACACACATGGAGCCATGGTGGAGACTCAGATCATGGCTCCAGAAGGGTGAGGAAGCATTGCTAACCACTACACCACCATGCCGCTCCCATAAATGGAGCCGTTATTTTAAATGGTTTATGCTCTGATCGTTGTAACACATCTTGGTTTTAAATTGGCTAAAGATTGGGAGCCACATTGGCTATAAGCATGGCCTTGGATATTTACTGTTTCTCGTTGCTTGGGCAGTTGGACCAGTGAACTAAAACGGACTTGCCCTGCAAAATGGAGGTGGGACACAATTGCGATGAGAAGGTCAACCCTCCAGTGTCTGGGAAGAGTACCAGGTAGATTCTTAATGCGTTCCACTGATCCGACGTGTAACAAAGTGCCAAAGCTTCTGAGAACGAAGGCACCCAAACATCACATGTGAGGCAGACAGTCTCATTAGGTCGGTTGTAAACATAAATATCATAAAAATCATAAAATAAGAACAAAAAAAATAATTTTTTTACAGCAGTTATTTTGTCAACACCCAAAAGAAATGTTAACACTCCCTCGGGTACACTGTCCAGCACAGGAGAAAACTAATTTAAAAGAAAAATTCTATTAAAATTTGACAACATATAAACTTATTTACGGCACTGTGACTACTCTTAGAAAAGAAAAGAAAAGAAAAGAAAAGAAAAGAAAA
>JAODKE010000020.1:17346934-17391818 GCA_026779605.1 Mormyrus hasselquistii | reverse complement strand
ATGGGGGGGTAGCCAAGAAAATTGTGGGGGTTGGGGGCTCCACTCCTTTAGGGCAAAACATGATTTTTGTGGGGGTTTAATCCCCACAACCCCCCCCCCCCCCCTATAATTTATGCCCATGCATAGAGGCTCAGTGATTTGGGAAATAGGGTCACACATGAGTGTGCCCTGCGATGGGCTGGTGCCCCATGCAGGATAATTCCCTGCCTTTTGCCCATAGCTTCTGGGATAGACTCCGGACCCCTGCGACCCTGAATAGGACAAGCGGGTATGGAAATTGTATGTACGGAGAACCAATTGGTGTGTCTGTGAATCACCCATTGTGTGCGTGCTGTATGATGGACTAGTGTCCTATCTGGCTTGGTTACGGAAGACGGATAGATCTGGAACCGTAAAACCCCAACATCATTCAAGTAGCATGACTGATCCCCCGCATAACAGAATAAAAGCCAGCGACATTTATAAGTGATAAATATTTTGACTGGAAGCTCTGTAATGTGTTTCCTGCAGAGGATAAAGCAGACCAGCCCTGCTGAACAGCGCTGCCTTTGTCGCGCGCCCCGGATGGAGGGCGACACAGCTGCTGCTGAAAGGGCCGGTCTGCGAGAATGGTGCAGCTGGAATGAAAGAGCAGCCTCATGCCCGCTCTGGAAGCGATCCTCCCTGGCGCAGCCTCTGAAAGAGCTGCGTAATGACGGTACTTCAGCGTCCCGGCAATGCGCAGCCTGCCCCGAGCTCTTTAATGGCTCGCTTGTTGTCTTTGTGTTTATGCTTAACGTTGCCGTTCCTCTCCTTGCTCTTTTCACGCGCCCTGGCGCTCGGCTCGTACCGATCCAAGGTCTTCCGCAAGAGACGTTTCCGCACTCACGCTTGGCCCATACATGCATTTCCTTTAACTTTGGGAATGAAAAGTCCATTGGAGATTAAATTCTGTCCATTAAATGGCTGCTTTTAGAGAGGCCCTCCATGCAGAAGGACTGCAGCATTAGACTAGCCTTTCTAAATTGTCCTCTCAGTAGGGAGTGAGCCCAAGACATTAGCAGGTAAATGATATTTGTCAATAATTGTTTAGCCTGACAGTTAATTGGTATGTTTCATTCCGTTTATTTCGCTGATGCTTTTTTTTAGCAGAAGCGGTGCACATTTTCTCAGAAAGCAGACGGACTGTGGAGCAACTGGGCATTAAGGGTCTTCCTCAGGTTCTCTGATGACCCTGAGATCTAAACCGACAACCTTCGAACATGCAGTTTCTACTGCGTGGGCAAGCTCTTTAAAAAACTGTTTAATATTGAAAGCTTTTGTGCAATGTCTCATACTTTGTCGTTTATGTGAATGCTAATTTCACCTTTTTCTGATAGGAAGCATCAGAGGTGGCTGAGCAGATGTGCTTTTTCCTGCCGGAGAGCTGTCTCCCGGTGTTACTTTTACATTATGAGTTCCAGCTGTTCATGGCATCATCTGTTCTCACGTCTTAATGTCGTCATCATGAGAAGTTTGTCCTGTTCTCAGTCTTCATCATTAACGTTGTCATAAGTTCCTGTCATTCACGTTATTGTCTCTCTCTGCCATTCGCAGTATCATCGATCGCAGCTGTTTGCATTAAAACCAATCCCTGCCATTCAGGTTATCCATTGCAGTCAGTCTTCTTCCCTTCTGTCCCTAATATCGAAATGATCGCGTTATTGGCACGCTGCCTGGCCTGTGAGCCTGCTGCTCTTTAGAACCCTACTTTTGTTCAGGCTTTCTCCTCTGGGACAATTCGATACCTGAAAATCCAAAGTCAGGCCACTTTCAGTTCTACACATGCACCTTCATTCCGTGAAAAGGACATAAGTGTTAAATGCTCCTTGTGAGGATTTACGAGGGATCTTGCTGTTGCTTGTGTGAGGTAGCCCTACTGGAAGAAGCATATCCCATTTTACATTGAATATTTTTGCGTGACATTGTATTATGGGCAGGATAGCTCGATGCCGTCCCTGGTGACACGTATGGACAATGCACCGAACAAGGCACAGGGCTCGTCCTACTTCAACCTTTAATTGTGGTGACTGAAGTCATTAAGAAGCCATTAGCTGTGATAAATCAGCTTCTAGTTCAGCCGTGATTCCGAGGTGCGCAGCCCTGAGAGGGTCATGCTCGTCCCTCACAGGCAGAAGTCGGCCTCTGCATGTCTCTCTCCGCCAGTGTGGGCTGTAGCCTGGTTTGTGAGCAGAGAAGCTGAGGGCTGATGTAAACAAAAGGACTGAGCCTCTGATCTGATACCAAACATGCAGACCGGAGTGCTGGGATCCATTCGAGAGAGGGAATGGAAAGAGATGAAGGCACGATCGTATACACTCACAGGAGGAACGTGTTACTAAATCGGACACCTCGCTTGCCGACTGTGTTCTGAAGTTCAAAGCAGGGAAGAATTAAAGCCTTGTAATTAAAATTAAACCTGCTTTTTGATGTATATAATGAGAGAACTTACATGGATGAATCTTGCTTGCCATTATGAGGAGTACTGGTAGACACATGCTTTTGCAGATTATTATTATTATGATTATTTGTTCGCTTATTTGTTTGTTTATTTTGTTCCTCACACACATCCATCTATATGATGAATAAATCGAAGCATCTTGGTTGTATTATACAAAATCCAATATATTATAACACACGGGACCAGCACCTTTGCCCTGATGACATTAAGTAATAAAATGAAACGTAAAATAAAACCCAGAGGCTCACACGTGACTTTGCTTTCCATTCTGCTTATTTTGTTGTTTTGTTATGTACTATGAGGAAATAACAATTATTATTATTTTATTTATTTTGAGATGCAATCATGTACATTATAAGGTGCAAAAAAACGATTTTCAAAATGAATCCTATAAACAAACATTTTTTCCCTAAACATTGACTGCAATATAATTATCCTCTCAATCTGTGGAAAATGAGAAAAGGAAATGCAAACATTCTGAAGGGCTTCCAGTTGTGTCTGTCGTGGCAGAGATCAGCGTTTCTGTAAGCCAGACTTCAAATGGGCAACTTTTCATGGTGCAGTACTGGGAAGCAGGGATAGACTCTCCTGGCTGTAGTTGTGGTAATATTACTTTATAGACTTAGTTCCGTTTTCCCATGCGCAGATATTTGTGTCAGGATGTCTCAGTGCAGCTGGACACTGATAATGACATGGTACACAGTGAGAGGGACAAAATAAGCCCCACCTACTGGTTCCTTAACACACTGTTAAGGCTGTATGTTTACTAATCTCTCACTGGGGCTTAGTTCAGACCCAGGTCAGCTTGTTCCTAGGAAGGCTTAGCGGTTATATTTTTTTATAGTTATGTTTCTTTTTCTACAGGCTGCCATAGTGACCCAGGTGCACTAAGAGCATTAGAGCAGAGTGACCAAGGTCATATACACGCAGATGGACGCAGTACATACTGTCCAGCGGCACTCAGCCTGCCACTTGCAGGGGTGACAGAACTCACAGTAGGGTAGTTTAAGGTGGAGCGTATCCTGGACAGGACTCTGCATGCTGAAACTCACCTTCACCCTGCCTGCATTTCAGCCGAAAGGCTCATTTTATTAGCATAGCAGGAAGCCGAGGCACCCAGAGCGTAAACAGGAGGGGAGCGCGGTAGCTTTGCACGCCCGAAGCCCACTTCCGGAATCAAACGTGCAGGCCCAGTGCAGCCTGGGGCACGATGCAGCGAATGAACTGAAAAAATAGCACGTTCCTCCCTAGCGGTGAGAGGACCGACAGCCCCGAGGCTGTCCTCCCAGGATGCTGCGTTCCCGATGCCGCCAAGGAGGTGGAAAGGTGTCGTTTTCTAACAGGCGTGTTGAGAGAGATGCGAAGCGCCAATGGGTTTCAGCCATGGAGAGCGGCACGGAAAAAACAGACAAATGAGGGGCCCTTTGTGAAAGAAGTGCTGAGCAAAGAAGAAGATGCTGTGGCCTTTCTGCCAAGTGACAATCAAAAACACTTATTATAAAAGGTCATTAGTGCTGGGTGCTCGTCCTTCCAAAACGCACAGCGACAATTGTTCTTTTATTTTATTATTATGGGGTGTGTAAACACATAATAAATTGTAAATTTCTCTGCACACAGACACCACTGACTAGATAATATAGAATTATTTTGAATCCATGCAAATTAAATTGAATCTGTAGAAAAACAAATGTAATTCATATTTCTAATAAGAATGTTACAGTTTACAACGCTGTCACGCTGCCCGTACTGCTGAATTATAATTAAATGTCTGTATGTTTTATCAGTACTTTTGCAGGAGAGTAAATTAATTGGTTAAATGTTCGATTTGCTTTACATTTTTGGTATAAATGTGGCTACATGGAAACATTAATAATGAGAAAAATCTTGACACCTTTTCATGTCTTGAGTGTTGAACAAATATAACTTTTTACTGCACAATTTTCACTGCATGATAAAATAGAGAATAAAACCAATTGCTGTTGAGGCAAAAGTCTGTGTCTACAAAATATATGCAAATAAATGTATATAATATATTAAGAGATATAAAAAATATTTTTAGTTTATTGATTTATCACAGAGTGGTTAACTGAGAGATGGTCTTTTCTGCAGAAAACCATCCATCCATCCTCCAACTGGTTATCCTAGGCAGAGTCAGGGGGAATTTGGAGTCTTTCCCAGTCTGTATACCAGTCGATAAAGGGCCATATTCAACTGTTCGCTACAAGCAATATAGAAACGCCAGTTAGCCAAGCTGCATGTTTTCTGACTGTGATATCCACCCTAGACGGAGAGGGCAGAGAAACTCACATCACACTCAGGGTGGAGAAGGGATTCGAACCCTTAACCCCACCATGCTGCCCCTACAGAGCATGTGTTGTTTATAAAATTGATCAAATCTCCTTAATTCCTCCACATCACAGGGTTACATAAGGAGCCTTTCGGAGTCTGTTATTTCATACTCTCTCACTCCCCCAATTAGCTGAGGATGCCCGAATGCCTTGCCATCCCTCTTTTCCCTGTGTGCTAGCAGAATGATGCATGAGTGCTCTCTTTCGCCGCTAAAGCCTCTAGCGGCTCGCCGCTTTGGACTGCAGCCACCGTCGCTGGCGCGCACTTCCCGGCCCTCCATGCGTGGGTTGCGTAAGCGCGGGGGTTACCCCGGGAGAGGGGCGGGGGGGGGGGGGGGATGCTGATACCGGCCCAGGGACGTCAACGGCCGTAACCGAGCGTGCCGGTAGGCTCAGCCTCCACAAGCTCCCTGTCTGTTTCCACACGGGGGGGGGGGGCGTGTCTGGATGGATTGGCATGGGACGAAAAGACGAATGCTGCTCTGCCACATACGATAATTTGCAATATGCTACAAAGGATGGAGCTGTGAGTTAAGATAAAGGTTATGTCATACATATTCCATGAGCTTTTCATCTTAGAAATGCTACATTCATTCAAACAATTCTTGAATTTTAATTCCATGTTTTAGCGTTATGTGTGGCGGAACTTGTCAGTAGATTCTAAAGGATGTGTAATTCCAGCTCTCTGTTCATTTTCCAAATAACAATCCAGTCCCGGGTCACAGAGAGCCTAGAGCCCCTCCCAGGAAGCACTGGGCTGCAGACATGCATCCCTTACAGGACACACACACACACACACTATTTTGAGACATCGATTCACCTAAATACCTGGACTGTGGGTAGAAAACGGAGAATCTAGAGGAAAATCAGGCAACAGACAAGGTGGGGGCCAGATTCAAATCCTTTGCCCTGGGGAAGTGAGACTGCAGCCCCCGCCACTGAGGCACCATGCCGCTACAAAATAGGTGAAAAATTACTGGGTTTCTATGTTTTGTTTTTCATGAATGGGCTACAATAGGTCAATATAAGTCAATTAAATGACAAGTACACTGGGATGAACAGCTTTACAGATTTCTGGGGGGGCGGGGGGGTTGAAAAATAAGCTATAGACACATATGAGTGCAGCAGAGGCATTACGGGCATTGATATTCTTTCCTTGTCAATGCTAAATTTAGAGCCAGAAATGGAAGACTGATCAATTGCACTAAAAGCTGCTTGGTTCTAATCCCCAAGCACTTGTGTCTGAATAAATGCCTCAGATGCCAGCATGCAAGACAGCTGATTTTCCTGAATTTACGTAGCCCAGGGTGACAGGAACGCAGAAGAGTGGGTTCTTCCTTTTCTTTGTAACTCTCGTATTCTTTGCGTTTCTGGAAGATTCTGCCTGTTTCTGAGGAGGCCCACGCTCTTGTGACAAGGTCATCCACCCTGCCTTTTTATCCATTTTTATTTATTCCGGTGTCAGAGGTGAAACACAGTTATTGTCTCTGCATATAAATATGTGGATGGATCCATTACTGTAGGAGGGATGGCACCAAACCTCTCAGATGCAGGTGGTGTATATATGGAAATAAAATGTCCGTCAGCTTTTGTCTCTTCTTTTTCATTCAACAGACATTTTTTGTATCAGTACTGCTTCCCATTCAAAGCATCTTATATTTTCTGAGATCTGCTATTACCTCTGTCCTTAAAATCCATCCAGCAGCTTTTGTTTGCACTCAGTCACCTTTAAGGTAATACAGCCATTTTTAAGAAAATGACAGCAGTTCATTGCTGTAGATCATTTATACCAGGGAACAGAATAATTGTGCTTTTATATAAATAGATGAGGTCCGGATAGCACCTGCACCGTCATAATTATACTGACGGCACTTTCCCATTTCAGTGTTAAATGGCAACAGTGCAGAGAGCATCACACTGCTTCACACCTGCTGGAGTGTCTGGGTAGCCAGCAAGACAGAGGTTCTGTACTCTTAGTCTGGCTTTTTGAAATTTAAATATTCAGGTAGTGCAGGGAAAACTCCACATACACAGGGGTGCTGGAAATGAAATCTCCAAACTTGGAGTCATGAGGAAACACTGCTGTTCAGCAACCAATGGCCACAAACCACTGGCCACCAACCACTGCCTACCAACCAGTGGCCACCGACCACTGCCTACCAACCACTGGCCACCAACCACTGCCTACCAACCACTGGACACCAACCACTGCCTACCAACCACTGGCCACCAAACACTTGTCACCAAACAATGGCCACCAAACACTGCCTGTCGTTTTTAAAGTGATGATATTATGAACATTAGCTCTCCAGATAGGTTCCCCTTCCAGCTTTTATGATCAGACCTTCAAAGTTCTGAGGAGGTAAAAGCTTCTATGGTGAAATTACTATTCTCTGGGACTTTTCATTTGAATGAATCCAGGGTATGTTAAGGGAATTTCACAAAGCTCCTAAATCAGCCATACTGAGAAAAGCAACAGCCAACCAGCAAATAGGCAATATTCAACGTTTCTGCATTGAAGGAAGGTTTTACTTCCTGTCATGTAAGTTTGTACCCTAGACACTCTTTTTAGTCAATATTTTTTACAAAGTCAAAGAACATACATATCATTACAATTAATGCAATTTCATCACCATCAAAAACAACAATAATTACAAAATAATAATATCAATATATGAATTACATTAATAATGCCAATAATAATAATATATGCATAATTATAATAATTTGAATAATTAGAATTCCTTTAAATTCATACTTTCCAAACATAAGCATCTTAATTAATTTCATGATTAGCTGCATTAGCTATAGTAAAATTCCAAGCAGAATTGAAAACAGACCTTCTGTCCTTGGAAGATCTACGTCATTGTCAATTGTCAGCAGCAATTATACTGAACAATTAATGTTACTGTATAAAACATTCCCATCCCTGTTTGGTCATGCTATGTTACAGCCGAATGCTGTTTTTAAATCTGAAGATAGATACTGCAAATATCATATTCTCTTTGAATTCACCATGATTTATACACTGGCCAGAAAATAAACGCATTTCTCAGTCATAGCTACTTGTGGAACATGCACATTTTGAATGTAAGGATGGTTTCCTACCTTAGTTGAGCTAAATCTATTCTATATTACCCATCCATACAGGCCACATATACACTGTGAGGAATTTAGAGACACCAATTCAGCTAATTGCATGTTTGTGGAGTACAACAGAAGAGCAAGGTGCGTGACCACGAAAATCCAGTGTTTAATTTGATGCCGATTCTTCCTTTGTTTGTGTTTCATCAAACATCAGTTCTTCAAGCCTCTTGGCATGTTTGAGGCAAAGCAATGAAAAGAAAAGCCGCAGAGCAGACCATAAAGAACCAACCATCGCCCAGAAGAAGCAGCAGATGAAATAGTCATGCGACGCAGCCAGAAGAATCATGTGGGTGCTGACAGACAGTCATTTACTGTCCCTATTTGCTGGGCTTTGTTTTTATGGCTCAGACTTGCCCACAGTCAACTAGCACCCAAGATCGGTTCAGCATCGCTTCACAATGGGGCAGCGAATGGATTCTCATTACAGGGAGAACATAAGTTATACCACCAAGGTGATACAGAGATTGAATCACACATACAGTGCACTCTCTCTGCCCCGAGACAGTCCTCAGATAACAAACTACAAATTCTGATGATGCGTCTGTCTTACTATTGACTACTAAGACTTTAATACAACTTCCCGCCCCCAAAACCCTGAAGCTACATCTAGACCGGCCAGACGTCCAGATTTAGGCTGTACAGTCAGGTTTTTCAGCCCGATGTCTTCCATCTGGCACAAAGTCTGGCTGTAAGCTTATTTGTCCTGTGTTTCACCATAGATATAATTTGTAAGGGATAATGTATGGCTATTGATCAAATAAACAATTATTTTTTCCCTCTACAATTCATTTGATTTAATTACTAAGTAAAAAAAAAAAGCTGGTTGCCATTACATCAATGGAAATGAAGAAATACTCTTGATACCCTGGCTGATTATCCATCATCAAGTTTAGTGGCCAAATAGTAAATCCTGTAGTTGCCTTGGTGATGCACCTGTCAAACAAATTGTTGCGTTTCACTAGTTAACAATGCTCGGCACTGCAAATCCGTCAAAAAAAGTTTTGCTACTTACGTTAATGCCTTAGCAACCCCCATTCCGATAATTTAATTCGCCCTGCTCTCATTCAAAATGCATAATTGAAAAACAATTAAGAGGGTCTAAAGAGCTCGCCTGTAATTGGAAGAGTAGCACAGAAATATTCCTTGTCTTCTTCCTGTGTGAGGTGACTATAAGCAACAAAGGAATAGATCTAAATATCAGAAGCAGGCATAATCGTGTGACTAAACCCCCCCCCACCCCGCACCCCCTCACCCCAAATATTGTCCTCCTCTCTAGGGTGTTAGTTGTCCTTGAGGATCTGGGAGGACAGGAAAGGAATGGCTGTGTTTTAGTGTGACCTCGGAAGGTTCTGGGCTGTACCTGGAAGGGATATGTGTGTGTGTGTGTGTGTGTGCGTGTGTGTGTGTGTGTGTGTGTGTATGTGTGCGTGTGTTTTATGCTATTGAAAAACTATAAATAAAAATGGTTTTCCACACCTGGTTATAGCTGAGACAGGGATACCTGGAGTGCAACAGTAAATACACATCTGTGAGCCCCAGGAACGCCTATTAAGCTTAATGTTTTCATTGTATTGTTATTTTTCAAATCCGGGAAAATCCAGGGGAGATGTCAGCTAAATGATCATTTTGATTTTGCTGTTTTTGAAAGTGCCAGATTTCATTTTTGGAAATTTAATCCATACAAATTAGCCCTAGTTAAACTACGTGGAAAAAAACAGCTGTTCCTTAAGCAGCCACCGTCTCTTCTGATCAGCCGGTGCAGAAAGTTGGTCTTTCTCCACCTGCGACAACCATTTCCCACCCTCTGTGGCCAATGTAGCAGTAACATGTTCCTATGCACCGGGTCGCGTATGGCAGCTGTGGGGAAATACACGAATAGGAAGGGGAGAGATAAAACAGGTATATTATAATGAATGAAAAGGCCATGCTGAATGCAGCTGCTATGGACAGCTGGCAGTTGTCAGTGCAGTGGTCTCAAGTGAGAAAGACACACTGTCCTCCTATAGTCAAATCACTCTTATTCCAGCCGGCACATCGATGGCGTCTTCCGCAACCTCTCCCATCTACCATGGGGAGAACAAGGGAGCCAGCACTGGCAGAATTCACATATAATCCTGTTTTTGTCTGACTATGTAAATATCTGTGATGTATGGTTATGTACTTCACTCCTGAGTCACATACGCAGCCCATTTCTGCCAGAGTGTGTCCCACGGGCTTATGTAGGATCTTCACACCTGTTGAATTTTTTATTATAATTACATCGTGACATTGAAATGGAAAAGAGGATTTGGGGAATGGAATCAGCCACAGGTGAATAAAGACCTGGTGGTCCATTTTATCCATCCATCCATCATCCATCCATCCATCCATCCGTCTCTGCCGCGGCTCTGAGTTTGCATGATCTGCACGTGTCATTGTGGGGTTTATTCCAGGTACTTCAGTTTCCCCCCCCACAATACAAAACATGCTGAGGCGTATCGGAGATGCCAAACTGGCCGCAGATGTGAGTGGATGGTGTGTGAGCGTGTTCTGTGCTGGGTTGGAGCCCCTTCCTGGTTCTACCCTGCGTTGTCCCTGTAGCCCATAGGACAGGCTCTGGATCCGCTGCAATCGTGAAGAGGCTTAAGTGATTACAGAAGATGGATTGATGTAAAGAAATGTATTTTTGCCCCCCCCCAAAAAAAGATGACTATGCAGTCAATTCTCACCTCTTTCAACTGAAAACAAAAACAGTCATCGGGCTGTTGGGAAGAGGTTTAAGAGAAACCCTGTCTGTTAGTATGACCAATCAGGACGTGAATCAATGAGGATTGTCAATGTAAGCATATTAAATGGTATCACCTGAGTACCACAGATTGACTTAAATATTGTAGGGAAACTAGTTCCTATATATGTGCCACTCTCACATACACACACACACACGCACACACACACACACACACACACACAGACACGCACACCCCTCATTCCTTTCCAAAGGCAGCCCACGTTGTGTGATACAATTTCAGAAAACACCAGGGTGTTTAAGTGAGCGTGTGAGGCAAGCAGATCGGAAAGCCGGACCAGGGTCCAGCTGGGCCCAGCCACTTGGCGGAGTGAGATGTTAGTGTGGCACCACGTGGGGCCCCTTTGGACCCCTCTTTATTACGGCAGAAAAGCTGCTTTGGCTGCAGGATTGCTTCCTTTATAAAGAGAAATTAATTTAGTCACTTAGCTATAATACACTTAATGATAGTGACTTACACTTTTTCCCCGCTGCTAGAGCTGTGCGTTTCATCAGAGCCTATTTACGTTAAATACTTTCCTCAGTGGTACTGGAGCAGAACCATTCATGGGATTTAAACCATATTACCACTCTGCAACATTAGCTATCATGCTACCAGCTGTCCTCTTGCCGACAGATAATGCCACACGTCGAGCTCCAGACGCCAATCATTTCCACCCCACCTCATGGGGGCGCCACTGTAAACTTGAGACTTCCCATTTCTCAATCCTTCAGGGTTCAAGGCCATCAGAGTTGCATGGAAACCAGCATATTCCTTTAAGTCTGGCTGATTCTCCTTCCACTAATACTGAGCCCCTCAGCCAATCACATTAACAGCAATTATGACTTTCATTGAATTGTGATTTTCATTGAATACGGCACCCTAGAACACCCAAGATGACCCAATTTCAAAGGTTAAGCAGCTTAAACACTATAGATAAGAGCAACTAAAGAAGATAATAGTTTTTCCCCTTAAGTTTAGGTATTTGTTGACTTTCCATGCAGCAAAACAGCCGCTGGTTATGTGACCTGGCTTTTGGCTTCTCCACAAAGGCCCAGACAGGGATGTGCTTTTCTCTGCTAAATCTCTCATCACGTGATTGAATTTGCACACAGGGTGTGCAATGGGTAGAGAGGGATTGATGAGGCGGGTTTCCGGAACATGCAGCCTCGCAGCAGCTCTCTCCGGACGGGAGCTGGAGGTAGCCAGCTCCGGATGGATCTGCTACGGCAACTGACATTTAGCCACGAAACGCCTCGTGTGTGGAGTGCGAAACCAGGGAACTAATTAGTGCCGGCATGGCGGTCGGCGGTGAGGCCGTCCACACTGCCCTAAATGTCAGATTTACACGGGGGTGCCAGGCCATCGAGGGCAACGCGCCCTGGCATTCGGCGCTCTGACAGGAAGCCAAACGGCCAGTGTCATGCTTGCGGCCTGCATCATACAGAAGAGTCTTTAATCTGCGTTTGGATAGCGGCAGGGTGCTGGGAGACCAGTATGTTCACAAACAGCATCAGACAGCACAATTTATTAGATACCACTGTTTAATCATAACCGGTCTGCTCTTATATGTGAGAAGCGTGTGTTTAATGTCCTTGCCAGGTTTACGGCTTCCTGAGTCCAGAACTCCAGTTCCAGTTCTTCAATCCCTTAAACATAAAAAAACAGACTCACTATTAAACCTCACTGTGTTTTCTGGCCCAAAATAATATGGTCTTACTCGGCTATAATATATGATTGTGGTGTTATTTTAAGTGCAAGTTTTATGGATAGAGTGCTACAGTAGAACCCTATTTCAAGCAAGGAAACCATGTCCAAGCTGTAACAGAAATACCGTAATATCGCCGGGGAAAGGTAATTTGGAGCAGCGTGAAGTAGCATGCGGCTGCAGATACTTATGGGGTATAATAACATTGACAAAGCAGTCTAGAGTGTGTCTGGGATTGGAGGGAAAAGCTTATGACATAGAAAGGGGATGTGATTACATACTCTGATTGGCTAAGACCTGTCAGCTGGGTATCCTGTCATTCTCCATTGCAGGTATGGTCAATTCACTACAGCCCCGGTGGGCAGCAGGTAGCTGAGGCCAACGGGCAGCACACTGGCACACTTGATCAGCTGGCACCATAAGCATGATGCAGAACTGGGGCCTTTGGGCTGACTTAGCTTGGTGTGCAGCTCTGGTGGGGGGGGGGGGGGGCGGTTGGCCACAAAGCCCCCATTTGCCAGGCTTTACTTTCCTGCATTATTGGTCTCTGGGCAGAATGTACAAGCAATGTAACCCCTTACGGTTGTATGTGTGCTGACTTTTAAATGAAGAGATTTCATTTATCTAAATATTCCTATGATTAGAGAAGTAGAGACGCCACTGTAGGAGCCTGCTGGCTTCTCATATAGTGCCGCGTACTCATTCCACAGGATGTTTCAGTTGCTTTTCTCCGACTTTCCTGTCTTGTTTCAGCCCCCAAAATGGAAGGTCACCCTCCTCGGGTGGCGTCCTGAAAAGCTGGCCTGGGTGGGGGTGGGGGGGGGACACCCCACATAATTAGCATTTGCACAGGTGCGGCGTGGACGCAGATAGCGGGAAATCAACAGCCCGGCTCACGTTCGTCAGCCGCATGCAGAGAGAAGATGTCATCGCTTGAGAAATACCCTTTTGCCCTCGGGCTGGGTGCGAGCAGGACACTCATTCAGGGTGCCGTCATAATCGCGCGGGTGAATGACAAGCCTTTTAGCACCTCTGTGGCAGCAGGTCGCTCCTGCTACCGAACCTCAAGCTGGGAAACAGCGACGGTCCAAAACCTTGTAGCCTCTGCCCATAAGAATCTTCCGGAGCTTGACGGCCGCGCCTGACACTTGTCATATGTGTTATTTATGTCACGGACTAAAACGGGTCAATGACAATCGCTTTCCATGGGACTGGAGCGAAAATGAGGGGGCAGAGTGCGGGACATGGGTCATAATAGTGGGTGTGGGATGGGACCAAGGGGGTGAGTTCTGACCTGTGTTTAACACTCCTTCACTGCGTCGGCAGATTAAAAATATGAGAGTAGCACCTGCGTCATGTCAGGGGAAGCAAAAGACCAGCTGGGTCTCAGACACTGTGCGCTTTACCTCAGCAAGGTGTAACACCTGTTTTGAGTGGCCTGGCTTCACCACAATCACTCTGTAACGTTACATTTTCTTCTAGCTTATCCAGTACATTAGGTTTATATTTTGTCAATAAGCTGTTTGTTGCATAAGTACATGCCATAGGAGGGGACACACTGCGGGAAGGGACACACCCTTATAGGGGACTGACCCTGATAGGGGACACACTGTGATAGGGGACACACTATGCATAAGCAAAAGCATAAACCTGTACAGTCACACAGTAACAGTCCTCTAAGACGACACAGACAGAACATGCAAACTAGGCACCCATACTGCGGGGTGGGGGGCTCTATGTCTGTCATCAGAAGGTTTGGCAGTATGAGCACCGGCCTCAGCAGAATAGTCACATGTCCATAGACCCTTAAGCAAGGCCCTTAACCCCCAGCTCCAGGGACGCCGCACACTGGCCGACCCTTCGCCGTGACCCCCAGCGTGCTTCTCACCTGTATAAGTCTTTGTCTGTCTCAGGGAGAGCGAGATGCTGAAGCAGGTGACAAGGTGAAGAGGAGCATCCCAATCTACCTCTCCTTTGCAAATGGCAAACAAAGGATCACTTGAGATGCCCAGACCTTGGAGTCATTAGTGTCCTGCAGGCTCCACCAGCATGACACTGCTTTAAAGTGAGCGATGTATACTAGCGGGCAGGTAGAGGTTCAGTGAAGCCTTCTGCCCACCACTCACTGTACTGAGTTATGTTTCTTGCACTTGTGTCCTTTCCGTTAGCTTTAACGAGTCCGGCCGTTCTCCGCTGACCTCTCTCATTAACAAGGTGTTTTCACCCACAGGACTGCCACTGACTTGTTTATCACACCATCTTCTGTAAACTCTAGACACTGCATTGTGTGAAATTTCCAGGAGGGTGGCTGTTCCTGAGATGTCGAACTACCTGCATCAGCAATAACTCCACACTCAAAACAACTTAAGCTCATGCGTCGGAATCTTTATGATGCTTAGTGCCGACTCTGTCTGTGACCTCGACCCAGGCTCAGCTGTATATATTCAGTTGCTGCTGCATGATTGGCTGTTGGTTTTAACGAGCTGGTGTTGCCAATGAAGTTGTCGTCTCATTTTCATTAATGCTGTCTCTTTTTTAGTCTTTGTGTAGGAAGAGGTTGCATTATTTTTTCAAGGACAAAACCCACGGACTCCACAAGGCACCAGGATAGCAGAAGGAAGGATGAGATCTCAGTCCCATCACATAATTTGCTCCATTTTTCAGGATTTCTGCAGTGTTCATGCCAAATGCATATTTACAGCAGATGTGCTGAATCAGTATATCTTTCCTCTACATTCTCCCCTCTGATAAGGTACAGTTGTATGGTCTCTACTTCCCAGTATCACCACTGGATGGCTGTGGTACTAACTAGATGAGTGATTACTGGAGATGGAAGAGAGAAATTAGCATATCAAGGACTGTATTCTCAAACGTGTATAAAAATTAGCTGTTTTGAGAATTTATTGTTTGTCAATAACTTAAGATAAAGAGCCCTCCAATGCAGGCTGTATTTAATCAATGAGATCGGTGCCCATAGTACAAAAATGACCACTTCCTGAATCCATCCCGTTGAGGGCTGCAGTCAGTCTCCAGCATATCCCAGAAGACATATGGAACACCCTGGATAAAATTCCAGTCCATTGCAAGGCACTGACTCACACGCAACGCAAATTCCTCTGAATGGGATGTGAACCAATGACCTTCCAATCACAGGCATAGTCATCCAACCTACAGAGTCACACGACACCCTCTGCTTAGAGAGGAGCCAGTACGGAAGATATCGCAGAAGGACAGAACCAGAAGTAACGCCAGGGTTAAAATCTGTGGTCAACAGATTAAAATCTGGGAACCGATGTTGCTATTCAAAAAAAAAAAAAAAAAAAAAAAACATTTTATTGTATTGTAATATTGTAATAAACCCTCTTACACTGAAATACTCTCTGATCTCACTTCATATTTTCAGACTTTTTTTTTAAATAAATCCATTTACCTCATTTATACATTTACTTTTCTATCCGCACCTTAAGGACATTTTAATTAAAAATATAATATTTCGGAATCTAGAATTCTCAATTTATATGATAAATTAGGTTTATAAAGTTATTGGATGGTTTTAGATTGAGCTAGAAGAACAGAACTATTAAAAAAAAGAAACACGATGTGTTGCAAAGCTCATTTTACTGACATTTCAAATTAAATAAAAATCCCCTCAGCAACATATCTATTACATTTACGAAGTAATTTATTTTAATAACAGTACTGTGCAAAAGAATAGTTTACAGTAACCATCCAATTTAGCAATGTATTTGTTGACTAAACCACCAGCACACTGTGGTTGGCTAATAAATACCTCATTACCCCTTGAAGTTACTTAATTAATTATGTTAATTAATTTAGTGAACTGGTGGTTTGGAATGACTGGGGTGTCCCTGAGGTGAGATTTGGAAATCAAACAGGCCTGGGGGGTGGGGGGGGCACAAAATTATCTGACTTGAGTTTGACAGTAATGTTATGATAGTCATGTTCACGATTAGCAGCAATCAGGCGTGAAACAGATGTAGTGGTGTTCTAGACATCCAGCAAGATATCAGTAACTTTTTGGCAAGCAAGAAATCCCTGGTACTTGTAATTATGTTGCTGTTAATTTGCTTATATTCAAATGTTATATTGTGGTTTTTCTGAGCAAAAGGTTTTTAATTCAATACAAATTTTATCTCTGACTCATACAGACTATTGCACATTACTATATATAATATACACACACAGCCACGGAAAAAAGTAAGAGAAATTTTTATTTCACTCATTTCTCAATTTATCTGTGTGTGTCAGTGGATATTTTTATTTATGCAAACTGCAGCCTGATTGTTCTCCGTTTTTATTAATGAAGGGCTTCTTCTTCATGGCTTTTCAGTCCTGCTTCTAGGATCCTGAATCGCACTGTCCTAGCACTTCATACCTGCACTTGATGTTTCCTCTTCCTTTTGAAGGTCACTGGATGTCGTCCTACGATTGATGAGAAACCGTCGGATAAGTTAATGGCCGTCTCTGCCGCTAAAATGTCGCGTCCACCTTTTACCTGGCTGGTTTCTGGTCATTCCCAGTGTCTCGTCAAATTGTTCTTGGGTACTGCTGCCTTAGAAATTTTCACCCTGCAAGAAACCTGCTGCTCAGCATCGCCTTCTGCCAGCAGAAGATCAAGGTTTTCTTGTTGAAACCTTTTGTTTTGGAGCACTGAAAAGGGAAGCCATTTTCCCTCATACAAAATATGTGTACAATATGTGTAATTTAACACAAATGACTTTGCTATAATAAGTAGACTAATCAAATAAAGCTAAACCGAAAAATAAAAATCATAATGCTACAGTATAGTGCACGAGAAACACAAAGCTCATACACAAAAGAAAATTTTGTATTCACGTCACTTGAATAGGAAAAAATAACAGATGAGCATGTGGACAAGATTCATCCCCCCAAGTTTACAAACATGGTACAGCTCAAAGACTAAACAGGCTGAACCATTAGAGGCTAGATGGGGGGAGCAACCAAAAATCAGGCCGAACTACAGGTAAAAGTGGGGAAAAATCTCCCTCTTTCTAGTTCAGTCATCTCCTGGTCCCCAGGCAATTCGAGCTGTATAAAAAAGATACTGACGTCTATGGCAGTAGTGAATGTTGCAGTGACACCTGGAGATGGACCCGCCCTTTACTTGGACTGCGGACTCAATCTGCCATCCACTCAGAAGAGTCACGCATGGATGTGACTCAAAAACACTGAGTGTGCATAATGTTCTCTCTTATTTCATTAGTCTTATTGATTACATGCAGATACTTCTAAGATCTCTCAGGGTATCTCTGGGTTTCTAATTAAATTAAATAAAAGAAAAGGCTGTTTAAATGCAATTGCTAGAAACATATACCTAATTACTCTGTAATAGTATTTACTCATAGATGCTGGCAGACACTAAATACAACTGACCTTTATCTCTTAGCTCCTGGTTAAATGAAAGTTCAGGCATGTAGTGGATCTTCTGAAACAACAGAGATTAGTATGCAAAGTAAACAAACGTTTTCATGAAGAAGAAAAAATACGATTAATATCAAATAAACAAAACAGAAGTGATTAAAACAAGGACAAAATGAGCCTGGTGGAGAAAAAAACAACAGATTGTGTCCCAGCAGAATCCCGGCTTGCATTGTACGTGTTCCAGAATCGGCACATATCACCTGCTCCTCTTTTATTTTGAGCAGGATGGGAGAGACCCTTTAAAAGCTTTGCCTGTCTCTTAGCATGGCCTAAGGGGGCTCACGCCTCATAACCCCCTCCAGTCCGGCCACGGGAAGCAGTTTGTATTTTTTTTTTAAGTTTTAGCATTGAGCTTTATAAGGTAATAGACATTGCGCTCATAGACCAGGGACAAAACATCAGAAAACACTCAGGAGTCTGAGGAGCTGTCCAAACCAGACTGGCCAAAAACTCGCTCTGGGATCAATGGCTCCCAACCTTTACAGATGCTCGGACTTTTCATTTTCCCAGCTTGCATACCTGTTACTCGTCTCACAATTCCCAAACTCCCTTTTGCACTTCTTGTTTTGATGTTCGCTCATTTTTCCCTCCATGCTGCTACCTTTCCTTCTGAAAACATCAGAGCACTTTCCATGAACGTTCAACCATGCACCCAAAGCAATGAATGATTACTTTTACGGTTTGCCGCTATGGGAATGTAACCTGACAAATACATGTGATTAGCTCCTATATGGACTGAAGCAAGAAAATGAAGGCATCAGGCTGAAAAGCACTTGGGACCATCCATCCATTTTCCATTCCACTTGTATAGTGCTGGGTCTTGGTGGGACACAGGCGTGGGACTCATTTGTTGGACAGGCCATGTGCTTCCATCACACGCTATGGGCAATCTAGAGATACCGATTTACCAATCCACGTGTTTCTCAACTATAGAAGAAAACCTGAACCCCTTGAGGAGACCCACGCAAGCATGGAGAGAACATGGACATGGAGATCATGGACTTCGTGCAATATGTCACTGCCATGGACCTTGTGCAATATCTTACTCCTAGATGCAATATTGCTGTTTTTATATTAATTCTTGCAATATATATGTGCATATTCTGTGGATGTACAGTACAGTAGGAATGAGTGTGTGAAGAGTATGAGTGAATGTTTTTCTTAATTAAGCTTTAAGAACCTGCTAAAGGGACTACACCAAACAGAGTTTTGTTGTATGACATACAATGACAATAAAGAATCTATCTATCTATCTATCTATCTATCTAACATGCAAACTCGACAAACTGACAGAGCTGTGTAAGGCTACTATTATAACTACTGACAGACAGCACATCCCTACATCTTATTTTAATGTGTTTTGTTTGCATGGCTTGTTTAATGGCAACCATTCAATCAATTTCTTTGGCGTGCTTTGGCGCTGTTTAATGGACCTGATAGTGGTTATGAGCATAAAACTGGGTGCCTCGTATCCCATGATTCCTTGCTGCTAATACAATTCCACTTAGCAGTCGCTTAGCTGATGTTTTCACCCAATCCAAACTTCTCAGGGTGAGATGTGGGAAAATTATAGCGTGCACAGAACGTCGACCGCTTCCATTCATGAAATAGCTTGCGGGTTCAGTAATAAGTGCATTTTTTGTTTGAAATGCTGAAAGTGCTTTTCGAAATGTACTCTGGGCAGAAAGGCTGAGGTGGCGCCATTCCAACAAGGGTGCAGATGTTTTCAAAACGACCGATACTGCCGTTCCATAAACGTCCCGCCCCCGGGAGCGAAGCCCATGCACGCTGGAACTGCCTCCTGACCCTGTGTTTGAAATCACACGTTTTGAGGTATTGTTGTGAGATTACTATAACAAAGCTATGCTGCCTGATTGCTTTAAAGGAGAGCTTCACATGACAGAAAACTGAGAAGATTGCCAGGGGTCACCTTGGGCAATGGCGTAGGGGGAATTTTGATATGGGGGGTGACAGCTTAATAATTCAAATACAAAGGTCTATTTTTGGGGGGCAGGGTGGATGAAAATGAATCTAAATTAAATACTGGGGGATTTATCCACCCCCCTTCCCCACCACAATTCCTATGCCTCCGACCTTTCCAACCCCTCAGTACATTGTGCCCATCGAGGCGGGGGAGGGTTGGTCAATAGTAGAGAGTAGAATAATCACATAGACAAGCAGAAGATGCAGGAAACACCAGTGAAATATTTGTCCATTGTTTATAACTTTAGGCAAAACTTTAATTCTGGGCTCCCTCCAGTCCAGGTTCCGGGAAAAAAATACCTGATCTGTTAAATTGTGAATCTCAAACAGAATCAGGCACCACAGCTGCCAGAAACCCAGTCAGTTTACAGGCCAGCATGAAGGCCACTCTCATAAGGTGTCAGCAACTTAAAATAAAACGCATGAGCGGCCCTAAAAAAAAGTTACACCACTCAGGCGCGGAATGTATGCTTCCTGCATGAATGACCAAAGATTTCCATTAAGTTATACAAGTTAATTTAGCAAAGCTCTGGGAAATTAAGCTTGCAAGGTAAAAAAGGGATGATAAAGCAGAGCAGATGAGCTCCCGTAACAGAAGAATACTACCTGTCTGCTTTTATTCACACAGACTTTGCATGCATCAGTGCGCAGATGGAGAAGGCTTAAATTTGTTGACTGGCTAACCACACTAATCATATTTGAAATGAAAAATAATTAATGCAAGCTTATACAATGTGTTCTTAGACAATGATGGTGATATCCTTGCTTTTATTGAAAAAATTCCATGAAATATGTGGTCTTCAAGTAAATGTTTATGGCTTCTGTATGGAATCCTGTGTATGGCATACAACTAAAGCAGTATGAGTGGCATGGCTGTACAGTGGTTTGCAATGTGATCACCCACCTCTGCACCAGGGTCTGAGTCTCAGCTCTGGCTCTTAGTGGGTGGAGTTTGCATATCCTCCCCTTGTCATCATCAGCCCCCCCCCACCACACTGTCTAAAAATAGGCTAAGGTGAATTGGAGTTGCCAGACTGTCTATAGGTGTGAATGGGGTGTGTGCCGTGCGATGGCTTGACCCCCATTCCTGGCTCATTCCCTGCCTTGTGACCATACCTTGCAGGACAGGGTCCGCAGCCCTGCACAGGAGAAGCTGGCACAGAAGACAGATGGATGGAATTCATGCAATACAAAGGCCCTTCAGATATAAAAATTAATACACAAAACAAGCCCTGAACATTAATCAACTCAATATGTTTTGCTGCCGAACTTTGTCTGACAGTATGTTGATAGATTTTATATATTATCAAAAGTGATAATAAATAAGGTGGGTGGTTTCACACAGCAAACGCTCCACATAGTCACAACAGTATTATTCATTTGTTTGTAGGTTAAATAATTTTCAAACTCTCTAATAAATAAAGTTTGCAGACGTTCTGTTTATTTTTATATCAAGCCTTTCGCAATGGAGTTGGCACCAAGCAATTCGCAGGAGTCTTCAGCAATTCAGAACCAGAGCATATTGGTACACTGGTACAAGACATCTGTAAATTCTGGAGAACAAGAAATTCTTGTTCTATTTCATTGTGTTACTGTTCGTGAGCATGTAATGTTGTTTATTTATTTATTTCCTGAGTAAATATACATGTACTACTCAGATTAATAGATTTAAACATTTATTCTGACCGGCTAAGACATTTACATAGCACTGTAGGTATATATCATAAAGGATTTCTGCAGCTCCCCGCACTCAAATAAGAGGAAATTATACATGGTCATATTTCTTCACTTTATAAAGGTGAGTGTTGATTCACAATTTGGTCACGGTTCATGTTTAAAGATCTGGAGGGAAGACGGAATTTTGAGTAATGCATAGATGTTCTTGGAAACACCAACTGAGGCACAAACAGACATGGAGCAAATGAAAGGAGCCGTGATTAATCACTACGGCTCATGGCTCAAAACATGCACGTCTGCTTGTGAAGAGCCCGGCTTGGCCGCTTCTCTGCGTTGGGATGTGGATATCAGAACCGACCTTAACGCCGAGTTTGAAACCGGGTCGGGGAAAGACAGAGGCACAGAGCCTTCGGTAAGTATCATCTCGTAAATGATAATGGCAACTCAAGTCAACTGTAAAAGATGGTAGCGGGTAGCATATAACTTATTTTCGCCAATAAATCTTTAACACAGCTTATCCCCCCCCCACCCATAAAAAATAATTTAACTCCCAGGCATGAGACAGGTTGTGTGTGGTTTCACTAAAATGAAATAAATGTTAGTGACAGAGAAAGCATTGAAGAGTAGTACCAACAAACATATTTGTCATTAAATAAGGAATTTCTCTGAGTATAACAGTCTGCCCACAATCGATTTCACTAAATTAACACTAATTAAAACATCTCGTTGTCCCCACAAGTAAGTACTAAACCAATGTAGTTATTTTGTCCTGTTGAAATGTAATGAAATAATGAAAATTGACATTTATGTCTGTCTTTCTTTTTCTTTTATTCTGCTTATGCTTGTGTGGGGGTGCGGATGGAGTGGGAGGTGATGCAGAGAGCTGGGGGCTACTCTGGAATGGATGGTGTGTAATTTGCGATTGTGTATTTTATTAGTAGAGAAATGGAATTTCAAGGTGGGTCCGTAGACGTAAAAAAAAAAACATAGAAATGAATTAGCTTTCTAGCACATATCACAGCAGTTTTGGAGAAATATAGAGGGATAGGCAAGGGTATTCACTTACAGACTTATGAATGACAAGGAATGGTGACTTATGCAGTACTACAAAAGTCAAGCAGAAATTTTACCTAGAACCTTATTTTTCTGTTCATCCAATAGAAATGTAACAGCAGTAAGGACCGCAATAATGTTTGATACTGGTATCATCCGCAGGCAAAACGAGAACAGCTACATTTAATGCCCTGCTTTATTTATCCATCCATCTTCCGTAAGCATATTCTCAGTACAGAGGTACATCTGTAGCATAGGCTGGGAAGAGCAGGGACTGAGATGGCATGCCAGTCCACCGCTGCCTGCACACAAGTGCATTATAGGAAATTTACACAGCGGATAGAGGATTGGAGTCCCTAACCCTGGAAGTGTGAAGCCACGATACTATACTGGTCCACAGGGCGATTTTTCATTATCATTGTATCTTTGACTGCTAGAAGAGCACTGTTCATTTCTTAGATGTCTGTCAAACCTGCCCCATAGTCATTCTTAGATCTTTCATTCGACCTTTTCTCTTTGATCTGGCAGATAGTGAAAATTACTTTGTCTAGTCAGTGGCTATGAGTTTTAGTGAGTAAAATATGGGTAGACGAAAGCGAAATGGTTCACTTATTTTGTGACGAAAGGCTCGTAACAAAGTCACTGCCTGGTTAAGTGCTCTCTCATATTAGGGCTTCCGTCAGATAATGTATCATCCATCTTTAACCCTCTTGTGTTTGAAGATGACATATAGCTCCTCTGTCTGAATTTATTGCAACAATAAACAAAAACCAAGCAAATTTGAAGGCAGAGAGAAGCTGAGAATGGCAGATTGTGAATGGGGACACTTCAGGTCATTATGAACGTGCAGGAGTGAAGAAAATTAAGGGTTTTAAATGAGCCGTGAATTGGGGATATGAGCTGAGCTGAGATTTAGCTGGGGGGGTCAGAAGAGGCCTTTTTGAGGGACCAATGAAGATCCCGGAGACCTGAAGGAAAATCTCAAGGTGAGTGGAAATGGAATTTGATGAGGTTTTGCATTAATCAGGATTTGGTGGGAACAGTGAAGGTCTTGTGAAATGTGGGACAAATCGGGAAAGCTATGTTCCGTTCCTGATAGCGGGCAACCCTTTCCGTGTCTTTCAGCTGTATGACATCTATATTCATTCGTTTAACTTTTGTCCCAAGAGAAATACCTGTAAAAGGGTTTTTAACACACAGATGCAGAGTGCATGAGAATAAATCCAAGGTCTTAAAGCAAACTGCTTGATTGTTTTGGCTACAGCATCACCTCCTGCGATAGTCCCAGATACCAAAAACTGGAGTTGGAGTTGGAGTTGAGTATGAGCCAACTGGGACCATCCTGCTAATCTGAGGATTGTCCATGACTCAGAAATATAGAAGGAAATGATCTAAAGAGAGACCATCTATCAAAGTTAATCACAAGAATATACAGTAGACTCCCAGTCATTTCAGGCCCTGACAGTGGATTTGACTTTGATAGGGCACTTTTGTGGGTTAGGATTCTGTGCTTATGATTTGAAGTTCATTGGTTCAAATCCCATGGGCCTTAACTCCATTCGCTCCGGGGAAGCTGGCCGGCTCGGCTCTCCCTACTGTATGTTGCTTTGGAAGGTTTTGATAAATAAGAATATAGGGGGAAAAAATGAGTTTATCTTTCACAAACAAATATCCAGTATCGGGCGGCAGTAAGACTCTTGGCGACCTCGCAGCCCTCGGGGTATGAAACTACAGTCACAACATACTGCTCTCCTATCTACCGAAATGTAATCCTTAAAAAAAAAAAAAAAAAAGTCAACGTACAGAAAAGAAGTCATCTTGTGATTTTATTGTCTCCATCAATTCCTCAATTACGAGTATTATTACTATCATTTAAAATAAGAATGATCATAAAATGTCCATTATTCTCACACCGAGTATGACCCTCACTGGTATGTCATCCCACAAAAATCAATTACAATTATTGGCTATTATTATTCCTGCTATGTCTTTTAGAATGATAATTTTCTGTCTCGTACTACTATTCTTCTGCTTTCTTTGTCCTGCTTGACTGTGAAAGGAAATTAGAGCCTATCATTCCATCTTCATTTAGAAATTCTTTATGATCGATGAAAAGCCGTCACTAAAACCAAAATCTGAATGCCCTTAGCTTCAGATCTCCCCTTATGAAAAAACGGAACTCACAATAGGGGCAGACATAGGGCCACGTCCACCACTCATTCATAGTTAATGTACCACATCCTTTAAGTCATTCAGTCAACCTTTATATTATTCAGATTGCAGATCGATTCCAGACTCGGGCGAGCTGTAAAAATGGCACACAGCTCCTGAATACTGATATCTGGAAGCCCACGGATGTTTTTGTGCTTGTGGAGCCTGTTCGGTGTGCATCCACCTACTGTTCCCGTATCCTGAGGGTCGTCTTCATTAAATCCCGTTGATCAATCGTATATTGACTTTAAAATTGGTCGGTGGAGCGGAGAATGTAAAATCCTAGATTAATTTTAGGATGGCAATAATGAATTAAACTACGACCTTTGGATTAACAAAGCGAAAGACCTTTAACGTGAAGCACTCTGAATACACTCTGAATACACCAGCAATGATCATTTTCCTTTCCATTGCAGTGACACTGGCCACATACCACAAGAATGAATGATCTGTTCTGACATATGGCGATGCACAATGAGTACATTATGGTATGTACTGTTAAAATGGTAACATGTCTCATGTAATCCATCTGCTCTGATGTCATCTGGCCCACAGACTGTCCTTGCTGGCCTTATGTCCACACCATGACCCCCTCAGCCTATAGGTGACACCCCTCCCCCAACCGGCGGACAGAGTTAATCAAACCCAGGGTAATTGGTGAAAAATGGGTAATTAAATGCCCCGCCCCCCTCGTCCACCCCCCACTGCTATCACCCTTAAGCATAGAAGAGTATCAGTTAACACATTGCTCCTCCTTGTTCCCATAATTCCCCACACACGGACACACACACATGCACACACTTCATAAAGGATTTGTTCTGCTCCATACACCCAAATAAGAAATGCATCAGAGGAAATTATACAGTACAGGGGTGATTAGGGTTAATGAGTAACAAAGCCGACTGTAACACTTAATTAAAGGATCCAGCACTGTTTTCTGCGGCTCCTCTGGTGGAGCCTGATAGCGGAAACTCTGGGGGAGTGGCGGCCTTGCGGGGTGAAGCGACTGCGCGCTGTCGAAAGAGTCACATCTGAGGGAACACAGGTAACTCCTGCTAAACAGCACGTCTCGCTCAGCCGAGGATATCGGACGGTGTCAGAGCATGCATACATGATTTCAGAGCCTTTATGTTACTGGGGGAAGGGGGAACGGGCAAAGTTTGCATAACGCTGGCTTAGAGTGAAGGCTGAAACACACCACGGAGGTAGGAGCAGCTATTACCATACAAGCTAACAGCGTTTTACATAAGGGGCTTGTTCAGCTCAAAACTCAAATGTGAGAAGTCTGAGGAGAGACCGAAAGCCTGGAGGCACAGGCCTCTGCAGGCCTCCTCAAAACCCATGATCAATATTCCCACAGAACTGGAACCCATAATATTTCCACGCTGTAAAGAAAATGAAGAAACTACCCACCTCCCCCCAACCTTCCCATCAACAAAGGGCCTGGGATATGGTGATATCACCCCGTGAAAGAGAGGGATTGAGATGCTCTTTGAAATGTTGTTGCATCTTATTAATTCTATACCCTTGCCTTGCTCTCTACCTGGGTTAGGCCCCATAACAGCCCTGGATGGATGGATGGATGGATGGATGGATGGATGGATGGATGGAAAGATGGACGGACGGACGGATAGACGGACGGATGGACGGACGGATGGACGGATGGATGGATGGATGGATGGACGGATGGATGGATGGATGGATGGACCAGACCCTTCTTATAAAAGTCAGTGTGGTTGCACCTCCTATCCAGATAGTAACATTGCCTGGGCATAATACACAGCACATAAAAATGCAAAGAAAAAAACAGGGGGCAAATGTTACATCCAGAGAGACTGATTAGACGGCTGTAGAGCACCATGCCCCACAGGAGCCTCATGAACGTCTGCCTCACTGTTCCTGTAAAATGCTCACAGAATGCAAAGATCTTGCTAAAACTTTCAGTTGATGGTCAGTTTTACTTGCTCTTGGACCTGCACACAAAGAAATGACCTCTGAAACTAAACAATCCTGAGAAGGAAATCTGGGAGGCCTAGCAATCAGACAGAGGATCTCATAGGTGGGGGGTCAATGGGGCTGGTCTCCACAGGAGAGTCAGGATGGGAATCTAGAAAGGTGTCTCCTCTTACCCAGTTTTGCCCCCTTGACAGTTTTGGTGCCAGCCCTGGAGTCTTCAAATCTTCAGCAGGTACCAGTAGTGGATGGCAGTGAAGGGCCCAATATACATGTGAAATCCAGCAGCCAGAAGCACTAAGGACCTATTTTTATAAAGTATAATTTAAATGATCTATCAAAGAAAATGGGAATTTGAAGATCTCAAGTAAGCTGAGACCAGAAATAAAAAGAAAACCTTGTCTGAAGTCACCATGTTTGATCTAAGAAACCTTTGTGTGGTCAATGATCAGACCATGATGGCATGATATGTATATATTTTCCATTACTTGTGTTTTATGGCAATTTTCCTTCAATGTCACCTTGCATCCAGCGATGGGGGTGTCGTGTCGTGTGACTCAGCGGTGTAGCACACGGTACCTGTGATTGGATGGTCACCAGTCTAACTCCCTGGAGCAGAGTGGTTGGCAAAATAGAAAGCAAATGAGGCATTTGCAGAGATTAATATTGTACCAGCACAAGAAAGGCCCATAAATTGCCCACAGCGTTTCCTGTGTGTTTCCAAGTCATCCATGACTGATATTTGAAGAGACTTCCAGCAAAAAAAAAATAACCTTCCCCAAAATGGTTTTCTTTAAACATTACGTGGAATTGCTTCCCTTTGGTAGAGACGGAGACTAGGAAATGCATTGATTACTGCTGGGAAAAAAGAAAGAAAAAGTCAGACAATGTGACGACATCCAAGACTAATTGTGACACGAATCCTGTCTGCTTAATGCCAGATTAATACTCTGGCTTTAAAGATGCCATGTCCATTAACAAGATGTGTAAACCACTCAATGCATTCAGAAAAGATGACTGGACATTTTCAGCTTGTTCTATAACTCTGCCATTTGCACTGAGTCCATCTACAATCTCTCCCATTTTCTATCCACAACAGTTAATGGGTTGTCAAGTAAATGATGCCCATTAAATGCCACTATAATGTCATTCGAGGTCATTCGTATACATCACATGCTGCTGTCTGGCAAACAAAGCAATACATTTCTCATGTGAAATACTCGCTCTGATTCAGCAGAGGTGTGACATCCTTAACATTTCGCCTATGCAGCGTAAGTGAAACACTGAGCTGTAAACAAATATGAATAAAAAAATGATATGAGTCTTATATGCACCATTAGTTGCTTATGGCACCTTCTGGCTAATGTGGGTATATCATTTTTCGATCTGTTTCAGCAGGACAATGAACCCAATCAAAAAGCCAATGTAGCATAGGAGAGGCTACCCAAAAAGACTCAGAGCTGTTTCTTGGAGATAAGAGGTCTCTGTCAAAAACTAATGCGTGGAGTTTGAAGTTTGAGTTGCACAAGCAACATTTATTGGTTTGCTAAAAATAGCTCATTTCATCTTCAAATCCATTGTATTAAAATCCATTATTGGATTTGTAATGCTCAAATCCTGAGTATTAAGAAAAACAACAGGTTGAGGAAGATTATATAAGTAATATGCATAGCCCCACTATATTTGATAAGGTATTTTACTTTTGCAATGCAAATGCCACAGACATAAGTAATGCTCAGTGGAAGACAGAGTGGACTGTGCTCAGGAGACGTTCGTTGACTTCACCTGTGTTTCTGTTTTGTTTCTGTGGGACACATGGCTACACAAACGGCCTTGTTGCTATTTGTCCTTCCATATGATGGGCTCAGACCCCTGTTGTATATGATTAAAGAGGCCATATGGCTTTCATAAACAGCATGGTGTCTCTGTAAGGTTACACTGTTGCTTTACACCTTTAGGTTGGGGGTTCAAGTCCTACCCCCACTCTCTGTGTAGTTGATTGTTCTCGTCCTGTTGGGAGGGCTTTTTGGGGTCCTCTGCTTTCTCTCCTGCAGTTAGGCTAATTAGCATCTCTAAATAGCCTGTAGTTTGTGCCCAATGACGTACTGGCATCTCGTCTAAGACAATAACTTGCCCTGTACCCTGGGCTATCTGGGAAAGTCTCCAAGCCCCCCAAGATAAGCAAGGGGAGGATGGATGTGTTTTTTTACAGTGTGTGATGGGGTCACAGCAAAGTCACCTGATGAGCGCATCCATTCCCTTCACCTGTGCCTTTTTTATACTTACTAAAACTGGGATTGGTTTTATTTTGCATTTGAGAACCCAGAACACACACCCAGACCCTGAAGCTTTACACCAGACCTTTCCATGGGGGGCCTTTTCCCCCAGCACATCCCATGTGGTGACACCCACTTTGCTGTCGCTCTGTTTACATTCTTTTAAACGCATCACCCCAACAGCACCTTGATAAAGTCCCTTCCCCACATCGGCGTGTCACATGGCTCTTTTGCCATCCTACTTGGAGAGGCTTTCATTCACCAGAAAAAAAGACAGCCAAATATTATTCTTATTTTTTTATCATGCTTGTCAAATTATCAAATGTTGTACTGTTACATCTTTGAGCTAAATGCTTAGTCTAAGTTCCCACCTAAATAATTATTATAGTAAAGAAAAGGGAACATCAGGTGCATTTAAACTTGGCAGGATGCTCGCTGGATGCCCTTTAACTAAGACATCGAAAACAGCTCTTTGGTTATGGCTACCGTTTTGTGAGACATCGCCGAAGGCTTTTAATGTGCCCCGTTATTGATTTCCTGCATCGCTCTCCGGGATGCCGAATTAGGACTCCCAAGTCCTATCGCGGCAAAACATGCCGGCGGAGATGAGTCACAGAGTCATCCGGGGGAGCGGGGAATCAGTGCTGACAAAGACCTGGGGAAAGGAGGCAGGAGCGGGGGCACAAGGGGGGCAGATTGACACCTGTGCCCAGCGCAGATCCTCTGCAGAGCCCTCCATGTGTTCCTGATCACCTAAAGAATGTTGCATAATGAAAATCAAATGTAAATATAACTAAAAAGACGTGTACAACTACCTCCGCACCATCCCTGCAATAGATACATTACATCACATGCCGCTTCCAATAGAAAAGGTGTTTTAGAAAACGGTATTAGGCTCTTTGTGGTGTTTGTGTCTTGTAGTTAATGGTCTAAGGAAATCGTATAGCTTCAGTACCACTTTTCTTCTGGACGGTCTCTTGTAGCAGAGTTTATTATCTGCTCGGTTCCTAGCAGCATGGGTATAAATTATGGGGGGGGGGGGGGGCTGTATCCGCCCCAATAATCAAAACCAGCCAATGCAAACCCCTGGACCCTCTTAAATGGACGGAGATCTCAAACCCCCCCACGCCCAGCCCCCGGTGCTCAGCCCAAAGTTCTGCCCTTGTTAACAGTGACCAGCTGCGGTGCTTTAGTGTGCCACTGGGACAGCGATCTCCCTCTTTAACGTCTCACACCAGTGTGTGAAATATACCAGGACCCTCATCAGATCTGTAAATATAATGGAAGTTAACTTAAGGCTCCCAGTCCCATTTTTAAGCTAATAACACCAAACTTAAGATCCCCTCGCCTCATTTTTTTGAGGGTAATGAATTCAGGGGAAGAATTAAAGGCCAATGAATTAGCCCCTTGCCAGCTTTTAATCAAGCACGCGGTCAGCACCGAATTGGAAATGCAGTTAAAGCGATATCCACGCGATTAATTATTTACTGCCCCGTTCTTCAAGTGAACTCATCTATTCCATGATGAATTCAAGTGGGGGAGAGGGGGGAATGC
This sequence comes from Mormyrus hasselquistii, assembly GCA_026779605.1. Taxonomy (NCBI): domain Eukaryota; kingdom Metazoa; phylum Chordata; class Actinopteri; order Osteoglossiformes; family Mormyridae; genus Mormyrus; species Mormyrus hasselquistii. The sequence continues at coordinate 17,361,201 of JAODKE010000020.1, read as the reverse complement.
AGAAATTACAATGGGGGACCTGGTGTGGTGAGTAAGGGAGGCTACTCAGTATGAGGCTCCAGCTCAGGAAATTCTCTGAAATGTAATAAAGGTCGATCTTTGTTTAATCGCAAAGGAAAGTTATTTTGATGTATTAAATGAAATAATTCTACGGGGAACATAAACTGGACTGTTTTGAGGGCTCAGAAATGCATTACTGAATGAAATCCTTGCCCAAGCAGAAACTAAATACAGCAATTAGAGATTGAATAAGTAACGTTTATAACATTCTCCAGAGGGGGCGCTCTTACAGTGTCAGCGTTCGACTGACAGTGCTGGTCTGGTTTGTACAGTTCTCTGTTTCACTAAAGGCTGTGTGTTTCATTTATTTATGTATATCTTTTCTGTCCAATTAGCGATATTTGTTTCCTCTTAACTAATATGGAGGGCTACCAAATGAAGCCTCACACAGCGAGGTTTTGCCTTTCCACCAATGGCGCGGCCTCTGTGGACAGTTAATGGCATCATGCTGAATTGATCTCGTAAAGTTCATTCAAGCCCCCCCCCCAGAAATTAGTGGGAGTTGTGCACAGGAGAAGATGCTTGAACATGAAGTATGTAAAAACAGTGAAAATCGGCAAAACGCCTCCTTTTTTTAATCAATTCTGTGCTTATTGAAAAGTAAAAGTAAAAAAAAAGAATTAAGAAATGGGTACTGAATGAGTACAATTGTTCTCGTGATTGTTGTTGGTTTAGTAGTCATGGCATTTGAATATTACATACCCGTTGCATCACTTTTTCGCTCAGTAGGGTGTGCTTACTTTCTGCAACACGAGTCCTTGTCCAGCTGCCTCCAAAGGTTCAACACGGCCCCTTGCTGTCTTGATTTGCCCTTTCGTAGCCCCTTACATCCATAAACACGTGGCTGGAGATGTCCCCTTTTTATGGTAAAGGTTAGAAAATTCACAGGCGATGATTAGGTGGCTTGAGTTTTCTGGAACATGGGATTGATGCGGGAGGAGCGCGGCACAGACCAGAAGGGTGTCTCAGCAGCGGTACGACCTGAATTCAGGAGCACAGGTGCTGCCTCATAACAGTGTGGAGAAGGTGGTGCTCAGATACCTGCTGTTTACAAGGCAGTAGCTACCCCATCTTTACATTTTTTTTCATCTCTCACAAGAAATTCCCAAGATCTCCATCGATGGTCTCACAGGGCATACAAATGAGCCGCGTATCTATCCAGCAGGCTCCTCCTGCCATGGCTATCAGTCAGCCAGGGGTGATGATGATCAGCTCCAGCTTTGATCATAGAGGGGGGGCACTTATCGTGGTGATGATTTGACATAATGCAAGTTATTGAAATTGAAGGCCGGATGTTTTGATGTTTAAGGCTGAAAAAATAACAAGATTTATGTATTTATTAAATTAGATTTGCATATTTTTAAATGCAGTCGTCAGTGCCGGAAACTGAACAAGCTAGATCTACATATCGGGAGAGATACGTTTTACAGCCCTTTATGTGACACTTATTGTCCAGTGGATTTTCTGACCCCTCCTGAGGATCTTTATCTGGGCAACTGACCCGAAACGTCTTTAGATGACAACACACGCTAAGCCTCCCAGGTCAGGCTACTTGCAGAGCTACACCCACCCCCTAGCTCGTTCATATTTCAACACCCACGAGGACTTGCAGTTGTGGGGTTGCCACATGTCGCATCGTATCCCTTCTCCTGACACTGATGTTGTGTGTTGACTGGCAGGAGGAGTCACCGACTGGTACTGCCATGCGGGAAGCCAGGACATCATTTGTGTGACCAATAAACCAAGTCCCCTCATTGGGCCTATTGGGTCTTAATAACATAATAAGCACTTTAACACATAACGCAATTACTGACACTTATAGGGAGGCAAATGCCTACATTTTTCCACCTAATACTATAATAACAATGAATGAATAGCTATTACAAAAAAATCCCATTACAAGGGTCAGGCACTCATATTCTTACACACATACGCAGATTTGTCCAGGCAGACTGTTCACAAAAGTCACCACAATGAAAGTTCCTCAGATATTTAATAGCTGTTATATCAAATGCACATTTCTGACCGAGAAGTGCCTGAGCTGACTCTTCGAAAGGCTGCTTCTGGCGCTCCACCAAGGGTGGCACCTCTTAATGTAAATTGCTTTAGTGAAATAACCAGCTGCACCCTGCATTGCATTGTGGGTAAAATGATAAGCTATAGGGGCCTGCTAGGCTTGTAAAGAGTCTCTCCTGAGGGTCCCTGGAGTTTGGTATAGAAATGTCTTCTGATGTCATGTTTACATATCAACATTCTATCTGACAGTTTGATAATAAAGATCCACTTCCTACAGTTAATTTCTGTGGAAATTATTGATTATATGTTATTGTGTTTTCTTAAAAGGGGCATTTTCTGTTACTGTAAACTTTTTAAAAATTTTACATTGCAGCTGCCAAATAAGATATCTATAGCATTATTATATACACCAATTAGTCTACGCCAGAAGGGAGGGTACCTTGTATTTTGTATTAGTAGTTTTATTTTTGTTGCTTTAAAATGTTCAGCAGGAGATTCTTTAACACTTTGCTTTATTTCCTGTTAAAAAGTCTACAGATCCGTGTTTCTCTGTTTTTAAGCCCAAGGCTCCTCTAAATCTCTGGCCTCAGGGACACTTCACAAGCAGCAAAGAAAGGCGACACTGGTCAGTGGTACCTAAGGCGGGTTATGAATCACTGCTGAGCTGCAGAACGGTGGGGCAACAGCCAGGGGGGCATTGCTAAGGGGCCACATCTATTCTGCATATGAAGGTAAAGCAGTTTCAAAAATTGAGACAGATGAGGCCAGATACTCCCCCTGGTAACAAGTAATTGCCCCACAAAAAAAAAAAAGTTTGTTGAGGGAGCAAGACCTGCCCCTACATTGATTGGTCTATTATCAAGACTTCTTCTTAGAGGTCTTTTGGCCTCCAAAACTACTTTTCATGTTGTACTGGTGTGGTATCTAGGGCTTAGAAAGAGTTGAATGGCTTAACCACAAAAAAGGTGAATTGCCCTTGTTACTCTAATGCTTTGTAACTGATCCAGTACACTGAAATTAAACGTGTCTTAATCTTCCAGGATACCCATTTATGAAGCTTAATTGGCACTTAATTTCATAGGCCTGAATGCCCCGCCCACCAATTATCGCATCTCCACTTTGTCAGTGTTTTACAGCACTCAATTAAAGCCTCTGCGCTGTCAACACATGAAAACCTCAAAACTTCTGCCATGCAAAGTTCAAAAAGATACACACTGACAATCGTAAAGAGTGAAGAGCTACTGAATTTAGGCTGAGATCAGGGGAGGTTTGCAAGTCAGCTCCTAATGGAAGTGCTTAATTATGATATGTACTGTAATTAAAGACATGCCTTCAGGGTGTGTTATTAAAGGGTACTAATAATTTATGTAAATCAGGAGAAAAGTCTGTCACCTTGCAGTGGGCTATAAAAAGATGCAATTATTAATTACACCTATTCATTTTTTAAACGCGTGTTTTTTTGCAGCCAAGTCCGAGAGCCTGTAGAAATGTTTGTCCCAAAATTAGGACGAAGTTAACGAGCCTGGAAGGTTCCCTGGTCTGTAAGGATGTCCTCAGATTAGCTGCATATAAGCTAAACATTATTGACACCCTCTTAGGGTAATTATTGTCTCTGTTTACAAGCCGGACCTATTGTTACTATTCTGGGACCTTAGCAAAAAGAAAAGCTTATGTATCTTTTGGAGAAAAAAAAGCAAAATGCTTATCCCAAGTAGTGTCATGGTGAGCCTGGATTACACTCCACACGTATGTGGAAGGCAGAGCATTCTGATTAACTTTGTGAAGGTTACTGTTACCGCCAATATTTGCGTAGCAATTTTTAAAGCGCAATGCCAAAAATGTGTTCCCACAATTTTGGCCACGCGTGTAAATAACAGGTCAATTATACAGAACTGATTCCAGTATTTATTTAATGATTGGTTCTTGGGAAACTATACAGATCACTTTTCAACTAGAGACGAATTTTTGGAATGTTAGTTACATTACCACCTCTGTCTGTCTACTCAAATCTCACGCTATGGTAGGGTGGTATGAAATAGTTCTCCCATGGCTGTTCCTTGTATTCTACTCTATAAACTGGACGAGATACAGTCCACCACTGAAATGTTACAAAATCTTAACTCTGGCTTTGTAAAGAACAGAGCTATACTCCAGCGGAGCTGAATCACAGCAGCCCAGGCGTCTATTATAGAGTGGAAGCTATCTGAACAGCAACCTTTCAGTATGAATGTTGTCTTGCTTAAACACGATGGCTAATGAGACGCGATAAAAGCTGTTAAGTCGCTTCAGTCAGTCTCTTACTGCTAACATAAGGACACAGATCAGCAGCGGGTGTGAACCCAGAAAATCCGTTTTTCCATTATTGCTGAAACATGATTGGAGAGACTTACTTCTGGCTACTAACCTCCCCTGGGGCGAAGAATTAATGGGCACATCCTGGCACTTCTCGCTGCCCTCTTCTGCACAATGAAGTGTGTGGCCAGGCTACATCTGACCCTCGTTTACTATAACCAAAACCAGACAAGGTTTTTTTGTGTTTATTTTTTTGTAATTAATATGTTTCAAAATTATAGATGAAAAATTTTGGCAAGTACAAAATGTACAAGAGAATATTAGGCACAGGAGGCTGTGTTACTTTGATGTTCTGCAGTGTAACCATGGAAATGGAGATCCAATACATCGCTTAACTGAAGGTGTCTGTCAGAAGACGCTTTCTGTCTTGCGGTATGTTAGATATGCAGTGGGGCAATGATGTTTCAAGACAATGAGTGAATTCCATGCAAACTCTGTTTGGCTGGGAAGACTGGACCCTTGGGGGCGCTGTAACTGCTTCCCTCAGGCGACATTTGTGAAACTTACTTTGAGATGGCAGACAGATGCATGTGATGCAGGGGTTTAGGGGGGTGTGGCAGTGGGATGGAATGAGGACCAGAAAGGACAATAAATTTGGGGAGGAGAACAAGGACACAAAACCGGTGCTGGGATGGAGACCAAGGACTGTCAGGACTGTCAGGGATAGAGAAAACAGAAGCTTCTTGAACACCATATATGTCATTTATAACTAGTAACAAGCGAATGAAGGGGCTTATCACCTGGGGCTGGGGAATTTGGAGCATAACTGGATTGGTCTGGGCTGGGGGCCCAGTATAATATGCTTTCATAGGGCCCAAAATCTCTTGTGGCTCCCCTGCATTTAGATATTTTTTCCTCTGTGTCCCAGTTGACTGTGATGTATGTGAAATGCAACCATTCCTGGACACAGAGAATGTAATGGGGGAAGAGGCTGGACGAGGCCCAAATCACGGACGAATTGAAGGAAGCACATTTTCGGATCCTGAATGCATCCCTCAGCGCTTTAATCAGTGCACAGACACATCTACTCTCTTATATATTTACTTTGATATGTCTCACAGCTCATTTCTGCTTCTGTGTAGGACCAACAGGACACGCAAAGAGTCTGCGATCTCGTCTGGCCAGATTCAGGGTTCTCTGCTTAATGCTGACTGTGTTTCTGCACAGCTGGACAGGCCATAAATCAACTGTGGGAGCAGATTGGGAGATAAAACTGCTCCCCCACACCCCACCAGTTTTTGCAGTATTATGACTTCTAGCAGCCAGTGTCTGGTAATTCCAGGAGGCAGGCTCTCTAGATAGCGGACTTTCATTTAGTCTTTAAGACTTGCCTAATCAATCTGAAAAACATAAAGATATGTGCCACTCAGGGCAAGGGTCTTGTGCTAATTATTAAAACACTTATGTATTTATTTTAAGAGTATAGGGTTCCTACAAGTATCTTCAGCTACGAATATCATCAGCTACAAGTTTCCATTTGGATAGATATACCTACAATGGCAACAATATTCTATACCTCTAGGTAACAGTGCTGTGCATGATACATGAATAGAGCACTGAGCAATGCCATCAATATACAAATGCATGAATCTTTAAAGAAAAGACACATTTTTAGACTTTGTTAAAGTTGAAGACAGCGGCAGGGACAGGGACATGAATTTTTGTAATGTTTTATTAAAAATCAACGGCTCCCCTAGTTTAATTAACTTTTTATTGAGCCCTCTATGAATTCAGTGAATTTGTGATAAAATGAAAAAATAAAATTTACAAACCAGAAAGGCTGTGTAATAGATTATAAAGAGGCAAGGTAAGTCAGTGCCATGACTTCAATTGCTATACGAGATGTTTGGCATCTTTAGGTGCTGTGGTTCGAGTCCCAACACTGTGCCCTGTGATGCACTGATATCCAGTCCAGGTTGTGCTCCTACTATGCGCCCTGTGCTGTCTGGGATAGCCAGTCTCCCCACAATCAGAATCACTGAAAATTATGGTGGAAAGGCCTTGTTTCTTTTGAGGCATCAGTATTTTTATGATATCTTAGAAATCCCATATGGCATGGGTAGAGCAAAAATTCGCCACAAGCTTTAAGAATATTGGCTGAAATTCTAGCAGCGTCTATTTTTTTATCTTTATTCTTATCCAATGTCTCCTGGGAAAGACAAATGAATTATAATCTCCATCTCAGATTATCACTGGCTTAGTGAGGCAGTGTGTTGACTGTCTGCTGAGAACCCCCCCCCCCCAAGGTACACACTCCGGGCGTGCCCCAAGGGGAGTGGTGGACAGGATGAGACCAGGAAAATAGGACCTGAAAAACAAAACAAAAGCATCACTGAGGCACAGGGAACAGAACCGAAACACAAAACAAGCACAAGGGCAAAAGCCAAGACGACACCTGACATAAGATGGAAAACGCTGACAGGCAGACCAGAAAGGGAGACAAAGGGGAAACATCAATGGAAGGGACAAAAGGACCGGGAGTAAACAAAGGAGCCACAGGGGAACGAAGAGCTAAAAGGATGAGGAGCAAACACGGGACGCCAGACGGGAAAGGTCGGGGGCAAAGGGGAGCCCGAGGGAGACACAGTGGGCGACGGGCAGCAGCCGGAGGGGTGACAGGCGACTGAAAGGCCAAAGCTGGAGGAATCCCGGGCGGCTGCGAGGCAGGAGCCGGAGGGGACCACGAAGGGGCTGAGGAAGACGCCGGAGGGGACCACGAAGGGGCCGAGGAGGAAGCCGGAGGGACTAACGGAGGCAAGCAGGGAGCAGAAGGTGACCACAGCAAAGAAAAGGAGGGAGGAGAAACCGCACAAGGCGACAGCGCAGCCACAGCAGGCAGAGGCGGCTTCCACCAATGAGCCACAGTAGAGGCACCAGCAGGCAAACGATGAGTCAGAGCAGGGAAACCCGCAGGTGAACGATGAGGTGTCGGAGGCAGGGCCATAGGCGACCAACAGCCGAGCAGGAGCCCGGGGGACCGCAGGCGAGCTAGGGGTTAGGGTGGGTGCGCCTATGTTCTCTCCCTTTACGGGACACCGACAGGTGAGGTTCTGGCTGGGATCGACTCTTCTGGGCTGATGGCGGAGGAGTCCTCTTTCTGAAGGAGTCCTTTGGGGCCGTTAGGGAGGTCCCCGAGGGGTCCTACTCAAGTGGGTAGTGGGAGCCGGACCAGGTGCTGGAGGGTCTAGAGCCTCAGTGATGGGTGGAACTGGGACCTCAGGTGTGTGTGGAGTTGAAGGTGCAGCCAGGGCCTTGGGATGATCAGAGACGAATGAAGCAAGCATGGGTGGAACAGGGACATTGGACGCAGGAGCCTCCTTTGAAGCAGGCAATGGGGGAGGCACAGCGACCTCAGGTGTAGCAGGAGGCAGAGAAGGCACATCAACCTTGGGCATAGCAGGAGCCTCGGAGAACAGCAACAGGGGCCTTGTGCGGAGCAGCAGCCATAGCAGGGGCCTCGGGCGGAGTAGCAGGCGGAACTGGGAGCCCGAATTCAGTGGTGTGTGTGCGGCCATGAATAGAGTCACGCAGGGTGGTTTCGGGACCGCTGGTGAGGCAGCAACGGGCAGACGGGCATTGTGCACCAATGAGGCAGTAACAGGCAGATGGGCTCTGAGTGCAGGCAAAGCAGCATCAGACAGAACAGGGTCGATGGACAGAACAGGCTGATTAGACAGCACAGGCAGAACAGGCAGGTCAGGAATGTTTTCACGCACCTCGTTCCCAGGCGATGCTGTAGCATGGCCCCGCTCTACTTAGCTAGCTTCAATGCCACGGGGTCCTCCTGTACCTCAGGTTGATTAAGCCAGTAAATTACTTCCTGTAGCAGACCGAGGCTCTGATTCTCGGTCTGCGGAAGCGCTTCTTCTTAAAGGTCTATCATTCTGTTATGATCATGTGCAGAGACGAGTGAGCAGTAAGCGGGGAAGCAGGATCTGGCACATGGAAATCCAAAACACAGGGTCTATTTCGGGAAGATAGGGAATCACACAACACCAAGGTTAATGACAGACTTGGGGAAACAGACTTGAACCAGGACTTAAATACAGGATATGACATCAAAACAACTGCAAGACAGCAGGTACGATGAGAATTCACATGCGGGTAAAGAGGTGAGCGTGACACACGAGGACTGGACACGCAGGTGACAGTTTTGCAAGGTACGCACACTAAAAATAATAAAGAGAAAATAAGTTTAACAATAATCCAAGGGCACATGGCTGAGTAGAGATACTGGAGACAGTCTGCCTGCCCATATGCACGTCAGACTCATAGAAACATGGCTGTTTTTGGACAAAAGAAAAGAAAGAAAAGAGGAAGCATTTGGTTTTCAGCCAGATCTTTGGTCTTGTACCACGTGATCATTGGGAGAGGGACCACAAAACTGAGGTTTCTTCTTTGAAGCATCGTCAAGGCTGCAATCCAACAGCGTCAAAGGCACTAGAAATTATAAAAATGCATGTCTCTAGTGCCATCATGTAACAGTGTGACACACTTGTTAAAGACATGGTCTCAAGGTTAGAGGTGGGAGTAAAAACAGACCTTTAAAACTGGATTAATAGTTCATCAAGAAATCCATAAGTGATCCATAGTCACGACAACTCCTCCAGGAATCTGTGCTGCTCTGGCCAATTGACAGGTAGCCAAACCTTCCCTGCAGCGCCATGGGTAGGGGCTGCCTGTCAACATTTCTGCATCAATTGAGCACCAGGGGGTGATCGGGCACCTCGGACTAAGTCACGCCCTGAATCCAACCCACCTGGAGAGCACTAATTACCCCGGTTGGCTACACTGCCCCGGGCCTTGGGGAAGTGAAAAAGGGAAGATGCTTACTAGAACAAGAGGGGTGAGTCGAAGGCCACCAGCTAAACCCTAGCCATAGCAATGCTGTGTCCCTAACAATGAAAGTGGAACAAGTGGAGGCATCCAAAGACCCTTGACCCTGTCTAACTGTGTCCATATGGCACTCTCCTTCCCAGCAGAGCCTTTCCGGAATCCACCACCAGCCCAAGACAGCTGAAATGCACTTCCTAATCCCCCATCTACCTCACTGTGCCTTTGGACAGTGAGCCTGGTTCCAAATAAGCTCCACCTTACCTGTGACGAACCTGTGACACGCGTGCTTATGTGCTTGCATCTGCCACACTGTATTTGTACTGTGACTGGTGACTTAGCACCAAGAAATCCAAAACTCATTAACGGTAATGTAAATAATAATATTGATATTAATAATAATGACAATGACGACGGCTAGTTCAAAAAGAACCATGGGTGGATTAATACAACAAAGAATATTTTGTCATTTGCATTCAATGTTGCCTTCATTCAATTGAATGCTATACAATAACATCAATTGCGTTCATTAAATAAAAAAATTAAGGCTGTTCAAAGGTTATGAGATGGTTGCTATGTTTTACGGCTAATTTAATAATATTATTCCTGTCACTTGTTGTCAACAAATACATTATCATGGTATAACTGGTGCAATCTGTAGAGACACGCAATAACAAGAAGCACGTACTAGAGTGTCCTTGCTGAAAGTAGCTAAAGAATTTCTGAGAGGAGCTATGATACAATTTTGACACAACGAAGTGAAAATGACTTGTGGTATGAATTGAGTGGCCACTGGGGATATATTTCACGAAGCTCTTTATCTCAGTACTGTACTGCGCAGCAGTGGGGACAGTGTGATTTGGAACAGCGTTGCAGCCAGCAAATAAATGGCAGTAATTGCTTGGAAGGAGACGTCCAGTTGTGTTGCAAGATATTTCAAGTTATCATGTGGGGACCCTGTAAATTATGTTACTTGGATCGGAGAAGAAAGGTAAATGCAATCCCCTTGGGTGTCATTCTGTTACTAAATTATAGAGATGGATACGAAATATAAAAAATGTTTTTATATGTGCATGTATGTGTGTGTGTGTATATATATATATCAGCTTGTGTTTATAAGCAACAAATTTCATAGAATGAGCAAAAATGACACGTCTAATGTCCTACTTTGCACCTAATGGTGCTGCCGGAGTTCTATCTACTGTACAACATTATCATATTAAATTAATTAACCTGCTTAGAAGGTGAGAGTGTCTGTGATGAAACCTAAACCAAACCTGGCTTGTACAAGTACAAGTACTTGCAAACTGCTCTACATTACCGAATTAGTGAAGATTTAGCTAGTGATGTTAAATTTGTATCAAATTTTAAATAGAAATAAATATGAATCTGTGTTTAAGAATTTTTTTGCTCTATAGCTCAGCACAAGTGAAATACATAGATGACAAGCCCATTGAACACTGTTAATGGTTTTATTGTTGTTGTCCATCAATGCTTCCTAATCATGCACCCAATTCAGTGTCTGTCTGTGGAACTACATGGAACGGCGCCTGTGGGCAGGATGTCAGTCCATCACAGGGCACACAAATGCCCATAAACCAATTTAGTAATGCCAACACATGTACTTTGCCTTTTGTCTATGTAATGCCATGAGAGAACCTCAACGAGACCCTCAGAAAAATAGGAAGACCAACGTTCAGCACATGCAGAGAGCCAGCTGGGACTGGAAGTGCAACTCGACATGAAGAGGGTAGCTTGATACGCAGATTCTTGATTCTCATATCGCAAAGCTGAAAGTGGGTACCAAGAGTAACCCGGGCAGCAAGAGTAAGCCAGGCAGCTGAGACCTGGGATTCGACGCGCAATTAGCACGTGAGACGCAGCCCCTGGCTCATTTAGCGAAGCACGTGGCATGCTCTGATCTCACAGCAAGTGCTAGTCAGTCAAATGTGACAACGATTTTCCGTTTCCAAAAGGGGGCCGTTTTCCACTTTTGCTTTGCCTGCCCCTCCCCCTCTATAAAACACCGCATGCCACTGACACTGAAGAAAACTCACCAAAGCATTCAATGGCGTCTCGCTTAGCTAATGTAGTTGTGCACTGCTGTCTTTCGTTTTCACTTCTCCACTCCATGTAGCACATGCTTGTGTCTCACTCCGCTCATGTCAGAAAGTTTACATTTTATTTATTTACCCACAGTGCCAAACAATTGAGAGAGCAGGGTCAGGAAGTCTACGGAGCAACTGGGGATTAAGGGCCTCGCTCAGGTGTCCAACGGGGCAATAACTCTGCAAGCCCTGGGATTCAAACCTGCAACCTTCCAAATAGTGTTGCTGAGTGTCATGGTAATCACCATTAGTGGGCACTATACGACAATGGGTGATTGCCACAAGGCGTCCTGAGAAAGCCTCGCGCTGTGCTTAATGACACATTCCTGTTTTACTCTGTTTCATGCGGAGAATGTTTTATTCATCAGAGGGGCGCTCACGCATTAAAATCCTCAGAGGGAAGATTTACAGCCTCTGTATCTCACACGATTAAAGGCAACAGTGAGGAGGTTGAAAGGAGGTTGAAACGCCTGCGATACAGCCGCCCGCGTCCTCTTCAACACATAAGCGATGCCACCTTAATTCGGTGGTTTAGTATTAATTCCGTACAAAGTGTTAAAGGCGTACAAAAATAGCTAAGTTCGTATTTCATCATTTCCGGTGTTTTTGCACAGGTAACATGTCACACATTTTTGACATTAACAAGTAAAACTAACACATTTTACGGTAAACTTAAACAAAATAGGTTATTAAAGCAGATGCACTTATACTAAATACAAGTGCATTTTATTCTATGCTAAAAAGAAACAAAGATAATAAAAAAGCAATGCTTTGTGTGCTGGGTTCTCCCCGGGGGACCTGAACTATCACATTACATCACATTATCGTTAGGTAGGCCAGTCTTCAGCCATTAACCACGCCACGTGACATCATCGTCAAAGCAGAGCGCTGCATTTGGCTTCAATCCCCACTGCAGTGTCGAGTTGCAGTGCTTGAACCCTGAACCTTTCAGTCACGTCCCCAGAACATTTAATTCATGTGGCCTAATGCTTCACTGACATTATCAAATGGCACCATTTGTCCATCCATCCATCCATCCATCCATCCATCCATCCATCCATTATCTTCCGCTTATCTGAGGTCGGGTCGCGGGGGCAGCAGTCTCAGCAGGGAAACCGAGACTTCCCTCTCCACAGCCACTTCATCCAGCTCCTCCGGAGGAATCCCGAGGCGTTCCCAGGCCAGCCGAGAGACATAGTCCCTCCAGCATATTCCCCAGGGCCTCCTCCCAGTGGGACATGCCTGGAACACCTCACTAGGGAGGCGTCCAGGAGGCATCCTAAGCAGATGCCCGAACCACCTCATCTGGCTCTTCTCAATGCGGAGGAGCAGCGACTCCAAGCTCCTCACCCTATCTCTAAGGGAGAGCCCAGCCACCCTGTGGAGGAAACGCATTTTGGCCACTTGTACTCACAATCTCCATTTGTTAATTTCATGGGAGAACACCCAACCACAGGTACAGGCATTAGAACTCCATTTGTTTTAGATAAAAAGCAGGATCGATGTGTAGGTCCATAGTCTTTTCTCAGTCTGATTATCTTCAACCAATCATTTTTCAAACAGTATTTTAGTGGGGGAGGCTCTGTCCATTTCCGAAAGTACTCCGCTTCCCCAGAGTCTTCAGTGATATTGAAAGGTGATGTGTGGCAGGTAGACCAAGTGAAATGCTCCCTAGAAATGGTTCATGACCACTGTTCTCTGGAGTGATTCACAAACCAGGAAATTCAACATTAAAATACCAGTTTAAGGCTTACAGAAGTGGCATGGGTGTTATTCGGCACGTCTTCTGAAAGAGACAAACACCACAGGCCCAACACAGCTGGGGCTCTGATTTTAACAGAAAAACATCATTTCCAATCCATCACCTCCCTTCTGACAGGGTGGGGCCCTTGCCCCAGGTGTCACATTCCATTGTACACATTCTGCGAGCTGCCCCAGACTTGGGATAACATTGCTGGACCATCACGCTTGCTTCTCCCCACATCAGGCCTCCCGAGTCACGCTCCAGGGTTTAGTATATTGCCGAAAAAGGTCAGCGCCTCCAGAGATGTTTTAGGCAGCTCTGAGCCTTTCACACTCTCAATGTTTCCCACCCTCTGGACTTCTGTCGCTAGTAGCAGAGCTGTTCAGATAAACAGTGCTGGGTGAAGTGGCCATGGCTACCTGTGGTTGTGTTGCCGGAAGTGCTGGCCTCATTCAGGTTACCTTTTCCAGGTCTTGATGCTCCTTCTAATGCCTGTGCAGTACCAGTGGTTGGGGTTCTCCCATGAAGTTAACTTTGTCTTTTAAACACAGCACTGTTTGTCTCACCTCCGTTTCAGCCCTGTTCCTGTACCCCTCACCAAGGTAGCATAGCAACCAGCGGAATCCCTGTGTCTTATCCATTTCAAACCAGGAATCTCAAAGCCCGGTAAATGAGGAGAAGGTTAATATGGATCACACTCCTGTGATAGTTCACATGTACCATTTGAAGCAAAACACAGGAAAAATGGAAATACGGATCTCAGTTTGTCTTTTCATCACCATACACGTTGGATTTGAATGCCAAATATGCAGAACATTCAGTCACAGTGGTCCATTCTGTTTTATGATCTGTCTCTGCCTGTCCTCGCCAGTTCTCATTTTGTCAGCAGGGGTCTCTGCAGCCCATTTCATGTATTCCTGTCATGTTTCTAATTACCCTCACCTGTTCCCCATTACCTGCGCTCCCTAGTGTTTAGTCAGTTATTATAGCCTGCATTTGTTCCTCATGTAGCCCTGGTTGTTATTGTATATATGTTTCTGTCTGTGCATTATCCATTGGTTTGGTCATTGTAGGTGTTAATGAGGTTTGTATTAGTTGTAGTGCTCATCCCTGCTGTGTTTCCCATTTGTAGGTTAGCCCTGGTCCACCCCGGT
>JAODKE010000020.1:17319351-17338383 GCA_026779605.1 Mormyrus hasselquistii | reverse complement strand
CGGGGGGGGGGGGGTCGGGGCTTCCCAATTTCTCATCCTGGATGGGAGGTGAAGCAGAACCAAATTAATTCTTCTGGATATATTTCCCTCAAGATGTAATGAATGAACAACAATAATGCACCCCAACTTTCCAGTTTGTGACAGCTCTCTCCCAGTTCTTCCGGTATAAACGGACTTCCTCTTAGTGGCTACTGGAGGTGATCCATTTGAGTTTTACCATAGAGGGAGTACTCCCGTCGCTCAGTGCACAATTCTTGGTGGATGTCACCTCAGCGTTTTTGAAACACAGATGCCGGAGCCGGAATCACACACCACTGCTGGGACCGACGGTTCCCAGAGCAACCGAGGTGAAGGTGGTGCCATTTTAGCCGGCGTGATGCGCCGTGACGTGGCGAGGTCGGCAGGAGAGGCGAAAAGAAGAGGGGGCTTTGGGAAGGGGCTGCGCAAGTACACATAAACGGAGAGCCTAATTAGTCTAAATTTAGAAAGTGCGATTTACCGAGGCGTCACTTGGAGGAGATCCGACAACATGGCAGATTCATCACTCCGGCAAAAATAATGGCTGGAAGAAAATTGGACACCTTTGCTGCCAGATGGGAGCATGAGCAGGTTTCAGATTGTTGAGGTCTTTTATACATATTTATATGTGAAATATAGGCGTGTGAAAAAAAATTATGCAGAAATGACATGGAACGACATATAACTGTACATAAATCCTGCTGGGACTGCAGGTGGAGACGTGAGGACTTCATGGTTACTATACTGGTCGCACACTTCCAGGGCTTCTGGTTCAAATCTCACTCCTGTGGCTGTGGCTCTGCTTTATATACCGTCCTTGTGTCCACACGGGTTTCCATGGACAGTCCCAAGCCATGTGGTCACCTGTAAACTGTGCAGGGTTTTAATTGCTTGGTTCTTCCCACAGAGAAGAGCCACAGACGTCATGGGGTTTTGCATCGCAGAAGTTCGACTGTCATCACTGCAGATCCCTGCCCCACAGACACCAATAGCCGGTGTCACACCCTGCAGATTGTCCATCACACAGTGCTTGTTAACATGGACGCTGACAGTTCCATGCCTTGGTTGTGTACGAGGGACGGGGTAAGTTGAGGTATCGGGACTTGCTGGACAACATTGAGTATAAAAGTCTGCAGCAGGGCCTGGGCTCCTGTTATGTTGGACTCCTCTACTTCCTCACTGAACCCTCACTCTCTTTCTAATACACGCTATTTTTTAACTCATCAAAATCAAACCACTTCCCTATGGAGCACAGTTACTGTGTCCTATTTTTCCAATTTAAAAAATAACACAGGGTAGTAAAGCCATGGAAATGGATTTTCAACTGAGCCTGGCTAGGAAAAAAAAAATACTACAAACGATTAAAATGATAAATAATAATGCTATTATTTTATATCTAGTCGGCAAGCATAATTATCCAAACCCTCTTACATAACATTATTTTTATAAAGTAAATTATACAGCATAATTTATACATTATCAGCACCAAAAGAATAAATTGAAAACCATTATTTAATATAAAACGCAAAAATCTCAAGTTTTCGCTTTAGACACAAACCTTTCCCTGCCCCTAGATGAAAATATATATAGCTCATATTATTTAAATTCAATGCATCAGCTGATGCATAGACATACATTTAGTTTGTTTCTAGTGGATCAGAAAGTCAAACAGGAGTAAGTCTGTCAATCAGCCTTGATCTCCCCAGATGTGGTAGAATTACATGCATTTAAATGAGCTCAGGAGCCCAGTGTGACTGTATATTTTTTTTAAATATGACGCGATTCATTATTATATACAGAAGGTTGCTTTTTTTTGTAGTGTTTGGGAGAACTATGTAGCTCTGAAGGACACACGGGTCCCTCAGTACACAGAGTGGCTCAGCACCGAACACCACCGGATCACCTCATGGCAACACCTGATCCGGCCAGAAGGGCGGCACCATAGATCAGATGCCTTTTTCTCCCAGGTGTTCACCTGCTTTCCCCCACCCAGAATACTGAGCAGAATTTGGAGAGCGACTGGCGGAAGACTAGCACTTCCTCCCTTGAAATGACTCCCCCCTGACGTGGTCTTAGTGGGGGTGCGGCGGCAGGGCTGAGGTAATGGAGAGAGGTGCATCAAGGAGTTATTTCCATAATTATAACAGTCCTACAAGTGCCTCCTTTTTTGACAGAGAATCCGTGCCCTAGAGCCTGTCACCTCCTTCAGGAGTTGATGATTAAGGCTGGAATCATGGCATCTTTGATTGTTGGATGGATTCTGATTCGTTGCTCGTCACTCTGCGAGGGCTTTCAAAAACATGTCCAGCTACCCCGCCCATCCCATAGCTTCATATAAATATGGGCATGTTCACTTTAATTTTTTGTCTGATTTACAGTTTTTGAAAATGATTTTTCCTTAACATTATACATTATTCTCCTTTTTAAGATATTTCATCTGTCCAATGCTAAAAGTGGCTTGACAATTATATTTTGATTACATTTGTCCACCCAGCCATCTTTCATAGCCTCTAGTTTATCGCAGCCCCACACAGGAAGCATGAGGCAGTGTGCAACTCAGCCAGGGCACCGATCCCGGACACACACACAGACGTACACAACAAGGGAAAAATCCCAATGTCCGTGTCACCAATGGCCCGCATGAAAACAGGCAGAGTATGCACACACACACGCTACCTCCAGTTATGTTTATGTGTAATGAGGTCAGGTACAGACCAGGATGGCTCCTATAAATGCAAAGCAGAAATGCTGTGTTTGACGAGAGTCTGAGAGTTTTACGGGAAGTCCTCCTGCTTTGGTCTCTCTTCCAAAATGCCCCCCCAAACAGCCCCTGTAAGCTGAGCTCTAACCTAAAGGGCGCCTCTTACACCATGCTGTCATTTACTGATGGTGATTTGAGAAATATCTGTATTCCAGAGTAACAGCGTTCACGTGTTTCTGTGTACCTGTTCCTGCCAATGCACCGTCTAAATGAGCTCTGTTTGTGCATTTGTGTCTCTCTATGTTTTTGCCATTGAGCGTGGATATGTGTGAATGTGAGTGTGTTTGTGAGCTTGCTGCATGCCATCTTTCCTGTGGCATTTTAAATTTTTGTTTTGATACATGTATCTATCTGCATATGTGTACACAGGAGCAGAACTCCCAAATCTCAGCATGAATCATCACAGAATGCGTAATTCCCATCTTCCTAAATATAGATCCTGCCACGTTCCCCCGAGAGCAGGGCGAGGCCGGGACAACCTGCAATCTGTTTGCATGTGTGCTGCCCCGCTTTACAGTGCGTTTCTGCAGAGTGACCTGAACAGACGCGGCAGAGCGGAAGGTACAGACCCAGAACACCCCAGTATCCCCAAGTAGCAGAATTTTACTTCATCATTTTTTTGGTTTTGGAACAGTAACATAGTTATTAAAATATATTTTTACTCTAATCCCTTTTTTTTCCTGGATATTTATATACATTTTTACTATAGACTGGGATCAAAATAGTGAAATTATAAAAATGATGCTTCACGATTTTTGTAAAAAAAGAGGCCACCATTTCTCTAAATTTATCAGCATGAAAACAGGCCAATCCTGAGATATTGGTAGAATAGAAGCAACATGCTTTGCAGTCAAGCACAGCTGGAGTTAGTCACATAATCCCAGCGTGCCGTGGCGGAGGATCCTCTGGGTCAGAACCAAGCATGAAGTTTACATTCAACCCAGAGCTGCCGGAGAATGAAAATGGCCGGTTCATAAATGCCACCATACTGTAGTTTGGCATCAACTGAAGGTGCCGGACAGCTAAACATTTCTGAGGACGGAGCAGGAATGCAGGAAGCTGCTTTCACACTGACCTCCTCCCCAAAGACAGTTTCAGGTTAACACAGGAAAAGATTTCCTCAATGTTATGATTGTATTATTAATAATTTAACTTTACTGGCATGTTACAGTATGTGGTGGAAATGAAAACGGTAGGAAACTCGCTCCCATGGACCGATAGTTTTCAGGTTGGGTGGAGAAACAAGACAGTGTACCCCAAACCCTGCTCAAAGCCCCCCCCCGCCTCACTCCTGTTTCAAACCCAGCCCCCAGCACGGCCAATCCCCCCCTTCCCCCCCCCCCGCCTCACTCCTGTATCTAGCCCAGACCCCAGCCAGGCCCATCTCCCCGTCCCCCCCTCCGCCTCACTTCTGTATCTAGCCCAGACCCCAGCCAGGCCCGTCTCCTTGCTGACCTTGCCCCCACTCGCTAGACATGGCGGACAGTGTTGCTAGGCGAGGCCGCGCAAAGTCGGTGGTATAATGATTCATTTCTACTCCGCTCTTCACCATCGCCGGGGTGACATCCCTCCAGAGCGACGCCGTAAATGATGATGAATGGTAATAAAAACCGGCCCCTTTTTTCAGGTCGAGGGCTGATGGTAAAAACTCGATTCCGTCTAGCTTCCTGGAGTCTCACTCTGGCGCTCCACCTCTGTCCCGTACCATCACTGCAGGTCATCCGAAACAGCCGGAGCAGTGGGTGCAGCGGGTGCAGCGGGTGCAGCGGGAGCCCCGACGAATGGATAATTATAGGCTCACAAACAAACAGCCTCCAGGCAGGTGCAGAGCTCAGGTGGGTCTATTAGCGAGGGGGAAACAGTGTGATGCCACAGCTACAAGTGGCTTACACCTAAAATTACTCCTCAGATAAGCAGCACCACCCCCAAGCCACAAAAGAATCAGAATTAAGAATCTAATTTTTTCAATAAATTGGGAACAGGAAGTATCTCCTCCTTGGATACAATCAAACAGATAAAAATTAGATCAGGGGAAAAAAAAAAACACAAAACTGAATTAATTGTCCTGATTTTGCTCATCCTCAATAACTCAGGAAATCACAGGAAAATGTTTAATGAGCGATAATCACATTTGGATGAAGTTGATTAATTATTCTCCCCCAACAAAGAGGCATCAATGTGTTTGAAGCGGCTTTAGCCGCCACTAATCCCCGGGAAGCCCAGGTCGAGGTCTGATATGGCCCGTTGCGGGCTACATTACATTACATCTGCTTCTAAAGTCAGGGTAATGTAGTCCACTTGAATAGCCAGCTTTGTTGTGGAGGGAATAACTTCCCAGGAGAGGCAATGAGGTACAGAGCCTTGTATTGTTTGTTAGTGGTTTTTGATTGGCAGAAGGTCTATTACTCTGCTCGTTCAGCCTGTACAAGAGCAGCAAAAAATGTTAATGAAAAAACAAATTAGAGAGCAGTGAGCGAGGTGACGGTCCCACAGCAGGCAGATATCCTGTGGGATTATTCTTTCCATATTGCGCGCATGTGCGTTTCGAAAGAGCACATGTGTCAGCACATGGTGCAGTGTCCCCACCTTCCTCATTCTATAAGTGACATGTAATACCCTATAATGATCTTGGACCGCTTTTCTGGGGTCACCGTCAGTCTGGGGTCCAGGGGAGATCCTGAAGGGAATACTGACGCATCACAGTGCACAGAGAAGGAAAACACAAATCACATGCTAGTTATTTAGAGACAACAATGTAAAAGACCCACAATTCTGAGGGAGGAAGCCATATTAACTACAGGAAATGCCGACAGACACTTGGGGAGGTGTGAGAAGGGTGCCTTAACATTGGCTGGAATGTTCATGAATGGCATTTATATTAATGCTCCATCATAAACGTAATGAATTGTCAGTATCTTCACCAGATGTGGCCAATTGCCTGCTCTCCACCTCAAAGCCTGAGCTTTGTGTACAGTAAGCCCTGGCCCCGAGATCCCACCACAGATTCAGGACTGACCCACAAATTTTTCAGGACAATAAGCCCGCCTCCCCCCAAAATCATACCTTCTTCCAGACTCAAAAGTAATTGAACACTTCCAGAGCTAGTGACAGTCACTAGATTCACATTAAAATTCAGGCATTCTGCTATTCTCCTAGAGGTCCTTGTGCTAATAATTTGATTTCCATTCAAATCAAATTCAGAAACAGCTTATTGCAAAGTACTGCCCATTAAAATGTGTGTTTCTGCGGAAACAAGGCTGTTCTGGTCGATGATCTGCTACCATGTGTCTGCTGTGTCCTCTGCCTGGTCAGGGAAGGCCAGCTTACAGACACACGTGTCACCCGTTGTCCGGGGTTCACCCCAGCCCCAAGGCCTGCGTCTCCTGTGGCCAGCCCTATACATGACGCTGACAATGGATGGATGGATGGATGGATGGATGGATGGATGGCTCAAATCACTTTCCCAATTGAAAGCTGGACCTAGTTCACACTTCTGTTGTTGTCCAGAATGCAACTAATCTTTAAAATTCCTTTGACCTGATCACTCGCCGAAAAACACTACAATGACAAATTCACAAATTGTGAATGTTGGGGTCTCCTTGATGTTTATGGTGTCTATTTGTTTATAATTTGAATAATGTCATTTTGTCGATGGAGACACGACACTGCAGTGAAATAACTGCTTCAAAAGGTAAACCACCTTAACCCAGCAGCTATTAAGGGCCCTGATAATGAGTGTGATAGCAGGAGATGTCCGCAGATGCTGCTTCTGTCGCTGCTTGGTTTTCATGTGCATGGGAGCGGCACTTCGTTCTGGTTGCTGAACTTCAGTTTGTCTGTATGTCACACACACTCAGGCATTGCCTGAGGCCGGTCCGTGCGTAAACGTGCGTTTAATGTGCGTCTCATGTACTTCATTGTCCCATCATCGAAATCTTTCTCTTTCATCCAAAAATTTGGATTACTCATGAACATCTACAGCACTTTTTTTCCATCGCTGGTGGTGCGTCACTAGAGCTACACAGATGATGATACTGACCCCATGTGGGAATACATTATCCAACTGCTTCGTGGTCTACAACAAAGTGTTGCCATTAAGATGTTTTTTTTTTCTAAAGAAGCTTTTTGATAAACAGTCGTTGTTTCAGTTGTTTATAAAAATCAATAATAATAAAAACTTAGACTAGTCACCTGTTACGTATATAGTACATAAGGTAAAGTTGTAGTAAAGTTGTAAAGATGATCCACAGAATCAATGTTAAAGACGTATCAGAGATATTAATCCATGACAATCCAGGTCAAATCCAACGCATCATTTTCCAGGCACATCGCCTTTACCTGCTTTGTTAGCTGACATCTCACAGGATTTGTGTGCTAATCATGTGTTTTTTTTTCCCTCACTGCAAGCCAGAGATGATAAATAAATAAAACGCAGAATATCGTTAATCTTCTGCTAGGAAGGTACTCTCTTTGCACGTAGAAAATGTGCATTTTAAGCTTTGCTTTGCTGAGCCTCAAGCAAAGCTGTCAGTTAGAATTTCTGTCAGATTAGTGTCTGGCAAATCCATTTTCAAGATTTCATCATACCCATTTTGATGACGAAAAATATGTCTTATGCTCACCTCTGACTGCAATCAGTCTTTTCTTTCAATTAAAAAAAACTATATAGCTATCATGGACTGATGTTAATTGATAATCCAATTTTACCTTTTGTGTTATTTTTACTCTTAATTTTATTTATTTATTTAATTGTTTCTTTATTTATTGGTTTATTTGTTGAGGGGTTGAAGCTGGCAGATGAAAGCAACAAATAGCCATTAAGGTTCTGCTGCTTTTCTTTTCCTTTCTTTAAAATAATGTCAGACGGTCTTTACCTGAAATGCATTTGCTGGTTCCCTTTCTCATGTACTGATAACTGCTATGCACACAAAAAAACACATTATAAAGTTATCCTGATTAGGGATGTCCTGATCCGATATTGATATCGGAAATAGGTCCGATATCAGCCCAAAAAAACTCTATCGGATTATATCGGACCGCGTTAAAAATCTCCGATATAAGCAGTCCATTCCGCTCTAAACTCCGTTACAGCTATTCTATCCAGCAACGTCCAGAGCCAGCGTGCAAAGCCCACGTGATCACAACACTGCTTGCTAGCGAAGTAGCAAAGAAAAAGACCGATGTCGGCCGTGTGCCAGTATTTTTCATTAAAGTCCGAAAAAGACAGTGTGGCTCAGGGCAACACTTGTCATGCACAAGTTTCCCGTGGTGGAACAGAACCGGGAAAGTTTAATACGTCCAACCTCATCAGGCGCTCTCAGCTATTCCTACCATTTGCTGACGGTAAAAATAAATAACTGAAGTGACCTTTAATTAGTATTTTGCACTTTAAAAAATATATTTTTGTATATTTAATTAAGGTTCACATTTATGCAACTAATAGTTAATAAATTGGTTGTTTTTTTTCCATACTTACTGTTGCTGACTTTTGTTCTCAGTTTGATCTAGCCGTTCATACATTCCACACAACGAAATGGGTTAAAGTATTCATGATTTGTGCTGATTATTGTATCGGAATCGGTTAGTACTGAAGGCTGCAATATCGGTATCGTATCGGAAGTTAAAACGTTGTATCGGGACATCCCTAATCCTGATCATACCAAACTCAGCTATAAGGGCACAATGCCTTGTGTGTCATGTCACATCACTCTAAAGACAATTTTAATGATGATCTACCATTTATGCTACAGCAACCCTTCTGTTAGTCTGCACCACATGTTATAAACTTCATTCACATCCAGCATTTATGAGTCCTGGCCGCCCAGCACCCTGATGGCAGTTCACGGTTTTTCCGTCTGGTCTCAGTAGGTTCTCTCCGTGACTGACCATAAATGCCCCACAAGCCTTGCTGTTTTGGAGATGCCCTGACCCAGTCTTCTGGACATAAAGATGTAGCCTTTCTCAAAGTCAGCCAGGTCTTTATCTGTGCCCATTCCTTCTGCATTGCAGAATAGTACCCAAATGTTGGCTTAGCTTCTAATATAACCCAGACTTTGATATGTACTACTTTTCCAATTTAGTCAACATTCGTTGTCACATGGGATTAGCCATCATGTCTTGGCTCATCATTGTGTGTGTGCCTGTGTATGCATGTGTGTACACATCGATCAGACATATCAGTAAATCCACTGTCAAGTGAATAACATTGATTATTTCATTATAATGGCACCTGTTAAGTTTGTGTGTTAGAAGCTGGAAAAATGGGCAAACATAAGGATCTGAGCAACTTTGTCAATGGTCAAATAGTGATGGCTTGACAACTTGGCTGTTCCCAGTATGCAGTGGTCAGCACCTTCCAAAAGTGGTCCAAGGAAGGTCAACCGGTGAACTGACAGAATCATGGACGCCCAAAGCTCCCTGATGCATGTGGGCAGTGAAGGCTAACCAGTATGGTTCGATCCCACAGTAGAGCTACTCTAGTACAAACTGATGAAAATGTTAATGCCGGGTAGGATGGAAAGATGCTAGAACATAGAGGGCTGGGCTGCGTAGCCGCACACTGGTCGGAGTTCAAGTTTACTTTAGTTCCAGCAGATCATTACTAGGCTAATACATATTGATACTCCATCAAACTTGTATTACAAAGGTGCTGGGGGAGAAAAAAGAAAAAAAAATACCCTATGTGACGTATTTTCCTATTTAAAGCACGTGGGAGTAAACCGAGTTATTTAAATTTTTTTGGAATGCCTCATTGTGATAGACTTCCTGTTTTACTGCCTGGACATATTGAACTGCTACTTCATCTGTGTTCCACATGAAGATTTGTTTGCCAGACACACCCAGTCCATTTGCAAGGAATACAGGAAGTTCTCCGGGGTCTGTGAAAGTCTGTGCAGCCATGTGTAACCCTTAATCAGTCTGTGGATATGTTACCCTGCAGCACTGCAAATCAGTCGTAGAAAAAAACAGCAAATTTTTTATAACAGTCGGAAAGGTCTGACTTCAGACATAATGCCATACATATTTATGAGAGAGCTATTTTATGTAATGTAGCTGTGCTGTATAAAACAGATGTGTGAATACTGTTTGAATACTTATTAAAACAATTTCTTCTGAATCATTAGTCTGTGCTGTTCAGCTCAGATTTTAGGAATCCTATAGGTATCTTCCTACTTTCGGCTTAAAGTTTTTGAAATGGACACGGTCACGAGTTCAGGACAAACAAAATCGATAAAACTGAAGCATATTAGCTGCCTGTTCAGTTCTATTTAGACTCAAGGCCAGATCTGACTGTGACAGGACTCAGGTTTGAACTGCAAAGTGTTGCTTCTTGCCTTGTTTGCTGCACAATGAATGTTTAATTGCTATGGAGCGCATGGTCAAGGTCAAAGAGTATGACGGCTTCTCTCATGGAGCTTTTACTTTTCAGACAACAGAACTGCCAGAAAACATTCTAAGAGGCTCAGTCAGCTACTGAATATTACATTATTTGTTCTTATTTATCTTATAGTACTTAAACACCATCATGGTGAATTCAGAGCCTGCCTCAGGGGGCAGGGGGCAGAGGGCAGGAAAAGACCCCGGAAAGAATGCCAGTCTATCCATGATGCACAATGTTTTTCGACCACAGTCAAAAAAAGATAGAGAGAAAAAAAAAAAACCACAAAAGGCTCGGAGAGAACCAACACAAACACGGGGAATTTAAGAACCCCAGCCACATACAGACAGGACTTCAGACTTTGGAGGTGTGAGACTACAGTGATTCCCACTAAGCTATGCACGGAATATTGTATAATAAAACATTTCCATTCACAGTTCGGAGCCTTTTTAAATTATTATTTTGCAGCATTTACTGCAATCAAATTTGCAACATTGTCCTCAAATATCTTTTCAGGGTTTATAAAAGATATCCTGTTAAGCCAGCACACGAATTATCAACCATTTCTCTTCTGCCGGTACTCTATAGGGAATGGGAACAAAGACAAAGGAAGCTCCTCTTGGAAATGGAATTTAAAGTAATTAAATTACAATTATAAACACAGCTACAGAGGTGAGTCATATTAGGCTGAATCTCTTTTAGCAGAGGTCTGACTATTAGCTCTTTACTACCTGAGATTTGAAAGGAACATGAGGCAAATAACAGAGTGGCAGCGAGGCCAGAGAGTCCGTGCTCAAATGACAGGTGCATCAGTCATAAAATCTGCTAAATTATTTAATGTGTTGAGGGCAACATTCTCAGTAATCATGACAGCTTATGTTAAACACAGACAAACTGCGCTGGCAATGGGGAACAGTGTTTGACAGTTCACTGACATGAACGGATGGGCACTTACCTTAATGGCTGCTAAAAACACATAAATACAACCTCACAAATTGCCACAGAACTGACTCAGTGCCCCTGTGACCCAATCTATATTCTATACTGTGAGCTTCACAAAGCTTTTTGGAACAGCTTGTATCAGTGGCCCATTCAGACAGATGCATAACCTGGTGTTAGGAGTACAAAATCTGTGCCCGACAGCAATGGAAAACTTATTATGGTCTGATTTGTCATCTTTCAATCTTTTCTCTCCATCTGCATGGGTTTAAAATTAGACAAAGCCAACTGGTGGGGAATCGGTAATGTCATGGGCAGCTGTTTTGTGGGAGCCATCGGGTCTAATGATTGCTCTGCATGGTGGAATAATGGGCAGTGCAATATGCGGCCCATTTGCAGCAGCAGGTGCAGATCCTGCTCCCTCGCTGTGGTCTCCACACAAACTCAGACCAGTTCAAGCTGAGGTTTCACGAAGACCGGAATAAAGTCAGCCACCTAGCAAGGCTTCTCTAACCACCAGACCCAAACGTCATTGACCCTTTACAGGAAGCTCTGGAGCACAGACTGTGAAGTAGATTTCCATCTCCTTCATCTGTCAAACAACTCCAGGCCCTGCTTTTTGAAGAATAGTCCAATATCCCACTACACACGATTCAGGACTTGTGAGACAGCTTCGTGAGAAGGATTGACGCTGTTATGTAGGCAAAGAGCGGCCCTAATCCTTAGGTCGTTGATATTATGTCATTATATAATTTCATAATTATTCCAATATATCTTTTATTCAGATTCAGCAGCATTATGATGTCAGTCAATAATTCATAAGGATTCATTCCACCAATATTTTCCTTAAATTAAGCAACAGTTTCCTTGAACAGTTTGAAGTGAATGGTACTATTAACATTTAATCATGACATCATAACATAATTAATATACCCCATCCAGGGTGTACCCCAGCCCTGTAGCATAATTCTGCATATGCTGCCTGATGCACCTACCTGCCCCCCACCCCCTGGGCCTGATCAGGAAAAGCAGTAGGAGGACGGATGGATGGATGGATGGATACTATGCACCAGTTTTTCCTTAAACTTCGGTAATTATGATCTATTTACTTCAGTTTACAGCCTTTCATACACCGGGATAAGCTGACACCCAAACAAATTATCCTGATTTGTAAGTGTTTTTCCCTGTCATGTGTGAGGGGAATGGTTAGGATCGCCATTAATCTGCCAGCTGCTGATGACTCATTCTGCCATTGCTGTCATCACAGAGGCGGAGGCGAGGCTGGGTAGCCATTGCCGTGGTGATGGGCTCTCCCTCTTTGTGGTACCTCACTGGACCTTTTAATGAAATAAAGTCAGGATCTGTACGCAGTAATAATGTGATGTTACTCTGGAGAAATAGTTTTCACTACAAAATAGCAGCACAGTGCACTGCCTTCGGCAGCAAGGAGGGCTACATGAAGCCAGATGGGATCAGTGGGGTGAGGCAAAATTAACACTAATATAAACAGGAAAATAGCAGTTTGACTGGTGAGGAAAAGAAGAATGAGCCAATCCTGATGCAAAGCAATGGTGGTTACAGGCCTGATGATGGAAGGAGGAAGGAAAAAAATATATATGTCTGTACCAATCAATTCAAATAATCCGAGTCACATGACCCTCCCTCCCGAGGAAGTCACAGGCCATGCACTTGCCATCAAAATAAGACTATAGATTTAAAATAAAGCATATATTTGCATTTGAGCAAGTTTTTCTTCCCTCCCCCCGTAAATGTGGATGATTCATTATCCAGTTGCTAATGCAATCTATGTCAACTTCGGGTGACTGTATAGACAAAATTTTCTAGGATTCTCTGTATTCTTCAAATATCGAGTTTAGCGGACTATTTCGGGTGGGGCGGTCATTAAAGTTTAACAGCAGGTAACAATCAGCGGGTAACAATGTGGTATCACAAACTGTGGGTGTACTGTAAGTCTTCGGGCCGCATACTGCAATGACTCTTGCTCTAAACTAGGATATATATATTTTTTTTCCTCCTGTCAGTTCTGGGGGGCTTCCTACGTCCTGCCTCTGTGGCTGAAAACAAAGTTTGCCAGCAGACTCAATCGCTGGGGAGCTCTGAACAAACAGCTCGCCCCCTGGCTCCCTTGTGCATTTCAGGGAGGCAGGGTAAATGAAAAGCCCCTCCCTCCCGAGGGCCCGAGGACTCGACGGAACGGAACAGCTTCACCCAAAACAACCCCCCCTCTCCCCCCCACGACAAGTTTTGTTTAAATGTCCCCGAGGAGAGCAGAAAAACTAACATTATCTGTTCCTAAGCATTTATAGCCAGACAAGTTCCATCAAAATTATTTGCGCATCAATTGTCAATTCACATAGCAATTTTTCTCATCTGATTTTTTTCGTTCCAAATGCTCATTGAAAACATTAATACGAGTAAATGTTTTGTGTTAATCATAAAATTTCAAGCTGTTTATAAAAGAATAAATGTAATCCATAAATTAAGCATAGATTGCAAATGGCGTTTTATATTTTCAGTCAGTCTTGCCATCTCATCCAGAGTGTCCCCAGCATTGTGAGTGAGCTGCCCAATTGTCACTTCTGGTCTGGAATTTCACGCTACCTTCAAGTTACCTGCTGAATGCACAGTCATCACCCAATCTCACCTACAGAATATTCCTGTCTGCGATCCATCAAATCGGCAGTAAAGCTCCCTCTGATTATTGCTGTGTTTTGATGATCATGTTGCTCTTCAGGGTTTCTGCTTGTGTTGCTTTGCTTGCTTTTGTCATTTTGATTTGTCTTGCTTTCAGGTTTTGTCAGGTACTGTTTGCCATACGCCCAACCTTTTTTGATTAGTTCTCCTTCCTCCTTTGTTTGTTTAGTTAGTTATACCCATGACATACACTGCTTCAGTCTAGCTTAGTCACCTGGGCTAAGCACCACATAACGCACATAGGTCTGAGCACCGGAAGGCTCGCCTGACAAAAATAAAACGGTTGACAGGCTGAAGATCTGGTCACATGGAACTTTCCATCTGTGTCAGCATGTCTCCTTGATAAAGTTATATTCCTTAACTCTGTCCCAGAAGACTGAACCTTAAACTCAGCAAGAGCAATTCCACTGAACCCCAAGCAAAGCTCACTGCTGAAGGTGGACAGAACTTGGAAAACCACTGCTTGCACAGCAAAGCCTCACAGACCTTGAATAAATTGTAAAGCTACAGCATAATTTAAACTGTGGTGCAGGTGGAACTCTTGTATAGCTTCACATACCAATATGAAAGCATATTCATTTAAGAGAAATGAGTTCAAAAAGTTCTTAAAGGTATAATGAGAGCTCTTTTTGGAAGTTTGGTGGAGTGTATGATTGGTTACAAGTTTTTATAACAGGAAATCGCAGATCCTCTGACATTATGAAAGTCCTGTATACAGTAGATGCTTTTCATATAGTTTCTGTTCCTGCAGTATTTCTACTGAACACTGTAGACAAAAAAATCATTTGGCCATACTGACAACAAACGATATTCTAATTAAGTTACCTTAAACCTTATCTGGTTGTAATGGTTCTCTCACCTGGTTGTTACAGTATGGCCAAATATTTTAATAATTAATAAACATACTAGGCATGTAACTATGAATCGCAAATCGGTTAAAAATCAATGTAAATGTATGACGATCTAAACAGGCAGATGTGGAAAATGAATCTACTTCATGGTACTTTACTTAACAGAAAAACTGGTGTAATATTACATTTTATTTCACGACGACAGCTCAATGTCAGATGTCACAGCCTATTCATGTCAACGTCGGACGTCAGTTTTTGGTTTTGACCGAAAGCGAGGTGGCGAGCGAATTTGAAGTTGAGGACACACCCCCCGATCTTAAATCGCTTTCCGGTAATCACCAAGGAAAACGGCGAAAAAAAGCACAGACAAGACGAAAACTGCGTGCAAACATTGTAAAAGACTGACATCATTCACAAATAGCACAACGTACTTGCCTCATCTTGTGCACCGGCACCACAGTGATCTCAATTCACCACCGCCAGAGCAAAGATTATTAAAAGGGCAAACCACGCTAAAAAGCTGCACATGCAAGCCTTAGTTTATTTGGTAACGCTTTATATTAAGTGCACCTTCATAATGTATAGATCATTATGCATTTATAGAACATTCAGTGCACCTTCATCATGCATTCACAATGAGAATGCAAGTACACTTCAGCATTCCAACATCCCTTAACAGCTTTAATATACGTTAATAAACATTACATGATTATACAATTATGTTATTATATAATGTTTGTTATTAACGTATATTACAGCTGTTAAGGGATATGTTAGGATGCGGCGGTATACATGCATGATTTTTATGATTTCTGAATACTTAATGAATACATTATGAAGGTGTACTGAACGTTTCATGAATGCAATATAAAAGCATTATGAAGGTGTAGTTACTGCAATTTTTTTTAAAGATTTTTTTATTTCGACTTGGGTTTTTTTTTTTTTTTTTTTTTAACAGTGTTTTATTCAATTTCAGTTTTCACTGTTAAGACGACGACACGTTTTGGACAGTTTACAAAGATAAAGGAATATTTTTGAATAAATTTGTCTGCAGCTAATTCTGTTTAAAAAAATCGTGAATCGTATCGCGAATTGAGTGTATCGTTACATCCCTAAAACATACCAGAAGCAGCGATATGATGAAACTAAACCAAGTCAGACTTTTGATCATCTATTATTGTCCAGGTTTACTCTTTTTTTTTTTTTTTTTTTTTTTTTAGCTTTTTTTTTTCGGTTTTCTTTTTTGTTTCTTTCACAGTCCCTATTTCCAATGGGAATTGAGGTTTTTTTTCTTTTTTGGCTGTTTGCAGGTGCGGGGCCAAAGGGGTGGCAATTGCCACCCCGCTGGGAATGGTAAACATTAAAATGTACCAATGAGGAGATCGGGCAAAGACTAGAAGGGAAAACTAATTTGCTAGAGCCCCTGAAGGCATCCTGACGCAGCAATACCCTGTGCGCGCTATATGCGTTCCTATATGATCCAAAACTCACCCGCGGTATTTATATCATATTACGCTGTACAGTCGGCTCTCGTTTATCGCGGTTAATCAGTTCCAGACTCTACCGGGATAAGTAACTTTCCGCGAAGTAGGATTCTATTTATAAATCTAATATTTTGTAGTTAAAGCATGGAAAACCTGTTTACTACCTTTAAAATACGGTTTTAAACATTATTAGAGCCCCCTAGACAGAAAATAACACCCTTTAGTCACCATTACTGTTATGACTGCTGGCCACGGAAGCAGGACCGTGGCGCCGAGGAATCAGGATGGAAGAGATCGTTGCAATCACTCCAAATGCAGTACACAGACGCTGACGCGGACTTAAATACACCGGACGAATCAAGCTGATAGAAAACAGCTGGTCACAATCGGGGTTGCACACGTGGTTAATGAGGGGGCGTGATACACAAAAGAATCTTACAGGCAGGTCATGACAATTACATTCGTATTCATATAAGACATATTAGACGTTACAAATATCATATTATTATTATTATTATTATAGTATAATTACGAAGAGCAAAGATGCGTCCGATGCTTATCGATATATCATTTTCACTGTCTCCATCAGCTTTTTAATGAATATACAAAAAACCGCGATAAAGTGAAGCCGCGAAAGTCGGAGCGCGAAGTGGCGAGGGATGGCTATTATCTTCCCAGTGAGAGGTGCTTGTGCTGATGTGTAACATTTTAGACAGCGTCTTTGTACGTATGTATGTTTTAGTGCACATGCTGAATTATAGTGTTGTTTTATTATTTTAGCAAAGATAGCCCTTGCTTTTGCTACACAAAATGTGGTAAGTGTATATGTGGAGAACCAGTGATTAGTTTTCTACTTCATTTAAGCAGGCTATGCCTGTCATATTAAAGCTTTGAAACAACTTCACTATATTGTGATGTGAGGGTTTAATTAACTAGATTCATTAATTTAAGTATTTTTCCTTCATTTATCATATTTATATGGACCCCAATGAGAAACCCTTGCTCACCCTTTGCCCCCCCACACATAAAAGTCTAGCTCTGCCACTGGCTGTTTGTGTGGTTAGATTCTCTCATTAGAGTGAATTTCATACTTCTGATGTTTGAATCCCCAGCAGTTCAGGGTAGAGGTGCATGTTGCCGGTCGGTTCTGAATACGCCTGCTGGACCAGAACCACAAGTAGGAGTTCAAGAAATGAACAGCACCTTAATTTAGTGGGGTGGGGCACTTAATACTTAACATACAAGGAGCCAGGGACCTTAATATTGGACCTGAATATAACATGGCCTTAGGAAAGCTGTTTAATTGAAAATGCTTAACAAACCCACACTTGCAGAAACCTAATAAAACTGCACATAATATATACATAACCTCTGAAGAAGGGCAGCTGAGATGCTGTCAGAGGGTGGGATTCAGGGAGGAAGCATACAAACACACTAAGCATGTGGCAAAGTTAAACGTAACAGAATACATCCATTTCTCACAGGCGCAGAGTAACTTGTACTATACTACTGTTATGTTTTGACCAATGCTGGGAGTTACTACTTCACATTTGTTTCCCAAAGCATCTCCCCCCCCCCCCACAGAAACAGCCCAGCGACTTGACAGAGATCATGATGGGAATGTGCGACGAAACCTAAGGTAGAGGCAGCAGCGACAGAGAAGGTGCACCTTGCAATAGAAAGGGCCAAGGAAGGAAGGCAGAGCAGACGATGGGAATGCCAGGTCTCTGGAAGACACCTCAAAGGGGATGTGCAAAGCTCCTTCCAAGCATTCCGCACGCAATTATACATTATATAAATGCTGAACAGAGCCAAGCCCTTCCCCAGGAGATACTGCCGCTCAGATTGAGCAAGAAAATCGATTCAGCGAGTGCTAGAACGGCTGGCATTTTTGGGTTAAAAGGAAGACCTTTCAGAAAGCAAGTGATCAATCATTTAACTGTAAACGCACATGGCGAGAACTCTTCCTGCAGGCCCGAGATGAAGCTGACAAAGGCTCGCATGAACAAAGCAGCGCAGAGGTGACGCCTTGCACGCTGACACGATTCAGCCGCTATCACCAAGCCTTTCATAGTTTAGATGTTTTAAGTACAGTAACACCTATTATTTGCATATATTAGCATACCAAGTAGCAAGTTCAGTGAATAGTTCAGCAGAAGAAAGGAACTTCAGCTCTTGATAAAAAAGGTTGCCAAAGTGAATCTCTGGGGGGTTTTTTGTGTTGAATCAGGAGGCACTTAACCTGTGTGCTTTATGAGAAATTGTAAGCCATGCAATGCGACTTGCAGAGAATTCCATCGTGCCCTGTTTTGTAAATTAATCACGGCAGAAAACTCACAGCCATACCAGATACACAAATGGATAGTAACAGATATTTTGTACATTTATTGCAATTTTAACTAATGGCGGTTGGGAACTGAGAATAGCTTTGTATTCTTATACCTTTTTTTTAAAATAAATAAAACAAACAAATTAATTAATGTGTTTTTTTAAAGTTAAAATTCATTATCTGTATGTATTAGCCTAAAACGAGCACTTCAGTTCGAAGTTCAATATGAAAAATTATGAAACGCAAAAACCTATTTCTATGGCTTGCCACTTCTTAAAAACCACTTAATTACTGATCATAGATATATCGAAACCACTGTAAAAAAATATGCTTTTTTATGATGCAAACACAGTAAGAGGGGTTTAGGTGCGATTTTCTTTAATCTGTCGGATATTACATTAGGTTTCGAAGGTCTCTTCACTGCTTTAGGAGATTTTCTGACCTGAAACCCCCTGACGAGAAGCTCATTAAAACAACCCCCCCCCCCCCCCCCCCCCCCCCCCCCCCCCCCCCCCCCCCCACCCACCAGCTAACCCCACCAAAAAAATCTCCCCAAC
>JAODKE010000020.1:17292937-17309609 GCA_026779605.1 Mormyrus hasselquistii | reverse complement strand
GGGCACAATTAATTTGCAGAGGGAAATTTTCAACGCTCCCCCCTTTTGCAGGCTCTCCCCCCCCCCCCCCCCACCAACATGCTGCTGTGAGCACTACCCCTACCTATACACTACCCCTTCTGGGTGCTTCTTTAAAACACTCCCTGATGCAGCGGCCAGGCTCAGGCAGCTGTTTGACGTCGTTTGTTCTGCAAACAGCCGCTGAATTATTCAGGCGCTTGTTTGGAGGCTGGCTGAGCGGATTTATTTTAAAGAGAGACACCTTAGAGCGTCTTTTGGATGACAACATCAGGCTAATAAGGGACCCGTTTGAGGAGGGGAATCAGGGAATCTCGATGCAGTGCTTCATAAAACGCTCTCATTAAGCTGCGAGGATAGCCCTGCTCTTCTTCCCTTACTTCCTCCACGTGATACTGTATGCATTCTGGCTTTGTCCAATACAGATGAAGCAGTCCCTTGAAAAACATAATGTATAATTAACTGGGTAAGTAATTAACATGCAACAGACACAAATTTACATAAACACATTCTCATGGCATGATCAATAGTGATGAGAATATATATTTTATTTTTGAAGCACTTTGTTGTATGTCCAAATCGCACTTTGCTGGAGTGCAGCTCCACCT
Source organism: Mormyrus hasselquistii (assembly GCA_026779605.1). NCBI lineage: Eukaryota > Metazoa > Chordata > Actinopteri > Osteoglossiformes > Mormyridae > Mormyrus > Mormyrus hasselquistii. The sequence goes on along the minus strand of JAODKE010000020.1, from coordinate 17,308,983 downwards.
TCTTATGTCCAAATCCTGCCTTGCTGGAGTGCAGCTCCACCTCCTTATGTCCAAATCCCGCCTTGCTGGAGTGGAGCTCCGCCTTCTTAAGCCCAAAACCCGCCTTGCTGGAATACAGCTCCACCTCCTTATGTCCAAATCCCGCCTTGCTGGAGTGCAGCTCCGCCTTCTTAAGACCAAATTCGCCTTGCCGGAGTGCAGCTCCGCCTTCTTAAATCCAAATCCCGCCTTGCTAAAGTGCAGCTCCGGCCTTCTTAAGACCAAATTCGCCTTGCCGGAGTGCAGCTCCGCCTTCTTAAGTCCAAATCCCGCCTTGCCGGAGTGCAGCTCCGCCTCCTTATGTCCAAATCCCGCCTTGCTGGAGTGCAGCTCCGCCTTCTTAAGCCCAAATTCGCCTTGCCGGAGTGCAGCTCCGCCTTCTTAAGTCCAAATCCCGCCTTGCCAGAGTGCAGCTCCGTCTTCTTATGTCCAAATCCCGCCTTGCCGAAGTGCAGCTCCGCCTCCTTATGTCCAAATCCCGCCTTTCCGGAGTGCAGCTCCGTCTTCTTATGTTCATATCGCACCTTGCCAGAGTGCAGCTCCGCCTCCTTATGTCGAAATTACACCTTCCCAGATTATAGCTCTTCTTCCTTCAATTTTACTTTTTTTTCTTAAGGTCACAAAATTTAACAAACGATTTGAAGTGAATGATTTAATAAAAGGTGATTAGTAGCTTTGACCAGACATTGATTTCTTGAGAGATTCCGGTATGACACCATGGTTTCTGTCCCCTATTTCGGTTTTTTCACTTATTTTTCTTACTGTACTGCAGCCAAAACTTTACTTACTAGCTAGACTCTGTTAGAAGTGTGTAAGACGTGTGTAAGAAGCGATCCGTGAATAACGTGATATTTTAATGCATTTTCACAGGGACATATCAAATTAATAGGCAACAATATTACTTGTAGTGATAAGCCATTCTGATGCATTTTTAAGTTTCATTTGCATGTTATGTTTTAAAAACTTCAGGTACTGTTTAACTACACGATATGTACAATTTCCATATGAAAAAAACTTTTTGATCACTATTTTTAAAGTGGTAACACGACATGTCAACAAATGAGCATACTGTATATTTAAGAATGTGGTTCCCCCTCCTCTTTCATTCTGATTTAGCCCGGCGGTAACAGATAAAGCGGGCAGCAGGGTATTTACTGTCCTGACAGCTTCGGGGAAGAAGCTGTTGCTGAACTCGACAGATCTGGCTCGGATGCTGTACTTTCTGCTAGACAGGAAGGCAGAGCATCACCTCCACTGCCTGAGGGGGCTCAGGAGTGCAAGACTCCCACCCCTAACGTTACCGCATTCTACAGGGGCACCACAGAGAGTGCATTGACTGGCTGCAGTCTGGGAATTGCAAAGACCACTAGTTCCTGCAGAGAAATACAGGAGAAAAAAATAATCGGGACCTCTCTCCTCTGCATCAAGGACATTTTCCAGAAACGATTCATCTGCAAAGCCTCCAGCATTGCGGAAAAGCCCTTCCACCATTGCCATGGACTCTTTGTGTGTGTGGTCACTAACCCCTCTTTTATATCTAGGCCAGTGAGTACCTCTTGTACTCTTGTAGGGTAGGCCTTGTCTCAGGCCACCTGGAATCTAAGCTCTGTCGTGTGTGTATGTGTGATCCTACAGGTGGTAACCTCTTTGAACTTGTTCCAATATATGAATTCAAGACAGTCCTCTGGGATTGAGGCAGCGCCTTCTCATTAAAAAAAAACACCTATTTAGCATTTCCTTCTGCCAAAAGGCTAACTTGCTTGTATATATGCGACTCAATAACCTGAAACTTTTTTTCAGATTTTAATTTGTTTTAAACGTCAACGCAATTCCCTGTGATCATCATGGCATTAATGCCTCCCTTGCAATGCGACGTTGTACTCGTGAGGATGACAGGAAGGCACAGGAAATGGAACCGACTAGCCTTTAGTCACTTAGCACCCCTAATGTTCACCCTGACCCAACCAGCTTCTTAGCTTCTTTCTCCCAGCTTGAGGCCACACAGAACTAAACGTCTTTTACGTGTTTGAGCTTCTATGTATCTCATATTAAGTATATGAAGTACAATACTGCAATTGTAAATACAGTAAAAAGTGTCTTTCGGCAATGTGATAATATCTAATAGCATTTCAGCTATGACCATAGACATGTTAATCGATGCAGAAGGCCCAGAAGAGTTCATGGAACAGAGGAATTCAGAGCCAAACTTTCTCAAGGCTACAGCTACAGTGTTTGATTCGTCTGTCCTTGTTTCTCACTTTGCAATTAACAGAAACCTGCAGTTAATTAGGACACAGAGTAAAGCTTAGCCGGTAACATGGTTCCGATGCTAATCAGCCTGTCTACCAGGCTGGTCGTAAATTAGCCAATTTATTGTTTCCGGAGTTATCCACTGAGCAGCATGCATTTATAAATGAATGCATTTATACATTAGCGGCTCTTGTCAGTTGATTTAAATAAGTACGTTTTAGTCTTGTAGGAATAATCCTGTTATTCAGCAATGTCGGGTTTATTATTAGGGTACTAGTGATCTATAAGTGTTAAAACTGGGAGGTGTGATGCCTCCAGCTCTGACTGCAAATGTGCAGAAGCTGTACTTTGCAAGGATTGTAGTGTCTGAGGCCCTCAAAGGTACCTGCAATTACCAGGTGATTTACACCTGTTGACTCTCCAACAGAAGTTCAGAAATTGGAGTGAGAGTTCCTGACCAGACATCTCCTTCCCTTCCCGCAGGGGGTTCTTATGATTCTTAACCTGTAGGGGGTTTTTCTTACTTGGTGGGAGTTCTCCTGCTGAAGTTCATTACTCGAATGTGGTCTTGCAGATTCTGTCACCTCTCCATCTGCTCTATTTCAACTGTCCTTGCTCTTTTTCTTCTTTTGTACCATAAACTGAAGAGACAAAACATCAGGGCTGCCCAAAGATGATGTGAATGATGGTAATTATCTCAGCTGCGCTAATCATTATCTGAGATATATTAAATGGCAAGAGAGCGGTCGATTTTTATGGGTGATGAGTTGGATGCTTGAGAAATGGGCAATCATGAAGACCTGAGTGACTCTGACAGGGAACTAACTGTCGTAACCGAATGACACCGAAAGCGGAAGGCTTGTGGTGAATTCCCAGTCGGTGGTGGTGAGTACCTACCTCTAGCTACCAGGGGAGGGGAAAACAATGAACCAGCGACTGTTAGGCCCCCACAGCTCATTGATACATTGGGACAACAGAGGCTGTCCTGTCTGGTAGTGAGCAATGGAAATGCTACTGTGACACAAATGGCGGAACATTTTAATGATGCGCTCGAAATGACAGTCACAACACAGTGTATTTCACACTTTGGCATATGGGACTGCGTAGCTGCATAGCAGTGCAAGTGCCCGTGTCGTGGCTCATCCTGCTCCATTGGTGAAAGCAACTGCAATGGAAACGCAATCATCTGGACTGGACCATCTGATCAGGGGAGCGTCATTTCACATCATGTGGAGGGGTAGGGACATGTGGTTCTGAGCATTGTTCTGCCTTGGGGGGGAGGGGGGCAGACCATGTGGAAGGTATTTAGATGCGTGACACCTATCGCGACACTGCAAACCTGGTACACCCATTCATGCCAATGGTATTCCACAATGGCAGTGGCCTCAGTCAACGGGATAATGTGCCCTGCCACACTGCACAGACTATTCCACAATGGTTTGCGAAACATGAGGTCCAAAGTGTTGCCCTGGATGGCAGATTCCCCAGTCCAATCGAGCATCTCTGGGATGTGCTGGAACAGCAAGCGCGATCCGCGGCGGCTCTACCTTGCAAGCTTAGGGGACTTACGGACTTACAGTAAAGCCTCTTTTGCTGACATCTTGGTGCTAAACACCATAAGATACCTTCAGAGTTTTTGTTGAATCCATACTTCTGAGGTATCCAGCACATGGAGGATCAAGAGCAAATTAGCCATAGATATTACTTTGGCTTTTCAACATATTTCTATTTGTCTATAATTTATGTACATTGCTGCTATATGCACCAGAATTTCAACCTGGGATCAATAAAGTCCACGTTATCTAACCGTATCTTATCTTGAATTGGTCTAAGCTCAGACACCTGGCTCAAGGGTCCCAAGCTCACTTGCTGGTAGCTGGGATTCCATTAATTTCATCTTAACTCCTCCTTCTTTACAGATCCAATTACTGATGAAGTTTTCACTCACCTTTTCTGAAGTTCATGTACTTTAAATAAAACCATTCTGTGTTTGTGCATCTGCATATTTGTGTGTATCGGTTATGTTAATAATTCATTGTGGGGACCAAAACATGTTATTCTGACACTGTGTGGACCACTTTTTCAATCCCCACAAGGGGAATTATTTTTATAATAATCTGTGAGTGGAATGAAAAACTAAAAGTGCCAAAAATTTCGTATTTTGCTTGGTCACTTACGGTTAAGGCTTGTGCTGGGTAGGGGTTAGGGATGTCACTGTGATTAGGGTTTTTCCCAGGAAATGAATGGATGGTCTCCACAAAGATATGAAAACAAGTGTGTTTTTCCCCTGCCTTGTGCCCCATGCTGCCTGAAACTGCTGCATCCCTATGTTGGACATGCATTTGGGAGCAGTCAGAACATGAATAGTACGATATTTAAATTTGAAGGTAATTAGCTAAATTGTTTGTCTCATCTTCATGTTTGATTGCTTATTTTTTATTGAAAAAAATAATTAAGTAACATCATTTTATTGCTCAGACAGCCTAAAGCCCATATCACAGGCGGGCAAATGACTCTCCTACACTGTTGTCACTCCATGTTATTCTTGAATATTTCTTCCTCTCTTTTTCTATCCCTCATCTTCATGTTTGACTTATTGGGTATAGGCTGAGCTCCAGGCAGAAATAAATAATAAGATTGTTCCCAGAGGATGTAATAATGGACTTGTTCTGAGATTGCGGTCTGTCACTGCAACACCAGCTCTCTCTTAGTTAAGTGATTCCACGAAAACTTTTGGAAGTAAGATCTATAAAATCACACAGTAAAAATTATAATAAATCCACTGGATGAACAGATTGATAAGGAATGTCTGGGCATTCAGGGGATGGCAAACCTTGAGCAATGGGTATTACATGTTTTACGATGATGACAGAGACTCAATCACTCTTGAAAACATGGGGGTAAAAGCGGAATGGAATTGAAGCAGTCTGGAATAAAAGTGTCTAAACCAAGGTAAGAGAATCAATTTAACAGTTAAGCTAAAATCAACTCTTCCTAGTCAAGGACTTGGAAAGGACAGCCCCCTTTTTACTCTTGTTGTCGGTCTCAAATTTTTGTACTCCTGTCGCCAGGCTTACGTCAAATACCCAACGGGCTTAAGGTGTTTGACACAACTCCATAAATCAGCAGAATAGCCATCGATCTCCACAGCGTGTGTTGCACAAAATGACTGTTTGAGGAAATTGCAAATACATACACATCAGTATTTATGTTTTGTTTTAAGGCAGGCAGTGCTGATCTTTAGTGCTGTGGGGAAAAACCCTGTGACAAAGCAGAGGCTAAGTTTGTAGGCATATTATTTTGTTTGTGTATATATATATTATTTATAAATATCAACACATCTCTTATTGCATGAATTCACAGGTCCATCCACAAATTTATTTCCTAAAGTTATTAAATTCATTTCCATATTTCTGTTTTATGTCTCGAGATATTGAAAGGCTGACATTGTGCCTTTTAAAGTTCTTTTAACGGTTGAAAGCACAACAAAATGGTGCTGGCTGAAAACCAGTCTTGGGCTCGACAAAGAAAGTAATTGACCATATCTAACCAACCAAAAAAGTCGTAACTGCAGGGCAAGCGGAAAGGTTTATATTTTCATAATAAAATGTCAAGACAGAAAACAAAACAAAGCAGCCGAACTTCAGTGCTGCCTGTATAGTAAAGATGAACTCAGCATCTTACTGATGGCAAGCAGAATGTGAATGATCCATTAATAAATGTTACAATATTAATGTATATTTAGTATGTTAATGGATAGATGGCTGGTTACTTTAGTTTTATTATGTCATTTATTACAAAAATTACCTTTGTTGTTTGACAAAACTGTTCCTGTGTAAATCAAATTATTGCTAATTTACAGACCATTCCAAGCAGGTTTGTGGGTTTTGTTACTTACCCTGGCTGTGTAATTAATAATTGATAAGCTAAAAAAGCCAGAGGTTATATTGGCAACGTGGCAGGATGCCAGCATCTTGTTAATCAAATGATTCTGATGGTATCATAACGATGTGTCAATCTTCTGGGAGGAGATGTGATCGGCCAGTAGGTCGATAGCTCACACAAGGTTCACAGGAGATTCCTGAGGAAACCATTTTGCCTGAACCTCCCATAACCCTCTAGAACTGAGCCGAGTGAGACTTTATCTAATGAACCCATGATAGACAACTGTGTACTATACTGTATACTGTACTGTGTAAGGGTCTGCTTATTCTTAATGATGTTGTACTTTCTTTTCATACATGCCTGTGTGTCCCCAGGGCTCAGGACCAACTCTGGACCAACCCAGGACCTTTGTAACTGATTTCCAGAAGTAGCGAAATTAATCATGGAAGAGCTCACCCCCCCCCCCCTCCAGCTTCATGTTCCTTCTCCGAAAACGAATAATAATAAAAAATATGAAATAAAAATGCAGTGGCAGTTATGTTTTTGCTTGAGACACCTTTTCCTGAATGTCCACATGTTCATCACAAGAAACAATCAGTTTTATGCCTCTGCTTGACAGGTGTCATGATCTGGTTGATGGACACACCTGGCCCATGTACATGGAGGGCGATGGCAGAACAACTGTACAATGAGCCTAATATGGCTCATATCCTCTCCCCTTCCAAACTCACACCTCGGACGCGCCGATGGCAATTGGAGCAGTTGCAGTTGATGAAATTGAAGTAGCCCCCAAATATTTTACCCATCATGCACTGCTGTAGTTAGCAAATTCCACAAGCATGCTTTTTTTTCGTTAAATACACTCCTTAACGATATAGTTTGACCACAAAACATTACAATTTTAAACATGGGGCCAAGTATTAATTGTGTTATGCCTCCCACCATAATGACATAAAAATGAAAGATATAAAAGTAGCATGTCTCAAGTTTATATAAAATGCATGACATCAGTACTTTAATCATCATGAATGTTGTGCATATGTGTGAGATCTGCTGTTGGTGGGGGGGCCCGGGGTCCACAGCAGCTGCCCCCCCCTACCAGTGAGCAGGTATCCAGCCTTCCATCCAGAACATTGTTAGACATTTCCCTTTTAGGCCCCTTGTCTTCCTTTTCCCTTCTCCACTACACGCTTTCCCGGAAAACCTAGCACCACCGTCTCCCAGCCCCCGCACACACACAAAAAAACGTTAAACAACAAGAATGGCCGTGTTTACAAGTATTTGTTTTTTAAAAGCTGTCTATGCTCCTGGAATGCAGGAGAGCCCATTTTAACTTACTTTGTACCTACTTAAATGCACAAAAGACACTCTTCACTGGGGCAAACAGTCATACATGATAGTTGGATGAGGTGAAGTTCATGCATCTCCTCCAAATACAATGGGAGACGAATATGTTGTTTTCTGGATCTATCTTTACCTTCCCTAACTTCTTCCACAGAGAACATACTCACTTCCCGTCAAGCTCTTAGTATGTTTCTCATGATTTTTAGCCCCTAGTGAGAAAAAGGTCATTCAAAATTTATTCCATTACTTAAAAATGTCACCGTCAAAGATGTTAATGTATTTTGAAAGTGTTTGAGAATGTGTTGATTTACTGTGTGCTGGAGCTCAGTAGATCTGCTCCATACCTTCTGTACATGCTGCAGGCAGCTGGGTGGTGACCAAAGGGATGGAGGTGAACTTCTCCAGCGGGCTTCTCAATCTGCATATTATCTATAAAATATTCTGCTGGCCAAATTGAGCACGTTTCCTGGAATCATAATGAAAATCCATTAACGTATCAGAACCCACTTTATTTGTCTATCTTAATAAAGTCTGCAGGCTGCCGTAAGTAGAGGCCTCCACATTTCAACATTTGAAGCTTGAGATGTTTGTTCGAAAATGTCTTCATTTTCCACCTCTCGTCAGTTGAGCAAGAAACGTGTCGCCGATGTCACTTGCACTGAATGAATGGCCCAGGATCGCAAACCTTCTCAATCCCTGTTAAGAAGATTATGCTGCACCTCTCACAGCTCGCACATGATGTTTGCTCAAGCTCAACAAAGTCCAGTCCCATCAGACCATCTGTTTTAGGCAATAGTTGTTTCAAGCTGTTCTGACGCTTGCTGGACTGAATGATGTTATTGAAATAACTTTTTTGGCTCTTATTGCGACTGGCATATGAACTCTATACAGAATCACCCCTCTGTTACCCATGTGAAGCCTTAATTACCACTGTAATAATAAAACAAGTGAACACATATTTGGCAAATTAATGTGAACATAAATATTCTACAATATCTGTGTCTATACTGTATGTTAATGTTTTCTTTAACACATAAACATGTAAACGCTCTGGACCAGTGTAAGGCTGCCAAATGCCAAATTTAAGATGCTTTCATGCCACCAGTGGATTGCAAATTCTCTTATTTTGTAAGGAGTAGTTTTCAGACAGCTATTAAAATATATAATGCATGTATAATTTAAAAAATTGGCAGTCCATCTACGGTCTACCTCAGCTTTTGCCCTGTGCTGCCTGGGACAGAATCCAGGTCCCACCATGATCCAGAAGAATAGGCTGTAAGTTGGATTTATAAAAATGCTGCATATGAAAACCTAAAATCCTACTTTTGAAATACATTTAAATTGCAGCCACTATACTGATAGGTATATTCACGCATCTCCGGGCCGCTCCCGGTCAGGGACCGGCAGGGGACTTGAACCCTATCCAGGCAGCATAAGGCACAAGGCAGGGGTACACTCCCGCCTGTCTCAGCCTACACACACGCACGCATTTGTGCACACAAACACACTGTAGGCAATTTAGAGACACAATTTCACTAACTGGCTGTATTTGGCCTACGGGAGTAAACCAGTGTACCCAGATGGAGCCCGTGCGACACAAGACGAACACACAAAAAACACACACGTGTAAAAAACAAAGACAAAGAATATTTAATACTTTTTGGGGTACAACTATCAGGATCAATGAAAAGTGCCACAGATTCTGCCGTTTGCTGGCCCGGAACCTAAAGTGCCCTATCAGATATGTAACAGTGCCACGGAAGGCCGGCATTCCAATACAAATAAGGGATTCAGATTATAATTATTCACACAGGACCAACCCCTTTGCTTCTCATAGGTGGTATCCCGTACTAAAAATGTCACAAGGCCGGTGCCCTTTGACCATAAAATGAACCTCAGCTGTTTGGGGCCCCAGGGACCCCGATGTTGGACCACATGGAAATAGCCTGTGTGGGGGAGGGGGGGGGAGAGCGGTGCAGGCTTTGACAAATGAGACTGTGTGCCGGTGGCACCACTCAGCCGCTCTGTGGCTCAGGCGTGCTGACAGCGTGATTAATATTTGCTTGGCATTAAGCTAATTGATCAAACCCGCATCGGGGAGGGGGAGGGGGGGGGGGCTGGAGGGCCAGCAGGCGAGCACACAGATTATTGTGTCTTTATTTTATTTTATTTATTTCTTACTACTTTCTGTTCTGTGATTGAGAGCACAGATACACATGTGACCATAGAGTTTGGTTTGTTGTCATGTATACGTGTCTGCATCGCTATATATACTGTAGTATGTATTCAGTATTTTTAACATTATAATGTGAAAGTGAAAGGGGTCTGAGACACTTCTTGTCCCTATTTCTTGCCCTATTTTATCGACGTCTTTGTGTGCAGCCTTCTTCCTCTTATTGATTATGACTTGGTGTAACCCTTTTGCTGTTAACATAGTTAATGCAGCACTTAGAAGTAAAGCGTTGCAAAGGTTGTGGGTTTAAGTCCCAAAAGTAATTTTTTGGATAAAGGTCAGATCATATCTTTAAAAATAACCCTAGTCAATGTCAACAAGTGTGTACACCTGTATATTGCCTGTATAAAGTGATGCCATTTTGAAAGTGGGAGTAGCCTTAGTGATTTGGCAGCTCCACCTCCAACTTCCATAAATGGTCCCCTTGTTCAGAAGTATGTCGCTTATGGGCTCCAATCACACACAAGTTTGGGCTCCAATCAATGCCTGCAGCTTTACTGTCCATCAGATGTGAAAAATGAGTGCGGCGGATTAGTCTGCACAGCATGTTCCATTCCACCTGGAAATGTCTGCCAGAACTGCAGAAACCAGTCGTTCATCTTGCCCTCTCGCTGAGGAGAAACTACTGAAAAGTTTGAGTGTTTTGAAGAGGAATGTTCTGTGGTCACTGCTTATCAGCGTATGAACAAGGACCGAAACAAGTGCTTTCAAAAGGGAGAGAGGGGAGCAGATTATAAACCATGAAATGGCAAGTTTATACGGCATGTTCAGGGTAACGTTTTTACAAGGCGGTGGCGGACTGACATGAAGCCAGCTGACTTCTTATTTCCGTCTCTCTCTCTCTCTCTCTCTCTCGCTCTCTCTCTCTTTCTGTGGGATTATGTCGAGACATGCATGCTGCCTTTGAGATAATGTTGTTTCTGCCAGGGTGAGCTTCAGATACAGCTGACAGCTGTATCAATGGCTGTCGGTGGGCGGCGCAGATCAAAAGACAGGGAGGCCATTTTTTTTTTTGCCATTCAGAGATGCTAAATGCCACATCTGGGACGGATTTCTCACAGGGCGTGCCCCCATGTTTTGTGGAACCCCCACCCGAACGTCCACTGAACCACACCCCCTGCTATCACAGAACTCTGAACGCCGCCCACTCAACCTTGATGTTTACCTTTTGCCCTGAATACACACTTAACCTGCAAAAATGTGGTCAGCAAAAGCAAAATTTGGAACGTGAAAGAAAAGTGTTTTGGTGCGATGGAGCGGGATTAGTGAGGCAGTGTGGTTGGTGAGGCTCAATAGATTCGCATAATGCTCCTGATCAGAAGGCTGATGGTTCAGATTCTATGGTAGGTACAGAGATCGGCTGATTCTGTTTCTAAATTATGTATTGCTTTGGATAAAAGTGTCTACTAAATAAATAGATACGAATGCAATTTAACAGTCATGTTAAGTGTAAGTAAGATCTATTTAGGCTATACCAGCTGTGAATCTTCATCATATAATCACATTGTATGGTTCAGTATTCATTATAAAGATGTCATTTGAGAGCACTTTAAGCCCAGCGTAACCTAGCTTCCAAGCATGTGTCATTTTTTGAGAAATAGTCTCTTTTTCTGCCAGACATAATATTCTGTTTTCAGCCTCTCTGAGTCGTGAGACGTGATCACTGCATGTCGGTACATCCGCGGCGAATTAATCTGTAGCCCAACCCACACGCGGCAGCAGAAAGAACATCAACTTTCTCTCTTCCTCTCCTGCTTTTCTGTAGGAGAACGGCTTAAGATCTGCCTTCTGCCTGTCCCCCCCGCCGAGCCTGCGGGGCCTTGGCTTAACGGCTGGAACGCCGCGTGACCCACCAGCCCCCTGCCTCTCACCCCCGATCCGGCCCATTAATGCGTCGCCTGTCCCAGTCACTCTCGGTCTTACCATCCGAGCGGAGCGTGAGGTCATTACGGCGAGGGGCAGTGAGCTGAGCGGACACGAGGCGCACGTGCATTTCCGCACTGGAAACAGGAAATCGGATCACTGAAGTGCTATCATTCATAGGAGAGAAGACACTCACTGGCACCCATAACAGTGCAAATTACTGCCCATATGTAGACCCAACATAGAATGAGTACAATATGTAGGGGGATGAGACAAATCCAGTTAGACAGAACCGAAGATATGGTCAGGATCACTGGTCTGGCGAGGTCGAAAGTCAGGGGGGGTCAGTCCTACAGGTATACAAGGAACAGGAGGCGAGCACACTGGAATCTGAGGGGAACTGGAATTAGGGCAGGCTGAGACAGAGGAGAAGAGCAAAGAGAGGGCAAGACGCGGGACACATGTGAAGATCTCAGTGAGTGGGCCTCTAATGAGAGCGGCACAGGTGTGTCTGATTGCCTGGTGGCTTGCAGTGCATTCTCCTCAACGCAGTGCATTCTCCTCAACGCAGTGCATTCGCACTCACAGCTGCTGTACAGTAATTGCATCAACTGTGGCTGTATGCTACCAATCTGACTACACTGCAGTTAGTGTAAGATGTCTGCCATTGAGATTAAAAAAACATTAAAGGAAAAAATAATCAAAATATTTTATTGTTAATACTATTAACTATTGTTAACTATTATTACTATTATTAACTATTATTGTTAATAATAGTAATAATGTTTTTTTGGGGGGGGTGGAGGGCAGGCGACAGCTTGTGAATCCTTTTCCTTTTTTTGTCTTCAGTATTGAAATGTAATTTTTCAAAAGGTGAAGCCACTTCACAGTTTCCATTTAATCCCAGAAAATGGAGAAAATCAAACAGACGCCTGACTCTCCTCTTAAAACCTGCACTGCATTCATTCAAAACATTTTGTGTTTAGCAGAAGAAAATAATGTCCTCTGGACAGACTGAAGCCCCCTGTACCCCCCACCTTGTGCACAATGGAACATGACGAATGATGAATGATGCAAGCCCAGTCTTTCACAGCAGCTCTAGTAAGACCGTGCTGCTGTTTGTTCAGTCAGAGTGTTGCTCAGTTTCAGCAATTTGTGTTTAATACAAAATACCAGCTTCCGTACCAATCAAACATCTTCACATCTGAATAGTACAGAAGTCCCTTTGGCAGAAGATTTGGTAAATGCTTAATACTTTCTGAATTTAGAAACATGCACATATTCTGAAAGCTGTAATACATGACTTGACAGATGTCAACTATCAACATCAGTCGTTAATACTAATAAGTCAGTACTTACGAGCAGCTGGTCTGTTTTTTCCACTAGTCTGGCAGCTTTTAATTGCAAAGTTCGTTTTCCATCAGATATAGGTGTTCTGGACAAATAATGTGTGTAAAGCCCTGTCTAATGATATCTGTAATCTAACCTCTGCCTTAATCACAAGATGCAGGAGTTTATAAATCCTAATCCTTATCTCATTCTTCTCCTGATCTAATCTTCTGATATTTTTTGCCGCAACTGTCTGTGTTTGTGTCTCTCTGTGTGTGCGTGTGTGTGTGTTTGCATCTGTGTGTGTGTATGTGATCCAGGTATACATTACATTGTGGGGACCAAAACCTGTTATTTTGACATTGATTATATTTTGATTTTTCTTCTGGTAGTCATTTAGTTTGTAGTGTGACTGGCAATAAATCATTCTTGGGTTGCATTCATGCTCATTTGAGGTATAACTTTGAAAAGACCAACATTCATTTTCTGCTCCTTGTGTGTCCATGTTTACGACAACTGCAGTTTTTCTATATTAATGCAGACAAGGTCACCAGCGTTATATACAAGTGTTTGTCTGAGCTGAGAGGACTGGATGCTATAGAGATCCAATGGAGATCAGGGTGTATAGGAACCAAGCTGGAGGAGAACTGTGTGATTCCTGTAAATTAAATCATATATTACTGTATAGTCTGTGGTTCTAAGCTGGGCTGCTAACATTGTATCCAACCTACAGTATTCCCTTAACATTGACAACAGTGTGAAAATAAAATAGATTTAACACATCTTCCTGATGGCTTCCTGCCTGAAATATCCAGCACGCATGTCATTTATATAAGCAAGTTAAATCTGAAGTGCCAATAAATTATTAGTGTCTCTCTGGCATATGAACACACAGTGCTGAAGCACAGAGATGTTCTCGTCACAACAATTTCATTATTTAATTTGAGATCCGGATAAAAAAAATTAAATATTAGCTCCAATCACTTCCAGTGAACAGTGGACAATAAATAACAGTTGATCAGTTAGAGGTTTTACAGCCTTGATATAAATGCCTTCCTGATTCCTCCCTACATTAGAACCTGAAGATAAAACCTGAAGACTTAGGACTTCTGTAATGTTTTTGCTCCGCCTCCCCCCCCCCCCAAGGACCAAAAACGATATTCTCAGCATTCCTCGGAGGATGGAGCAGCAGATGCACGGATGACATAGAGGTTGGGAAAGTGAGTAATAACATAAATAAAATAAAACAGGAGAGTATGTATTCACTCTGTGAACAGCATAGTGAAGAGTGGCTGATGGGGATGCACAGGTCTCTGACCCCTGCAGACCATTTCCTGTGTCTAAATTATCGGCCGTAACACCCCACCTGACCCTGAGGGCCAGACTGCCTCCATGTACTAATTTACACACTGCGCCATCAGAGCAGACTTCATTCTGATGCGTGATGTTCCGGGAGCAGGTCTGTGGAATCCATCTATCTTCCACGTCTTTATCCAGCACAGCGCTGCAGTGAGCCTGAACCTACCCAGGAAGCACAGGGCATGATGAAAGGTCATTATTATCAGTACTGATTAATTCAACTCATTCAACGTTTAGGCCATTTTATTATCATGTGTTTATAATGCAATGGAAGCTCTATATCGATGCTTCCTACAGGCTATATAGCCAGAAAACTGTAAGAAAATATGAAACAATAAGATTGACTGCCAATAACAATAGATAACACAAAAAACAAGGACTTAGAATGTATTTGTACCAAAGATGCATTAATGGTAGAATCTAGGTGGTGTGTAAAATCTGCATTAGGATTCTGTGCCCACGTCTGTTCGTGGTTCAAATATCATGACAGACAGAGTAGTCATTTGACCGTGATTTGATGGAACAAACTCCTAAACTACATTTGCTCCAGAAACTAGCTGACCTTGTTCTCTAAACTTATATGGCACTTTGGATAAAAGCCTCTGATAAATAAATGTAATAAAATGGCACAGTGCATTTGGTGTGCAACCAGTGTCTAGGGGTCTGAAAGCTGCCGTTCTCAAAATCTTGTTAAGATTTGAAAAGATTGCAAAATGTCTGGATATAAACTAGCCAAAGAAGGTCTGGTCTCCCTGGGCAAACTGCCTTGGATGGAGAAGTACAGTACTGTGCCAACTATACTAACATACATTAGCAACTATGCTAGCACTGGGCATTACTGTTTCTCAGCCTCTCAGGATTTATATCTGCCTCTCAGTCATCATATCTGCCTCTCAACCATTATATCAGCCTCTCAGTCATTGTATCTGCCTCTCAGCCATTATATCTGCCTCTTAACCATTATATCTGCCTCTCAGTCATCATATCTGCCTCTCAACCATTATATCAGCCTCTCAGTCATTGTATCAGCCTCTCAGCCATTATATCTGCCTCTCAACCATTATATCAGCCTCTCAGTCATTGTATCTGCCTCTCAGCCATTATATCTGCCTCTTAACCATTATATCTGCCTCTCAGTCATCATATCTGCCTCTCAACCATTATATCAGCCTCTCAGTCATTGTATCTGCCTCTCAGCCATTATATCTGCCTCTTAACCATTATATCTGCCTCTCAGCCATCATATCTGCCTCTTAGTCATTATATCTGTCTCTCAACCATTACATCTGCCTCTCAGTTTCTCAGTCATTATAGCTGCCTCTCAGCCACAGGAACGTGTATCTAGAGTTTTGAGGGCCCCTGCCTGGGGGTGAGCATGACGAAGCCGGCATGCCACTTGCTCCGGGGCATTGATGGCTCCCCGCTGACCTGCCTGTTACCGGCATTGGTCCAGTATTCTCAAGTCTTGGATTTGCAGCTGTTAACCTCGCTGCCATGTCCAACAAGGACCTGTTTTATCCCAGAACCAGCCCCCCTAAACCCCACCCCCCCACACACAACTCCCACCACTGCTTGAGCCTCACAAAAGAAATGTCACAAGCTGTGATTTCTCTCCCCCCCCCCCCCCCCCTTTTGGCTGGCCCTCTCCTTTTCTTCTTTGGTGGGGGGGGGGGGGGAATAGGGGGAAGGGGGGGGAATTGTAGAAAAGGAAAATCTGAGGTGAAGGTTGGAGGGGGGGGTGGAC
>JAODKE010000020.1:17258744-17271800 GCA_026779605.1 Mormyrus hasselquistii | reverse complement strand
GTATATTCTCCCAGTGAGCTGCACAGTAAGGAGGAGACTGTAAGTTGATCTGTCACAGAAACGATGAGGTTAAAATGAAATTACATTAACTCTGCCTTACATAACGCTAGAGTTGCTGCGGTTTGCACCTTTTACAATCAATCCTTGTCTTTTGTATTAATATGATTCCTAAGAGACTGGGAGGATACATGCCGTGAAAAGGGAACTTTTATTAATTTTATTAAGGGAGTAATTTAAATAACAAAATTCCAGATTAATTGCAGTAACTGGATGACTGATAGAGACCAGTTTTCAGATTTAAAAAAAATACAGTTCTTGGACGTTACTTAGATATATTGAAATTTATGCGCAATTCCATTTTAACCATACGATTCACATGGGTGTACTGAGATCCAGTAGAGTACCTATTATGGTTTTATGGTGTCAGGTGTGTTTTATTAGCAAAAAGTCAAATGTGAAGCAGGTTCGATGTCCAGTTCAGCTTGATACCATGATGTCAGAGTACATGTGAATTTGTCAGATTCTCTTTTATCCATTTCTTTTCAGCCTAGTAAATGCAGCCAGACTACATCCAGTGGCAGGAAATGACTATTATTATTGTAATTGTCTCTTTGCTTCAGGTGATGTTTTTAGAGGTATGGTGCCATATGCACAAACACATAGAGAACTTCATCTTTGTTCCACATCTGTAGCACAAGGTCTCCTTCTTTCAGTAGGTTCTTGCTGCAGGTTTACCAGAAAGTTAAGGTGGCTCACATGGAATATGCCAGAAAATATGCCATGGCCAGAAAAGAGCAAACTATGTCTTTGGCCAAGTGAATGTGTATGTCATACCAAAAGGACATTGGTTCAGATCCTAGATAACTCATGCTATGAACTTCTCCAGGTGCCACCTTGGTAGACTTTAGTTAGAATGATGCTCCCAGGTATTTTCTCTTCCACAATGATGTCCAGAGGAGATACCAAGTCGGCCCACTTTGGACCTCGAGAGCTTGGAGATACTCCAGAATTAGCAGTGACCGCAACTTGGACGTAGTCTGTTAATTGGTAATTAAAACGGCTTGTCATTTTTCTTGTTCTTTTGAGGCATTTGAACACACACCTAGATGAAATTTATTTAAACCTGAAGTCTGAGGCCAGAAATATGTTTATGCTTCAGGGGTGTGCAGAAAATGCCACTATCCAGAGCTCGGTTTGTTTTTTTTTTGATAATCTAGACAGACGCCTGTGTAAGACTTAAGGAATGTGCTAGGCGGAGGTGATGTTTTCAGTCATGGTGTCATATGCATTTGTTTAAAAAGACACAAACACATGGAATGTTTACTGTATGTTTCTTCCTTCAGAGAGGAATGTAGTTCAGTGATGGTATAACTGAGGTTTTAACACTTATAATGTCCGGCTATCTTTATCGTTTTTATGATCATTGTGTATTATTAAGGAGTCCTAGCATATGGCGTTTATTTATTTTATATTTGATAATACAATGTAAGCAAGATATAACTTTGATAACTATCTACCCCATCATCACTGGGCCATATGGAATTTGTTACCAAACGTCTTGTGTGCATAATCTGCTATAAAAATTGTAATAATCTAAAACCACTATACAATATGCCTCCCTATCAAGTGATTTCTTATAGGCTCTTGTCTTTGGCCCAGAGGAAATCCTCAGACCAGCCATTCCACTGGGCTATTTGTAAACAGCAGGACACTGGACATTTTGCACAGAGGATTCCACTCAGCAGTTAATTCTCAGAAATGTTGAGTGTCTGAAGTGCGTCCCTGTTTTCACTTAGACAATGTGTCTGGCAGTGCTTTCATTTATAAACCAAGTCATTCGTAGGCTGTCTCCTATACAAGGTCAGTGGGTCTGTGTGTACTGTATGAATAATCATCCAGTAGGAGCAAAATGTAGTCAGACCCAGTTACTGTTTGATAGACTACTACCAAATGGAAGGCTACAGTAATCCTTAAGCAATTCATGTTTGCCAAGAGAATTGCACAAAAAAGCATTAAACAAATTGTTCCAAAGAGTAAATTTACCCTTATTGATGTGGCAAAAATCTGCAATCAGTCCCTCATCATTTTACATTTTGCATAAGCTTCCAGTGCAGTGCATTATAAGAAGTATGGTCACAGTGACCACACAACACTTATTTTGTGCCGGAATTTTCCACTGCCATCCTCACCTGGTGCGTAGCCTGAAGCTTGGAACAGACTCGAATTTACTGGAAGACCAGTCCACTGCACTGGAGCTGGAGGGAGGGGGAGCTTATTATCACAGGGCTTGTAATCAGACTGTCACTTGTGCAGCACGTTCAGATACTGCCTTTTAGTAAGGTCATCCACCCCCACCCCCCCACTTCAGCCCTGAGGTGACGAAGCAGATGTTTGGGTCCAAGCCCCATCAGCTCTAGGTTGCCAGGCAGTGAGTCTCTCCTCAACGATGGCCGTCCTCCCGGTGTCCTTTTCAGTGGCGGCTGACATCCAAACGCAGACCAGCTAAACGAAGGCCTGCCTTTGGATGAATGGCGGCTGACATCCAAACGCAGACCAGCTAAACAAAGGCCTGCCTTTGGATGAATAGCACCTGGTACTTTTGTTAATGTGTGAGGATGAGACACATGTGACACTGGCACATATGGAGGGGAAAACTACAAAAAATAATAATAATAATAATAACAAAATAATAATAATAACAAAACGACAGCTATACATATATTTGGATACCATATGTGTTTATCTACAAGGCAGGAACAGACATTTCCTGAAGTAGATGGAGGTCAAGAGCCTTGCTTAGTGGCCAACGGCCCCCGTCATCTACAGGATTTACACTGGTGGCCTTCCAGTTACAGGAACAGCAGCCTAATGAACTGAACTACGCACCATTCCTGCTTCGTCCACTTATTATTATTATTATTATTATTATTATTATTATTATTATTATTATTATTATTATTATTATTATTATTATTATTATTCTGTTTTGTTTTGATTAATTATATTAATAAAGTAAAATGATTCTATAAGTAAATATAAAAACATAATAAATGATATAACTTCTGTGTTTGTGTGCTTTGGATTTCCATTATTCATCATATCAAATTAATATTTTGAGTAACACTGGAAACTTCATCTGTGCTGTAATAACTGTTAGCCCGCATCTGAAATGCTTTGATTTCGACAAATAACGGCTGACAAATGACATCTTGCCTGCTGACATGTGTCAGAAATCTCCCTGAAAGATGGACTGGGATGTGCTTAAATGACACTATGGTGATTTGTTTGAACACATCACTCTGCATCTGTCGTGTCACGCTTTCACAAACCTAAAAAATACAAACAGAAAAACCTATACAGCCCTGTTCTGTGTTAATTGGCCTTATGATGTAAGTTTCCACAGTTTCTTGCAAAGAATGTTTATTAATAAACCTCGCGTATAATGTGACAGACAGTGATTCTGACCTTTTAATGTCGATTCTCTGCTCCACTTCCTGTGATGTTGGGTCAGGTGGTGCTGTGGTTTGCCATACGAATCTAAGACCACCTGAGAAATATGCAGGTCAATTTGTACGTATAACCGTGGGCAAAAAATAAAGGCTAATAACAGAAAAGAGTCTTAGGGCGATAAAGAAAGAAATTCAAATCCATTAGAGGTCAGCATCTCTCTCGCCGAGGGACACGCCTAGGCCGGAGAAGCCCTTGCCGCTGACCTCTGGGTGAGTCTCGCTGGCTCTGGAGTGTCCTGCTTTTCTCCCCCTGTTGTATTGTCCCCACATCGCTCTCATTTCACTCCACTCTCCAAAGACCTACTGAACAGTAGGCCTCCTCTCACGATACATTAATAAATTCTGCACGCTAGCAAATTTACTAACCTGACTGGGTCTAATTTTACTTTTAAGGATGTATGTCAAAATTACTGTTGTACAGTTGTTAGTACGGGGCATCAGATTAGCCGGCGATTAGATGTAAAAGCTCTTAAGCTATGTAACTGCAAAGCCGGCAAAGAAGGGGTCCAGGGAATGAGGTCTATTCTCTGCCAAGCAAACCTTCTTCAGAACATCGGTGGGGCTCTGGACTGTTTCACTGCTAGGCTGGTGGTCTGCTGGATCCTGGAGCAGCAGTGCAGGATCTAGCGCTGACATCAAGTCACTCATAAATCCTTACAATGATGAAGACTAAAATTACAGACTTTGGGGGGGGGGTGGGGCTTTCCGTTGAAGCACACCTGCAATCAAGCGTTTAATGAATTACCCACAATGGCGCAGAGGCACCTTCCACTCAACTAATGAGTCCTGTGCTATATTCACCTTGATCTTTTTTATCACAGCTGTGTTTTGCAAACGTGTGCTGCTTTTTAAAAGTGATACTACATCGCATAAAATACAAGGCATGGCTGTGTATGATAATGAGATTTTAATATCAGATTCAAAATATCAGATAAACTTGTGAAACCATCTTGCATATCTACATCTTTCAAATTTTACTAAATGATGCACTGCAAGAGCAAGAGAGAGAGACACATTAATACAGCATCATTGTACATTTGCTTCTTTGGAAACTATGTGTGTGTGTGTGTGTGTGTGTGTGGATTATGTTTATATTACATTGTGGAGACCAAATGTACCCCATTGTAATAAAAACCTGTTATTTTGACATTATGGGGACCATTTTTCAGGTCTTGTATTTTGTTTGGATACGTGTGATTAGGGTTAGGGCTGGGTAGGGGTTCAGGTCATCATGTTGGGATTAGACTTTTCCCCATAGAAATGAATGGAGAGTCCCCACAAAGATATATTTACAAACCTGTGTGTCTGTATGTGTGCAAGTGTGTGCCGGCATGTGGCTGTAGTGCTTTTATATCCCGTGTGGATTCCTAATATGAGCTCAGTATACAAGGGCACAAACAGCTTTCAAATAAGATCATTACTGTATCAATAATATGGTATATTATTAGTATACATGTAAAACCAACCACCACTATTCAAGTTTAAAATAGCTTGATTCTCTGTCGACAGAAGCTTGGATTCCCTGTGACCTTGGAATCATTTATTAAAGTCTCTGTTTCAACATGTCATCAAATTTGCAAAATAAACATTTTGAGAAGGAAAAGGGAAACACATTTGTATTCTGTTCTTTCTAAATTCAATTTAAATTTTCTCCTGAAAACATACTATATGCATAACTTATTTAACTGAATTTATGAACTCTATTTTCTTCAAATTGTGCAAAGCATACAATCTTTTTCACAAGGTCCATTCCTCAACTCTTCTTAATTCCTAATATTCATTCAAATATTTATTTCCTGCCTTGGCTTTTTGTGTTTCTTCCTTTAACACACTGACATATTTATAAATCTATATTTATATTTACATTTGTTTATTTAGCAGATACTTTGTGCAAAGTGCCGCGTTTCCCATAAATGACCAGTAACAAAGTTAAGTAGCATTGACGTAACTGCAATACCGCATGACACAAAGAACACCAGAAGAATCCATAAGAGTGATACTGAAACCAGCACAAGAAACCAGACATGATGGAGGCAGAGCAGGTGAGTGGTTGGATGGTCTTAAGGTGGTTCCAGAACTTACTGTATAGGGGGATTCTGAAGACCACCATGAACCACACAAATCTCTTTATGTGAAGGAGGGATCTCCATGCCATGATACTGTAGCTGGCTATTTCTATAAATCTGTCAGATCAAGACTCACAGTTTTATTTTCACAGAGGTACCATTTGACAGACAGAGGCTACAATGAAAGCCTGTGCTTCTGTCTCATTAACATACATATATCAGACTAATCACTAAAACTGCTTTACCGTACATAAGTATAGGAAGACTTTTCCAGAGCCAGTCTGCCAAAATACAATCATGTCAGGAACAAAACCAAAACTACAATGCATATGTGCTTTAATCTACTATGTATCACTGCACTTAATACTGTACTTAACTGATAGTCATAATAATGATTGCACTGATATGCGCTGTGATCATTTCGTTTAATTACTTCATTACTTCACTATTATTAAAAAAAATCTTTAAATATATTGCTGCAATTCAGCCAAAAATAATTCATACATATGCAGATTATCCAAAAAAAAGGATCATTTTAGAAATAGGAAGCTGCCTGCTTTCCTGTAATTCCCTAACAATGCAGAGCGGAAACAAATAACAGTAACTGCAGGTTCACCAAAATAAACAAACAGGTAAACAAACGAGCAAACAAACAAATAAAATAAATAAATAGACAAATAAAAAAGCAAACAAAAAAAATGCATTCTTGTGTTTCTAACTTAAAAAGTTGATCATTGCAGGGAACAATTTTTATAGCATTGGTTGGTAACACTTGATAGGTCACAAATAGTAGAAAGTCGGTTAATACTTAAACACAGATCATGAATAAATACAGTAGCTACTTGAGATAAAAGAAGCATCATAATTCATTAACGATGAACAAACATAAGATCAGTATTTCAATGTGCAATTTATTATTTGTCCCTTCAGTAGTTCACAGAATAAATAGATATAGTAACAAATATAGCAACTGCATGAGATAAAACACGCATCACGATTCATTAATGATGAATTAACAAGAGATCAGTATGTAACTAAGACATAGTCCTTGGTCAATTTATACATTAGAAATAGCATAATAGTATATTATTTGAGCCCCATCAAGTACAGTATAACCCATTTGTTTTGTCTGTTAATATTGAATTACTGTGTTTACTATTTTGTTTAGTTATATGTTTGTGTGGGTTATCTCCTCCACTTCCTGCCGCAGTTCAACGGCGTGTGATTCAGTGAAGGGTTCTCTGAATTGACCACAGTGTATGATTGTGTGTTGGACTGTAATCCTGTCCCGGGTGTGTTTTCTGCATAAGGCCCCAGGTCAAAATCTGGAGTTTGATGTTCGCACTTTTCAAAATAAGAAATGTCAAATAGAAAATAATAACCAAATATTGCAAGTTATGTGTTAATGTATGTATCTGATGCACACATAACTTGTCATGTTGTCTACCTATAAGGTGCCAACAAACCACTTCTGCAAAGGTGCAAAGTGGCAGTGCAGAGCATGTGCAGTGCTGCTTTTCTGCAAAGGTGCAAAGTGGCAGTGCAGAGCATGTGCAGTGCTGCTCTTCTGCAAAGGTGCAAAGTGGCAGTGCAGAGCATGTGCAGTGCTGCTCTTCTGCAAAGGTGCAAAGTGGCAGTGCAGAGCATGTGCAGTGCTGCTCTTGCCAATCAAGTGCAATTTCCCCTTCCCACCCCTCAGCCCCAAATCTGCCCACACTCCAGGTACTTCATGATCCTGTAAAATTTGAGTTAGTTACCTTAATTTAATTACCTTGTAATTACTCTTCATTTTTGGACTGAGGTGTTAGGGGATTTGGACTGTAAGTAAGGTGTGTATACCTAAGGTTCTGAACCAAAAGGGTTCAGTAACCATGCCAACTTACTCACTTCAACGTGAGGAATGTGTATTTTTAATTGCTGGACACGAATGACTGTAGAGTGATTCCTAAAGATCAATTCGGAGCATTAGTAATGGTGTTTGCACCTAAGTGCTCGTTAAGAATTCTGTCCTTTGGGTCATTATACATTGATCTGTACCATTAGCATTACTGCCAGTTCAGTTCCCTCAGTCCATCGTAGAAAGTCGCTCTCATGGGTGATCAAATACTGACCCGCGGGTCTTCTGGCCCAGCAAAGGGTCAGTGTCTCTGGCCTCGTCTATGGTTGTCAGAGGGTCTATTTAGAAGCAGGCAGTAATGTGGGTTAGGATGTGGGCTGGTGAGCAAAGGAAGGTCTCCGAACAGAAATCTGCTAACCTGCATGGACTCAAGAAAGGAAATATCAAGGCATATAAATATGGATCTGCAAAAGGATCTGATAAAGTTTCATTGGTTAAAAGTGGGGGGGAAATGATATGTCATTGTAAGACAAGTTGGTTCATGTTTATTTTCTTCTTAAAAAGGATTCAGAAAAAGTGTGTATTTCATTTGTATGATTGTTTACCTGTTTGTTATCTGCCATGACCTCTCACTGTACATATTTTGTTTTCAAAATGCTAATTAATTATCTTCTCTAGGAATACATAAGAACTATTAATTGCAAACTCTGATTTAGCTTACATCCATATCCTGATAGGAATGTGTTGTTTCATCATAAGAGACAGGAATCTGCATTCCTTCACCACCTCCTGTTGCCTGTTAGCAACCATCTAATGAGCTTTAGTTATTATATTTGGCGAGTTTCATGGTACAGTACAGCCAGCCTGAGCTGGTTGAATCTGGCAGCCCCTTTGTATAATTAGAGACTTTCTTTTGAAAACGGAGCCTGCTGTGGGATCCGTTGAATGACATCAGGCCGATATAATCACCAGTTATATTTTTTGTTTTTCTTCCCTCTGTTTTTTTCCCAGTTATTTCTTAAAGAAACAATGGAAAATGAGCTTGCTTCTATTTTCGAATGTTTCATATGTCAAATTCACAATTTGTCAACCTTTACTTTTAACAGTGCATTTCCAATGGCAATGAGTATGAACTGTTTTTTCTTAGGCCACCTGGAAATTTCTACATGCATACAAAAAAGTAATGTATCAACAACACAAGAGAAACTAGATATTCGGGTAACACTATACTTAAAGCAGTCATTATAAAGCATCATAGATGCCTTCATGCATTCATAAAGTATTATAAACATGGCTGTAACATTTTCTAAAGAAAAAAAACAAAAAACATTTTAGCCATGTTTATTATGCATTATGAATGCTATATGAAGCTCTCATCTGTAATGAACTATATATACCTTCATAATGTATTATAATTGTCAATGTAAGCATTATAATGCACTATGCAGGTATCCGGTGTGGGATAAATTGTTATTGATAATGATTTTTTTTTGAGGATTTGCAAGTATTACGCACATCCACAGTACAAATGATTGTTGTTTTTTTGTCGTAGTTAAGGCGGAGGCCTCCTTTCGCACCATAAAGACATGCTTCACTCATGTATTTGTGTTGTACATGAATTTATTTAAAGACAGGTTTTTTAACCCCTTTCAGGAACATGAAACATTTCGAAGAATTTATGATGAAATGAATTTACCCAACCTGAACATTTCAGTTAATTTGACAACTCAGTTCCCCAAACGTTCAAATCTGTTATTTTCCTGAGGCATTTTCCCTACCTTGGCTTTAAATGTTAGATACTCATAAATGCATAAACAGCCAGTCACAGTATCTGGTGATTATTTCTATTTGTAGTGACATTCCTTATTTTAAATGTATTAAATGTTTCTGTCAATCAAACTAACATGATTTTAAACACATAAATTTACAAAAAAAGGTTTTGCAACTCTTCTATACTACAGTTGCTTGATATTTACCTCAATAAGTGATAATTTGATACATACAGGCCAGGCCAAGTCATTTCAAAGTGTTACTCAATGGAGAAAATAATGTTGACAACTGCACACAATGCTAAAATAATGAACAGCAATTCCAGGAACCACTGTAATCATGAGGAGCTGCTTCCATATGTTATAACAAATCAAATTAGCAAGTTCACCTTCGAGTTCCGTCCCTTTCGACGTCCTGCAGCACGAGTGAAATTCCTGAATTTCCGGAGAGTGCCGTAAACCACAGCTTGCTTATCGGACGATATTGCTGATGCGTATTTTTCTCCCTTCCGGAAGACTCTTACTCCAGTGACCGGTCATAAATCCGTGGTTCAGGGGGAGGCATAATTATTTCCCATAAAAAAAGGTTTGACAGTTCACATATCTCCATCTCCTTGGGAGTCAAAGAGGCCGTGAAGGGCATCTATACGGAGATGGCCAGAAATAAAGGCCTCAATCCCTTTTTAAATAGTGGTGTTGGGAGAAGGGGCTTGGTAAATGTACTCCGGCTTATTGCAAAGGCTCTCTCCATGAGTTAAAAACAAATAAAAATGGTATATGGCCAGCCTTAGTTGAAACACACACTGTCAACATACACTGAGAAAGCTCATTTCAAAACCGCATCACTAAATGCTGCCCCCTATAGGGCGCAGTGGTAATAACCCCCACCCCCCCAAATTGTTTGCTTTCTGCTGTAAACATTAGATCTCACTGCATAATGATGCGGTGACCACAATAACATGAAAACAGAGGGGGGTGCATTTAAAAGTGCTGCTCCAGGCCTGTGGTCATGTGATTCCTCTCCCCGTTCTGTATACAGAACTACCAAACAGCCACTTTGACTGACAGTGGTTCTTAAACTAATCGCTGCAACTCCCCACGACTGACGAGCGATGACCCCCTCATTGCCCCGGCCACCAGAAGCTGTACCGGGAGGGTCACGACGAACCTGACACAGCACAAGGCAAATATGCAGATCTCTGTTCACCCCCGCTGATCCCGGGCTGCGAAGTATGACTGAGATGGACGACAGCCTTCTGAGGCTGACTGATTCAGGTCGAAGGCGCTGAGGCTGAGCGCGTGAGGAAACGGAGATTAATACGGGCATTAATATCTGCAACTGCAGAAACATCAGGAAAAACTGGGCACCAACAATCCTCCCCCCCACCAAAAAAATATACAATAAATACATGAACAAATATCCTATTATTATTTAGTGTAGTGTTTGAGTGTATATAGTACTGTATGTAATTATTCACAGCAAATCTGCCAGGGTATTATATTATGATGCATTGCATGTTTATGGAACTCGTATAAAAACCGGTTTTAATGAGATCCCATGCGTTAGGATGTGTAACATATAAAGTGAATCTGTGATTAATCTTGACTGGTTTTTCTGTTCAGCTAAAAGATTGTGCCTTGGGAGCTGGCCAGCTTGGTGCGTGGGTTCTCCCGGCCCCCTCGTCAAAGACCAAGGACCCCTGGGCGGAGCCTGGGCATTTCCGTGGGCACGAACACGCTAGCCGGCGGACTCCTCTGCCTGTGATGGGTGCGGAGAGTTGCACGAGTTAGCGGCAGCTCTCTGGGAGCTGGCAACATGGCGCTCCATGTTATGCCAGCGTTACTAATACGGGGCTAAAAATACAGCCTGGGTAAAGTGTTCTGCCAAGCCCAGCGGAGGGGTGCACCAGGCCCCCGTGGTGCGGCTCGCTGCCCGAGCACCAGCGGCCGCTCAGTTAAAAGCCGGATGTAGCATTTTGTACTCAAAAGGCACGACCCACAGCGCTGTGCAGCTTCGGGGAAGCTGGGAGTTATGTATGGACTGTGTCATGTGAGCAACGTAGAAGCATCATGAAATCACCAGGAGAGCCGCCCATCCAGGACCTTAAGTGCTTATTCTCTGCAGGGTCATGATCAATGTGGGGTGCATCCAGGAAGTGCCCCGGACGGGATGCATAAACAGGGAATATCTGGGATGATCCTGGATCTAGCGATTGCATATTCGAAGTGAAGTAACCACAAAAAAAAACATAAAATATGGCCGAAAATCACCACAAAGTATCCTTAGGAGATCAACTGCAGCTGACGTCCAGTATAAGGGACCGGACCGCGGGCAGAGCTGGAGTGGCAGATTAACAAGGTGACAGCAAAGATAATGGCCAGCTGGGTGAAGTTAGCAGCACGACAGTCTAAACACGGCAACGAGACCGCAGCATGCGTGGCTGACTGCGGCAGCATAGAAGGCCTTGGCTGTCAACGTGCATGCAAAACAAAATACCAGACAGAAATATATAAAATATGTATAATCAGGAGCATGAATAAATATGAGACATTAATCTCAATGATATGAACAGTGTTATATCAGTGCGGCTCAGCAGGTTAAAGGGCGGGGGCTGTGATCCGAAAGCTCAAATCTCTTGATTGGCTGAATGATGTCATCATCAGCCCCTTGAACCAGGCCCTTAACCTCCAAGTGCTCCAGGGATTGGCTGACACTGCTTTCTCTCTGGATAAAAATGTATACTAAATAAACAAAATGGAAATGCATGAAAGAGTTAAATATAATGAGTATAAAATATATTTACAGTATAGATACATATAGCCTACTCATCTGAATCCCTCTCAGATCCTCATGTAAGGTCTGAAACAGTCATTTTATGATCACAACCCCACAGATTCAAGGTAGAACTGGACCCAAACTTCTCCAGGATGATGCAGACTGATCACTGGCTACAGACAGCACTGGTGATTATACTGGGATGCTTATTATGAAGATTCAGCACAACGTTCTTTACTTGGTTACACATATTCAAGATTCAAGATTCTTTATTTGTCACGTACATAGTTATAACAAGTACATCATGCAGTGAAATGAACCCTGACCGATCCAAAGACTGTGCAAAAAGAGGAAGAGAAAAACAGGGTAAAAAAAGTGCAGATAAGTTATGGTACATATAGTTTGTTACCTTTGCATTCATGTGCTGATTTATCCAATGTTCAGTTATGGATAACTTTAAATATTCAGCGTCATCCAAACGCACAGAATACCCAGCAGGATGCAAATACTAGGTACGCTGTACCACGTGTGGCACACACAGATACGCGTTATGCATTTATGCATATTGTGCATGATTATGTGTTCAATTCTTCTTATAAAAACCGTTAATCACGTGTGTGTGTGGGGGGGGGGGATTGCCTTTTGGGCAAACATGGCTCACTTTACACTTGCCGTCTGACCTCTGGGAGGCGCTGTGCACGAGCAGGTCCGCGCTGATCGAGAGGGATGACAACCTCATACTTCGGTAATGAACTCTGCTGCTTATTTATCTGATTACAGGCCTGATTAATAACTCGTTGGGATAATTATATCCCCCCCCCCCCATCCCTGCAGCCAGTGACAGAATCAGAGGGGACAAGTGATACTGATCCATTTGGGGGGGGGGAGTTACATTCAATTATTAGGCAGATGCTCCAAAGCGCTGTAGTAGTGGGGAAAACTTAGACTAAGTGAAGCGGGTCAGGCAGCACCCCTGCAGATTAGGTTAATGGCCCTGCTCAAGGGTACAACAGTCATACGACTACATACACACGTGGACAAAATTGTTGGTACCCTTCAGTCAATGAAAGAAAAACTCACAATGGTCACAGAAATAACT
>JAODKE010000020.1:17238138-17258644 GCA_026779605.1 Mormyrus hasselquistii | reverse complement strand
AAGTTATTTCTGTGACCATTGTGAGTTTTTCTTTCATTGACTGAAGGGTACCAACAATTTTGTCCACGTGTGTAGCTGGCCTGGGAGCTTGAACCCACAACCATCTGAATATGGGCATCGATCCATAAACACCAAGTAACACACCAACAGTCTGAGAAAGGTACCCTTTTCGGTATTAAAGTTTCACTGCTGAAAGCCAATTTTAACCAGTACTTAACATGATTACATACGAAGTTGCATCAATCAGTTACACTTTAAATACTGAGCTCTAGTTTATATATTTTGTTCTACAACCTTATTTATTTGTCTATGTATGTTGTTTATGTGCTTGTGTGTCTGTTTGAGAAACATGAATAAAGCACTCTCCTGGGGGTGTTTGAACCCACAGCCCTGTCGTTTACATGCGCAGATCCCCCCCCCCGACCTGTGAAGCGAGAGAGGGTGAGCCCACGCCCTGCGGGTCCCCCGTCAGAAGCGGCCCGGCCGTCACCCACGGATCCTGCGGCCGCCGCTCACACACACAGGCGGCGCGTTTGCCTCACGATTGCGTCACCCGTTCAGCTTTTTACTCTCGCATGATGGGGGACGAAAGAGCCACTTCTCGCAGAAGCAGGAATAAACCCGGTAGGGGTGCATTTGACGGGGAGGGAGCACGGGGGCCTGGTCCCTCTCTTCCTTTTTCCCTCCCCATCGCGGCTTATTTTTCTCATTTCCTGACTGATGACTGTGTGTTTCACATGCGTGCCGTTTTAACCGAGCCGAGGTGGCATGATTGCGGATGAAAAGGAAATTTAATTAGGTGCTTAAATATTCAATTAGCACGTCCATTACTTAAAGCGGGCAGCCCTCTGATGCCTGTGAACGGGGGCCAGGGGCTGCACTGGGGAGATAGCGTGTGCCATTTGTTCTCCCCGCCATGCCGGGGGGGGGGTAGGAGACAGGGGCTGGGATGCAGGCTCGCTCGGTTAACGAACCACAACTTTGTTCTACGGCCAGGAGGACTTTTGGAGGATCAAGGGTGCAGATTCCAGCCAGTCCACGTGTGTGTGTGAAAAGCAAATGGCCACGACACTCTTTTGCCTTATGAAACATGGCCTCATTTCACCTGACTACAAAATACTCAATTGACACGGATATCTAAGTAATATGGATGAGATGGTTAATATGTTCAGGACTACAGAGACTCGGCACGTAGAAATGTGGCCTCAGATCTTCACAGCACAGTGTTGAATTCTTGCCATTGCTCTGTATGTTTCACGATCATACAAGCTGGGCTGGCATCCCCTTTCCCATTTAAACTAAATAAATATCTCAGCCACCCCGAGTCAGTATAGCAACCCCCTCTAGAACATTCTCAGATTGCTGAGTGTAGAGTCATAAATACTCATATAAAGCTAGAATAAACACATTCTGCAGCCAGCATGACAGTAAGAATGGAAAGGCGATATCTTAGGCCTGTCCCTGAATGTGAGACCCAGATGTCCTAAGGGGGGAGGAGCCCATTTGTTCATCTGGACTTGGTTCTTGTCCAGGTGCCCTCAGAGCCAATAATTTGGCATTTCCATATTTAGTATAGAAGTGATTAAGGTTTTCTGACCTCCCATACCGCACACGCAGAAATATCCGTGGGCATGTAAGTGTGTATGATTAGCCAACTACATGGTCCAGCTCTGCCCTGGTGGCATGCGGCTGTTGTTTGTGCCACCTCTGAGTCGTTTATGGTCACAGGGCTAGACTTTCATCCATCACAATTGATTACTGCTGGACTGCGGAGATGCCCACTCCATCACACAGTGCATCCGGAAACCCAGGTAATTAGTCTGGTCTTCCTTGGGACCACATAAGTCCAGGAAGGCGTCTGTCATCACGGGCTCTTTATTAGATTCCCAGCCAAACTTGTCAGCCTATGCTGTAAAAACCTATCACCGGGGTACAACAAATTAGGCAGATCATGTCTGTGCAGCCCGTCAGGTTTCTGTTAATCGACAGAATTCCTTTAGGTTCTGTTAGGCTGGAACAAACACAGAAACTTATGTGAACCGCAGAGGAATCGCAGGGAGCAGTTAGTTTAATAACACAGTGGAAGACGGGCAGCCTTCTGAATAGTCATACACATTAGCCGTTCTATACTTTTAGTCTGGTAGACAACCATGTTTATACAAAGGCGTTTATAGCTAGCAACTACAATTGCAGCCACCATGGGCCTCAAGAAGTTCAGGTCTAGAAAATACAAATCCGGACCAATATTTTGTTTCAACCAACCAGTTGGGTACTTGATGTAGCTATTTATGCTCAACTGGTTGAGTGAAACATAAAGTTGGTCTGGATTTATACATTCTGAACCTGATCTTTACACCTCCGCAAACCTGTTACAAAAGCATAAGGCTGACCGCTTTTAATTCCTGATAACTGTATTATTATTGATGTTGCTCATATCTGCCAATAATGCTTGTGTCATATACAAAGAGATGAAAACAATATGAAGTACTGTATGTACTCCTTAAAGCATAATTTTGACAATTTTGCTGCTTCCTGTGTTGCTTCCTGTTTAACTGGAGAAGTTTGCTGCCCCAACAAACACGCACTGCTATCAGTAACCACAGACCTTGGCTAGAAACGTGTCTCATTCTCAACGAACCAGACAGTTTATTCTGAGACTTTTTTCCTGTGACAAAGGCCATTGGTTTTCAAGCAGCCTCTGTCAAATCGACAACTCATCCCACATGGCTCATAGTCCAGACGCATGTCTTGCATATCAGTGAGGCATAAGAGAGATGTATATATGTGAGCATACAAGTAGGTCAGCGGTATCGTGCTCACGTTTTCTGTGGACGGGAGCAGAAGGGAGGCTGAGGTGTATGTCTGTAGTGGTGTTAAAAGCCACTTTGCGTGCCACGGTTTTGAGGTAGATGGATTTCAACGGAATTGGTGTCATTCAGGGTTAATGTGACTCTATCAACAAGCCAATAAAATCTGAAGGATCATGGGACATGTAAAACAGTCTTTAAAAAAAAAGCATCCAACCAAGCGTGTCATTCAGCAAACTCCAGCAAATTTGCGACAGACTGTCCCATAGCCTCAGCGTTTGGAGATCTCCTGATTTCCTGAATGGAGTATTGACTTTTAAGACCTCCTGGAATGACAGATTGCTAAGTGCCCACTCGTACTTATGACTGACCCATAACAGATCATCTAAACATCGCCGTTGCTGCTCGATGAATCTCAGCTGAATCATACAGCAATGCATGGCTTCCTCTCATATTTTCCGGCCCGTGATTCAAATGGAAAGTAAACCAGCAAAAATGCCCCATTTCATTTGCTGTTTT
Organism: Mormyrus hasselquistii; assembly: GCA_026779605.1. NCBI lineage: Eukaryota > Metazoa > Chordata > Actinopteri > Osteoglossiformes > Mormyridae > Mormyrus > Mormyrus hasselquistii. The sequence goes on along the minus strand of JAODKE010000020.1, from coordinate 17,255,318 downwards.
GCAGCTTTCTTATACTGTTTTAATTGTCATTCATTTAAATGATAGATGCAAACATATGATAATATAGTTGAATGACATTCCACCAATAATTATACGATGACAACAGTATCGCGCGACTTTCATTATTAGGATTATATTATAGTGTTAGTAGCAGTATACAACAGGAATACAGTGTGGCTAAGTTAAGTAGCACTAATCAGCTGCAAATATTGAGAACTGGAACCCGTTTAAAGAATCCTAATTATTCTCCAACATTTCCCCAGGTCTTGATCATGTCACATGCATTTTTGTTTTGTTCTACAAATGTGGTTTGCGATGTATCATCCATCAAGGCGGAGGAAAATCTCATGCTTGCTTCCACCATATTGTGCTGCCATTTGAAAGGCATATTTTCTTTAGGTGGCCTGAAGGCTTCATTGAACACATGGAATGCTTACTGTAGAGCTACAGATGATGGTGTACAGGAGCTGGATAGGACCATGGTCAAGGCCATGGGGCTGTAGACCAGACACTGCAGATTAAATGCAGCCCGACTGTTGGACTCCAACCCCACCACGTCTCTTTAAATGCTTCACCGAAACTGACCAACTCCCCGAAAAAGGTTGAAACTGGCGAAATGTGTCAATAAAGCAGGATAAAAGCCACCAGCTTATAACGAACACAAAAAAATAATGCACTAGCTTTATTGCTTGATCACTAAACCCAAACAATGATTCCGTTTTGCTCATAAAGGGACACTGTGGTCTCAGGGTTCAGGCTATAACTTTCCTTCCATGTATTTCCAGATGTCAGACAATAAGTTTCTGTTGCCGCAGGCAACCATTATTGTGGGGCACTTTATTATAGATTTCTGAGAGATGCGTGTGTGTGTGCATGTGTATGTGTGTGTGTGTATTTTTTTCACTCCCTCCCCCTCTATCACGTTGTAGACAATAATGACCCATCTTTGCAAAGATCAAAGCTCCTTGGGAAGATGCTATTGTCTTCTTCCAGAGGATTAGGTGAAGTTGAGTGTCACTGCCAAAAGCAAATCCAGACTGAACATAAATGAGACTTGCCACGTGTCGTCACGGAGATGAGAAGTTTTTATTTTTTTCCTCCCCCCACAACGTCTCGCCCCGGTCTCAGTTCACCCACCCACTCCAAGTGAAAAGGAAAGACCTGTTCAGAGAAAGTTAGCATTTCAGATCTTATGCAATGTGCCCGCAAACCAGGGGCTCTCCTCTGCAACCTTTGTGTCTCCAACAGCCTCAAGGCTGTCAAGACCTTCCAAGGCTCTTTCTTAACTATTAATAAGGAATGTCATATAGGAACACGGAATACAGAAAGAAATGTCTCATGACCTCTCTGTTCTGGAAGCAGCTCAGCTCGCCTACACGGCTCCATGGGCTCTTTGGGTCGCACTTTGTCTTTTCACTTGAATCGTTGTCCTATTAATGTCTTGCAGTTTTTCAACACTTTTTTTGTAGCTCTTGCTTCAAGGCTGCTTACACTTGTCACTGGCCGTGCACGGGAAACTCACCATAGCTGCACTTATATCTACTTGACTCATTGAGAGCTGTGTGTTAGCAAGGTGCTGTTTGCCTCCCTTGTACCTCTCTTTGGACAAACGATGTCTGTAAATAAATAAAAGTAAATCTAAAGTACTCTTTACCGTCCTTTTCCACGGTCCCATACTCAAAAAATAGTAGGACAACATCGGTCACAATATGTTTTTGCATTTCTGTTTTTAGCGGAAAGAAAGTGACACAGGAATGCGGGGGATGAAAAGGTCAGCAAGCATCTAAGGACTTTGCTTAAGGGCCCAACAGTGATACATTTATACTGTCAGCCGTGGGATTTGAACCCACGTCCTTCCACACACAGATACTCAGCACACTGAGCTACCTACCACTGATATAAAGCTCATTTTTTATGCTCGATATTTAAGCTCAGTTCCCTTTATCACATCTCATTCCAGACAATAACATCCACACCAAAGATGAAATGAATGAAAAGCGGGAGAACCTGAAATGTTAAGAAATTGATGAGCCTACGGACTGTTAAGCAGTAATCAAGACTGCATCTGAAGGCACTTCAGCGGTGGTGCTGATGAGCCCGAGGCCACAGATATCCTGTAATCAAGTGCATGTGACACCGTTAAAGGTGCAGTATTTGGAGCACGTGCCCGTGTTTCACATTAGAGTCACATAGTCGTCATTTGTCTGGTGTATTTTACTGGCTCTTCAAATTAAGTGCTAAATCATATGACAGATCAAACTGCAGATTAAATCAGTCTGCACAGCTAAACTGTCCATTTTAATTGTTGGTCATAATGGCGGTGACATTCTCTGAGGAGACTTTTTAAGTTTAAGGCGTGGCATGGCGGAAGAAGAGATGATCCACGTAGCGACTCCGACAAGACAAGGTCTCATTAACAAAATGGAACATCAAGGCAGAAACAGAAGACAAAGGGACCGTGAGGGGTCAAAATTAAACTAAGGCAGGGAGCAACACCAGGAACAATTCCAATGGTAGATAGTATTGATGGGACATATAACACGAGACTCGTCAAAGTGAAGCCCAGTGACTCGAAACTGGTAATCGGAGCTTGTGTCCTTTATGCAATATCATGTGACCGATGAGGTCCTGCTTATCCTGAGGTGCCAGAGGTTTCCTGTCTTGTCACGTCTTCAAAGCTTTTATAAAAGTGAGGTGAAACCTTTGGGCATCGAGGGGGGTTTTTTGCCGCTGGAGAGACTGATGGCTATACAGTTTGTATAACATGTAAACATTCCATTATCATGGAAAGCAACTCAGGAAGATCCTCAAATGTGTGGCTACAGCTTGAGTTGATGTCTCCCAGTAAGGTGAATGAATATTGATATGGCAAAATATGAAATTAGTTATTAATATTATTATTAGTTCTATTGCTTGTGCAAAGCGGCAATTCTCGCTGGGTTTACATTGCCTTGTTGTAAATCTTTTTGAATAAAACCATCTGGCAAATGGATAAATGTAAATGATTATATTCATATTATTTATCATTATTATACTGGCCAGGTTTGCATTGCTCCAAACATCTGTCATATGGCAACAGCACATCCTCAATGTGCTAAGTATCTTCATCGCCCCCGTGCGACTGTCAAGCTACACCCCAAGGCGTCAACACCTCATTTTTTCGCCCATCTTCCCAGTTTAAAAACTCCCCTCTAACCCCCCCCCAAATAAAACAATCACATGTATTGCAGCACTAAGTTGGTTTGGTTTACAAACCATTGGGTTCCATTAATGAATCCCAGACCCATCACAGTATTTTATTGTAAACACATAATGACTGAAAATATGTACAAATAACTCAAAGAAACTTTAAATCTTTTTCTAAGATGATCTTTAGCAATCAGACACTGCTGTCATACCAGTCACATTATTCATTTGATGCACATACAGACTTCATTCTCACATTGTTCAAAGCATTGCTGAAAGTCACAAGGGGTCTCTGTATGTTTGAATAAAAGGTTTGAAGACTCCAAACATGTTCAGGCACCCAAAAGCTTCAGCAGCCCATAAGTAGGAACATAGGAAACTACAATAACTAACACATGGTAACTATAACTAAGAAGCCTGCAGTAACACAGAGGATCAGCAGCCAGAACAAGCACTTAAATACAATACTAACAAGACACAATGGAGGACAGGTGAGAACCATAACCAAATCAACCAATCACTAAGGGCACAGAGCAACAAGGAACAGGTGTAGTGACTTACAATTACAAACAATGAATTATAAACACTACTGATTAGGAAACAGTAATAACGCAGGAGGCTAACACATAGGACAGGGTCAGATGGGCACCAAGGCTGACGCATTTGCTACCAGTTTTTACTTTCTTATTATTTAATTTCTTACGCATTATTATTATTATTATGCATAAGTTGGTTTAGCTATCTGAAGCTGAAATTATTTGATATGAGGCAGCCCTGTGGCATTACTTTGCTAAAGATGGGCCTCAGTGCTCATCCATACAGTAGCTCTGTGTGTGTGTGGAGTTTGCACGTTAGCCCAGGTTTGTACCAGGTGTTCCATTCTCCTCCGGTAGACCATGATCAGGCATTAATGCGGGCTGCTGAAGTGGGTGGGTATGGGCTCTGTGATGGGCTGGCCTGAAAATCAGCACGTCCCCTGAGCTTCCGGGGACACACTGCAGGCTCCCTGTCACCCTGCACTGGGCAAGCTGTTATGGAAAATGGATGGGAGGGGTGTTACAGGCGGGTGCTGTGGAGCTTATCCAGTCAGGCATCTGTGCCCATATCCTGCAGGTCATGGGTTCAAATTCCTTGGCTGGTAATGTAATTCTTCTCACTGCTGAGCCACAGAGCAAGGCCCTTACCCCAAAGTCTTGCAGGGATGCTGGCTGACCCTCTATTCTGACCCTTTCTTCGTTTATACATCATTTTGGACAGAAGCATTTACTAGATTTGTAAATTAATTTTTAGACAAAACAGATACACATAAAGCACCTGACTGGCTGTTCAACGGTACAGTAAAAAGCCACCTGAAGAGCAATTTCCCAGGTCCAACGTGGGCGTCTCTCAAAAGGCGCAGGGTTATACGGCATACGCCATTGCTGCTTGTTTATACATCTCACCAGGAAATCGAAAGTAGAAAGTGCCCCTTTGACAGACTCTGTACTTGGCTGCCATTGACTCCCCACACCAACGAACACAAGAAGTAGTTGTTCACTTGGGGTGCGTTCTTAACTAACCCCCCCCCCCCCCCATTGCATATGCACATTTGGGCAGCACTCAGTCATCCAAACAGCCTGGCCATTGACTTTTTAAATGCCATGTATTTGTTTTCCAGGGAGCTCGTCCTCACACACTGTCAATAGCTGAAGCTCTTTGTGCAAAGCTTATTGGTTGGGGTTCAAGCCTGGTGCTTTTATGAGTCTCCGTTTTAAAAACTTTTTGCACATTTGTGTGTCTATGCGTTTTTGTATAGCCAGGTCTGCCCTGGCATCTTGATCAGGCTGTAGACTGCCACATGTGATCAGTTTGGATGGATGGAAGGAAGGATGGAAGAAAAGATGGAAGGAAACTGGATCGTTTTTTGTTTTGTTCACTCCTTCTCCATTAAATAGTGGACATGCATGGGTGTCTTCTGTGATTCATACATTCTCTTCCTTATTGTCTGCATAGTTTGCACCATGGACAATACTGCCATTAATAATTCCACCATCCATCACTCTCTCAGAGACCCTAATCATTTATACCCCCCCAAGAGCCCCTTATTACATTTCAGTTCAGTAACGGCGTCAGACATACAGTATAGTGCTTATAGAGGCCTCAGCAGCCACTGCACTGGCTGTGAACCTATCTGAAGCCTCCCAGATTGAATGGAGACATCTCCATTCAGGCAGCGGGGTTGATCTCTCGAAGTGGGTCATGCTAAACCAACTGTAAAATGAAATCCACTGTTCCGGACGCTTCTCTGAGACCTCGGTTGTACGTGTCCGGTCAGTCTTGATGTGACACACGCAGACTGTCGAACGGCATTGATGATTACAGTAAAATAAGAGCCAGCCGTCTGAGGTATGGGACCTTCACATTGCTTTAGCCCATCTAGCAGTACAGGCCGTAATTACATTGCCTCACAGACCCTTTGTTCTCTCAAGTATGCAAATTAATGGCACAGATTCAAAGTTCAAACAAAGTTGAACCTGTGCTGCTTAAAGAGTGATTTTTTTTTCTCTCTCAGTGATTTTTACAAACATTAGCCATACTAAAAATTATTTTTGAAGAGAATTTTGTCTTTGATCCTATGCTTTATGGTACCCCATGGCTTTGGAGACCCGCATCACTTCTGATGCATGCATATATTTATCTCTGCAAGTGTCTATCTAGCTTTGCGATGCATTAGCGCTAGCTAAGTGTTCATGGTGCGAAAACGGCGATCATGAACACATTATGGGCATATCAGGCATTTTAAGGTTTCATAAATGAGTTTATAAAATATTGCACAGACATGCCCTATAGACATGCCCTATACTCTCCTTACGTGACAAGATAAAACTGTCACCCCTTCGTAAGTAAAACGCATCACAGCAGCTATCTCCAATGTGTTTTTTGCTGACTTCAGCTTCTGGGAAATTATCCCTGGAAGAAAGACCCCAATGAATGTTTCACAGCCCCAGTTATGGTTTGGAAAAACATTATTTAAAAGTCAATGTTTTCCTGCCCAGTTACCTTAGGGCACCCCCACACACTCTGGTGGATCTCTTGCATTGCTTTTAGCTCCATGCTGTTGGAGACACACTTGAGCCCCTATAATAACTAGATGTCAATTCCACATCATCAATCACAGTAACTTTCTTTCGGCAACCTATTTCCGTGTTGATCTGGAATGTCATCCTCAGAGGGAAACTAATGTCCCCAGCTGACCCCATAAATAATTACTGCCCCTAAATATATTCTACTTATCCTCTGAAGATGGATTAATTTTAAGGGCCATGCTGGTGTCCCTGGGCTTCTTACCACGTGACTCAGTGGAACTCACCCTTGATGGGAATCACTGGGTGTTCTGAACACCACTACTGACTGTTTGGGTTTTGCTAAACCCTGTAGGTTAGGCCTGATGTTCACACTAGCGTGTGGAGAGGTTTTGCATGGACGTGCACCAGGAGAAACAGTAGGGTGGTTGGTGACAGAAAAACAGGCAAAGCATGTTCCCCCATCACATCATGGACGATTTGGACCAAAGCTACACATTGGGTGGGATCACATTAAGAACATAAGAACATTCTTTTTGCAATGTCTCTGCACACAGAGTCGAGACATGGACACCCTGGTAGAGTCATGGGGGCCAGTACTTTGAAGGGGCCCTTGAATACAGGCACTCCCTGGGTCAAGAATGTTTGACTTACATCGCTTATACTTTTGAATGGACCAACATAAAGTCTATCATATAAAAAAGCTTAGACTAAATACAATGGTTCGTAATAACGACCTTACGTGTTTCAGCGGTTTGTCAGCTCGAAGGTACAGTACAGAGTTAGAGAACGGATCTTGTTCGTAACCTGGGGACCGCCTGTACTGTATGTAGCATTACAGTATTTATAGGGAGGGGGGGTCAAGGTGATGTTCTATAATTTTAGGCTATGGCCCAATTCTTCTATAGATTAGGCAAAAAAAAAAAGAATCAATACTCTTGATGAAATCAATATTGTTCTGTCTTTAATGCCTCTAAATGCCCACACCCCTGAGAATCACAGCCATCCAATAATCCTGGTGATTCATGACTTGGCAGGACAGACAGCATGTGTCATTTTACCTGACTTTTTAGCCCGGGGCTAAAGTCCATCCATCCATCCATCCATCCATCCATCCATCTTCCAACAACGAATCGGGGGCAGGCTTTGCTGGATCAGCAGACGGCAAGGCGGGGGTACATCCTGTTTATATGCTCTACAAAAGTCTGCAACTCTGTACTGTTAAGAGCTGATTAAATTTAGATTTATTTGTAAGATATTTCAAGTTACTTTATACGTTGATACATCTAATACATATTAAAAATCAAACGAGATTTCTGAGAAGCTTCATGTTGGTGCAGCAGCACAGCACCATGCAGGGTCTATAGTAGGGAGGTGTTACCATGGAGCCCAGAGACCTTAAACCAGCTGGCCTCTGCTCAGCCCCCACCTTCCCATCACTGTCCGGTGACGCCGCGGCTGCGGATGTCCTCCTGCAGGTCCACTGTATCGCTCACTGAAACCCACGGCACGGGAGACAGAGGGCAGCCGGCAGTTGATGGAACTGTGTGCTGCTTGTCCCTGTCAGCCCGCAGTCTCACTGGGACCCACAGAAAACACAGGATTTCGATTCCAAAGCTTGGCTCATGACAGACTTCAAAGTAAAACCTACAGCTTAAATCAATTCTTTCAATAGTCCTAGACTGGTCATTTTCCCTCCTACTTTCTTTCACTCATGTTATTGCAGGTATTTTAGCCGGGAATTATTATAAAGTTGATTTTTTTCTTATGTATCGTCCCCATTGCCTTCAGCAGAATAAGCGTTTAGAAGATTGATGGCTAGATGCTGTATATCGTATCTGATCTGCTGAAGTAATCTTCACTCGATCGATTTTATTAATTGGCCTCAAATGTCACCCTTTCTCTGCTGCTTTGTGTTTTTACTCAGCGTCACATTAATATTCAGAGCAAAGCAGCAGAATCAAACGGCTGCTCTTTGTCAGAGTCCCAGCTTTTCATGCACCTTTGTTGTCCCAGTAGCAAACAAATGCATTTGTTTATTGTCACCTAGCCTAGACCCTTCACTCAATAAAAAAAAAAAACACATGTACAAAAACACGCTGTCCTTCCACAGCACCTTCAAGTGATGATAATCAGGTCTGAGTACAGAAGCCTGTAGTACCAGTAGGGGTGACAGCCAATAGAATCAGGGTGGCAGCCCTGGAAAGGGATTCAGCCCATTCTGGAGTTTCACAGCCTCAAGTACGGTCAGCATCACAGGCAGCAACTAGATCCAGTCAAAACCGGGTTAATCCCCATCCTCAGCCTAGGGCAGTTTAAACCGGGAAGTGTGTGGGGTAATGAAAGCCTGGTACGGAACACTTTTCATGTTCTTAAAAAGGACAGACGTCCTGCCTGTGATCTGCGGTGTCACCCTTGTCACGCCTGCATGTTCGCGTCACTGACACTGTCTGAGTGTTGGTAACTGAAAGGGGAAGGAGGAAGTCACACTACAGGGACGTCACCTCCGCGCCTTCGAGTCGGCCTCAAGCCTCCTGAAAGCAAGGAGCTGGGGATTAAGCTGGCAGGCCCGGCTATGTTAAAGTGCCAAGAGGCGAAGCCCATCCAGGGGCTGAATGCTCAGCAATGGAGTGCTGTTCTGTTTTCTAGAACAGTCTGCAGCACTTTGAAACAGGCACTCATTTTTTCTTTGAAACGGATTCACGCTTCCACTTCTTGCCTGTGATCGGTCCCAGGTGACAAACGTTCTGGCAAATTACAGGGACCAGATGCACAATGCAGGGATGTACATTTTTATTCCTATAACACCAAAAAATTTCAGGAAATCAATGCTGATTAACACCAGTATTGATCATTCCCTCATTAATTGCTGCTTTTGTAAATGTGCTTTTCTTGGGTTTTATTAGAAATCATTTTTTTTTTCAAACTACTATTTTGGTTGCATACTTCATTTGAACATATTCTGCTTTTTTAATGGATTGGAGTTCTAGTTTGATGGGCTTTATATTTTGGTGGGGCTTGAAGTGGCTCCCAACCGGTTCTGTAAAGTGCTTTGGGTGTCTCAAAAAGTGCTATATGAGTGTAACATTCATTCATAGTTTAAATCCTGACAGTCACGAATTGCTAACCAAACACAAACCAATTTCCAAAAGTTTTACTTACACTAATAAACTCAAATCGTAAACAAACTTGTGCTCACAAACATGCTAATATGGGATTCCCTTGGCATTGCAAACATTTTGGTGACTTCTGCCCTTGACAAAAAGCATTGTCTTGAAAGCTCTACCCCTAGTCAAGAATCAATATAAATCTTGTCTCAAGCGATTTAGTGACTGCGTCATGTTATCTGCTTCTCCCACCGACCCACTGCACCTCCAGTCTTCAAAACAGCAAATAAAAGATTTAAAAAGTGCTTTACCTATGTTTAATTGTAGTTTCATCAGCTTAATCCCATTCCTGGCTTCGTATTGTAACTATTGTAAAAGTCCCCCTCCCCCACACTGGCCATCTATGCCAGCCAGGAGAGTGACCAGTACCATGATACCATGAAGCAGTGCAGCTTAGAACATGCTGGGGCTTGTGATATGTCATTGAACTCGATTTTTTTCAGGGCTTTCATTTCTTTCCATTTTATGGAGCTCTAGGTTATTGCATAGCTGAGAGGTCTATTATAAAGCAGGGTCAGTAGACCTCATGTTACTGTTCTTCAGTATACCAAAGAGTTATATCCTGAATGCTGTGAATCTCGTGTATATGTAGTGCTGAAATCTACAAGTGAAAACTGATGACATCATGTAGGCCATATTTACGGGGTATTTTTTCTGTTTTTGGTCATTTTAGCTTGCTAGACTAAAACTCTATGACAAATATTGACCTTTGAACCTTTGCAGAGATAGAGATGCTGAAATCAGCATACTTTGTGCAGTGAGTGTTATGTTATTAATGTAAAATAGTTGTAAACTTGTGTATTACTATAATTAAATTAGTTTCTGCTGGATTTTTTAAGAGTCCACTGCTTAAAATGAATTGTTTAAGTCCGGAAAGAAGGAAAGGACTTAAATATTTATTGAGGCATCAGTCCGCGGGTCCCCATGCAGGTGCTTATGTCACATCAAGCGATTCCTCGAACCTGATGAACATGAGTACATTAAAGAGCATTTCCATACCCATGAGCTGAACAAAAGAAAAGCATGTCTGTTTGTGTCTCTGAATGAGATGCGGAGAGGCAATTCTATGTCTTTCTGTCCCTGTCACCATCATGCTATACCCACCAATGGGTAATATGGTGCTGAACATCCATCCATCCATCTATCCATCTATCAATTATCTATCTTCCAATTGAATATCCTGTTAAGGGTTGATGAGCTGCATAGAGCCTATCGCAAGCAGGATAGGGTACAAGGCTGAGATACATCGGTTACAATTAACATGTAATGTGACTGTTATTCCTATCTTCATTTTTAAAAAGACATGTACGTAAATGAAAAGGCTGTAAAATGTCATCAAATGAGTAAAATCTAACCTGAATTAACTTACGTGCAAAATATTTCAACATTTCTGTTTTTCCAGCATTTAAAGCAGACATGATGATGGATAACAACAGAATTGGCACACGATGCCCCCCCCCCAGGTAGCCAATGCAGTTTTCTAGCACGTTACTCCGCAAATATTTGTTGCAATTCCTCCCTAGAGTAAATCTTAGCTCAAGGACAACGTTTCCTCAAGGCTGCACAGTACTGCAATAAATTAGTGTCTACGTCTAGTTTGTTGTATATCAAATAAAACATCGATAATGGAGGGTAATTTTGAATTTCCTCGCCAGGAAATGATAAACGTATTAACTGTGGGCTTATCAAAACTCATTTCCCTTATAATGACCACTTCCTCCTTAATTTAGTATATAAATATATTTGAGCCAGTTCTGTTAGGTGGAGCTGGGTCCTTTCGGTCAAACTTGATATGCGATGGGGACAATGAACATCAGCTGTATAATGAATTGTACTTATCCAAATGAATGCCTGCCAGAAAATGGAGATTGCGTTCATTACATGTTTATTTCCACCTGTAATGCCAGTTGATCTGAATATGGTTCTCTATGTTGCCTGTATTCCCTGATAAATTGAAAGGTTATGAGTAACGTTCCAATCACATTAACATTTTCATTTAATGGGCTGTTAGATCCTGAATATGGGAGCAATTAAAAGGGAAAAAAATGACAAAAAACATCCATCAGCTCTGGAGAACATCCAGATGCCGTTTGCCCGGTGAGGAAGATAATTAGCATCTAGTACGCCTGTTGGTGTCTTATAGCACCCAGCATGGAGCTCTCAAGAAGGCAACCGTCTCTGGACTGGTGTCGCTTTGTGACAGGCACTGTCTGAGACTTACCTCTCTAGCGCCAGAAATGTGAGGATCTTAATCAGGAATTACACTGGAGACTGGACTATCCTATGTGTAAAAAGGCCATAGTCCCACTGATAGAAGGAAAAGCTCCTACAGGAAGTTAGAGGTGCATACGCTTTCACAGAGCTGCTATCATTGGCTGAAGAATCCAGTTCTTATTTATTCAGTTTATTTCATTCCCAGCACGGCGGCGCCGAAGCTTTTAATGGAAATTGGACATAGCGGCATCATGCATCAACAGTTAATCTTAAAAGCAAGAATTTGATGAAAAGGGAATGAAAAAAACGCTTTGGTAGTAATAAGAGAAGAAAAAAATCCCACTGGGTGCAGCCAATTTGCTGCTCAACCCTGCAAGTTTTACTGTATACAGTTTGAAAATAAGTATATCGGTGTAATTTACAGTACATCGCAAAGCTGGCAATGCGTGTGATGCCTTCGGCTTTGCCATATTCACCAGCCGTGAGCCAGGGCTCGTCGTCTTTGATCTCCCCCAATGTTCTCTTTCAGTCGGGTTTAAAGCCAGATAAAACATTCTTTAGTGAGGTAAGGGCTCTGTGTTCCCCAAGCAGTCAGCGTACAGATGCAAAGACTTAGCACTGAATGGTCCCAGTTACAAGCTGGATTCATGACATTACGTTAAACTCATCCTCTTCTTTTATTGCCTTTTATAAAATAAATTACTTTTAACTCTTTGATTTTTTTTTTCCCCCTTAATAAAATTTTACCAAAAACTTATTCATATTGACTGTATCACAGGGAAATTCTCAGGAAGAATTAAATCTGTCGAGCTGCAAATCTTGAAAGAAATAAAACAAAAACAATATTGTGCAATAACCTCTGCATGCTGTGCAACGTTTACAATAACCTGCGAAAATACAGATGGAGCGTGAGGAGAAATGCGAGTCTGGACATCAGCTGATGCAGTGTGTTCTCTCCGTTTGTAAACAGGAGCACAGAGACATGATAAACAACGTCTTGCTGGGTTTAGTCTGGAGTGGGAACTCATTCAATTAGACTAGATCTTGTTTGTTTATTTGAGTTTTAATAATCAATCTTCTGGCTGATTAAATACCTGTTTTATAATATGCCAACCTCCTTTTGAGAAAAGGTTGTAATCTGCTACAACAGGGGGTGTCACATGCCAGACTTTATGGAGAGTCCCAGAGGGAGCTGATTGGTTTGGAGGATCCGGATTTCCTGTGTACCAGAGACGTGGCTTTGTTCGCTTGGTCCCCCAAGTAAAAAAAAAAACGGGTATTCATCACGTTATGAGGACATTTGGTCTCCACAAGGTAAGGTATACCTAGACCACACACACACACACACACAGCACACACACAGGCACGCTTGTACTAGTTACCTGTTGAACAATGAACTCGTTCCTTAGCCACACTGCCACCTGCTGGCCAAATATTAGGCACAGTAACATATATTGAGTAACTGAGAAATATTGCATTTGTTAGGTATTTCTGCTTGAAGCTAACAGTAGTTAACCCTTAACACTAATGTGTTTATAGTAGGCTCTTCTTACAGTCATGGCCTGTGAAAAGGAAGATACCAGCCCCTCCCACTACACATCAGACACCAAAGGAGACAGCCCCAACCACATCCCTGCCCGCCCAGCAACCACATCTCAGCTCAGACCTGAAACAGAAACCACCACTTTCACAATGCAGTATCTCGTCCTGTCAGTCTGTGACATTCCGGCAAATAATATTACTGCAAATTCTTTCAGCAATTAAAAAGTGATTACAATATATGGATGCTTAAAAAGGAGATTAACATTTTGTTATTGCAACATTGAAATGGAAAAATCTAAATTACTGCATTTTTTTGGCACATACACAAGGAATATTTAATTATTAATACTGAAGAAAATGTAACAAAAAGGATAATAGCAGCAGATTAATTATTTTTTGTGTCCTTCAGATTAAAGCCTTTGAAGATGTTTTTGTAGTTATTTAACTGAAGAAAAAGTTAAGTTTGAGAAACGTTTTGCATCATTCTGTCTGTCTCTCTTTCCGATGTGTGTGCATGTAACCATGAGGTAGCCTGTTTGGGTGCCGGTGTCGCTTCCCTCCTGATCGATCTTCCATCATCCTCCGTTTGAGATTCCATGCATAATGCAGAAGAGGCTTCCCGGCAGGGGGGTCAGACCGTGCAGTGGCCAGTTGTAAATGCAGGTGCATTTCAATTATTTACGGGGGCCACTGAGAGTCCAAGCCATCTGAGGAGGTCTCTCCTTTGGAGGAAAGTTTTGTGAAGTACGGTTTGGCATCGTGCTAATGGTTTATACCTTGGTTTTACCCAGTAATTACATGACTGGAAATGGGAGATGGGAGGGGGTTCTTTGGCAAAGATAAGGATTGTGATGAGTGGAGGGCTTGAAACAGTACGATCACCCTTATACATCACGGTTCTGAAGCAATGCAATGGCAGGGAGAGGTGAACCAGTCTGACCAATTTCAGTCGAAAATGAATCGGTTCTTCCCTGAGGGAGGAAATTGTAAGATGTGAAGCTGACTTTTATAGTAGCGACTCTCTGGATGTCAGACCAGTCCATGAAGGAACCAAACCTTCCTCGTTGCTCAGTGGTCCAGGAAGCATGCATGAGAGTTCATCACTTTATTATTTTTAATTTTTTGTTCATGCTAAAAAACAGTTTAGCACTGATCATGGGGTTTCATGAGCTGGGGCATTAAAGGGGCAGGGAGGAGTCTCACGAAACGTGACAGGCAAAGTGAACGACACAGTTCGGATTCATTAATATGTGTGGAAGTCATTACGGTACCCACTACTGTAGAGGGGGCTGGTCATGCATGCACGAAACAAAACAGGAGGAGGAAGTCATCAGAGCCGGAGTGACGACGGGCTCTCGATCAATGACAGGAAATTAGACAAAGCCTTATAATGACCTTGGCTTGAGAGATTGATGTGGCAGAAGTTAGATTAGGATGATAATGGTGGTCTGTGAAGCCTCACTGTCTTTCACAGGATGAATAGAGACTCTGCCAAGTCCTCCGAGGAGCCAAGAGCTAATGAGAGTGAGTTTGGCAAGTCTTCACGAGTCAACAGAACTTTCTAGGAAACAACAGAGGTTTGAAGTCCTTAATTAGTAGCTCCTAAGTCGAATATGCAACTAAAGAGTGTCCCGTTGCAGGAATGATGCCCATGATTAGGAGAGTGTAGGTTTCAGATTTCTTAAAACAAGCCTCGTTCTAAGGTGTTACATTCCCTGGCCTGCTAGGATGAGTGTGCAACCTCCTGTTAGAGGCAAATTCATATGGGAGGGGCTGTACTGTATTTCACATACAGCAAACCTCACATGCCTCGTGCTTAAGGGTATTGGCCCAGAGGACGGAGAGACGGGGTAACATGAGATCTCGTGATTTTCTTCTTATTCGGATTAAGCACAATAAGTAATTAGGGTGCACGAGTGGGTTTTTGTGAAGCCGCATGTATACTGGAGCTGATTTCACTGAAAACTCAGAAGACGGCACTCTGGTGGGCTTTCAGCCAGATGATTGTGTTCTTGGGGTAGGATTTTAATTGCATGGAAAATGACATTCCAGGCCCAAATTGTTAAAAGACCAAAATGAAAAATCCTCCCGGTAGCATTTGCTAGACTGGAAAACGTTAAGGAAATTATTTCGGATGCCTTTCCAGCTTTGCTACTGGTTGGACTTGATGATTGTAGGCAATACATAATTTTAATGTTTTCAAATTATAGTTAAATGATCTCACCAGTAGGTCTCATTCTTGTATTTTAGTGGGTATAATTTAAATTCTCTTGTTATGGAAACCTCAGTCTTTCATATTTTATGTGTGGAAAAGGTAAATTGTTCTGGCAGAAGTAGACAGCAATATCACCAACACCAAACAAACATAACCCTTAACTCACTTTAATGACCATCTAAAAAGTGTGATACCAGCTTGTGGACTGAACAGTGCTTTTGGGAGAGAGGAGTTGTTAGGGTCCAGACTGCAATGCTAGGGTCCAGACTGCCATGTTCCTGAGATTAGCAGTATGAGCTGAGGTACGGTACAGAACAGGCACGTACAGTAAGGCCATTAGATCCAATGACATGGGGATTTTTTTTTTTTTTAATTTTATAACCCTGCACTGAGGTCTGTAAATCTCCCGTTCTCTGCCAGGAGCATGATAGAGCTTGTCTGGGATCATTTACTTGAGCAATTATTAGCTCCTTCTAAGGAAAGCCTCATAGCATCTCAGTAAACTCACAGTACTATATGAACTGAGCAAAATGTTGGCTGTGAGGAGACTAGTGCTGCAAACCATTCTTATAAACGGTCAGAAAGAAACATGAAAGCAATGAGGTTTTCATCAATGAACATGAGTGGAGGCTGAAGCTGGATCTGTGTAATGGTTTAGAGTAAGGGTGTGCAGAAATTCAGATCCTATCCAGAAAGGTATGCAGGTTTTCACTGCAACGCCCTAATTAAATTACTAATTAGAGGACAGATTGTCTGAAGAGTCCTCATACCTGGGTTTGAACAGCTGACCAAAAGGTTATCCCAGAAACCTGCATACACACTGGCGCTTTGCAGATAAGATTCCCAGCCCTGGTTTATAGGGTCGAGATGGACTTGTACAGTAGAGACAGTAAGAAAGTATGGACAGCTGTGGTCAATAGAGAATATGCAGCAAAACTGCGAGTTACAAGATGGTGGGGAGCATATGGAGACACGAAAGCCCAAGTCATTTTAGAGTAGGAACCATCCCAGGCTGGTTCCAAAAAATGCCCTGGAGTGCAGGGTGACTCTCACAGCCATGCTATAGTATATAGATTATGCATGATAAATGACCAAGCCAAACCAGTGGAACTAGCAGAGGGACTAGTTATCATGAACATTACAATCATTTTTTGTTTTTGAAACACTTAATTAGCAGAGAAAATAATTCCATTTTCATCTGAAAATGAAATTTTGTATTATTTCTGGAAAAAGACAGAATTCTGAAGAATTCTGAAGAATTCTCAGATACACTGTGAAGATTCCAGGATGCAGTCTGACAGACTCAAACAGACAGACTTTGTCTCTCTTTTCTTCTCAGCATTTTTTTCTGACCTTGACCAACTTCCTTTTAGTGGGTGTCTGAGAGAGGCCAGCACAACAAACACCCCAGTTAAGAGCTACTCCCACATCAATCACGAAACTATTCTACTCTCAGTTGTCTGACTACAGGGAGTGGTTCTTTAAATAAACCTCTTCACTCTTTTGAATATTCCCTTTCTTTATTGGAAGAGGAACACAGCACCTCATTCTTTTTATTTTGTAGAAAACTTTTGCAGAAAATGTTTACTGAAAATGTGTTGTTATAAAAAGTTTTGTTTGGATTAAGGATGGAAACAGTGCTCAGTGACGTGGACAGTATTTTTTTAGGAATCATTTTCAGTTGTTATCCATCCATCCATCCATCCATTGACTCCCACTTATCCGAGGTCGGGTCGCAGGGGCAGCAGTCTCAGCAGGGAAACCCAGACTTCCCTCTCCCCGGCCACTTCCTCC
>JAODKE010000020.1:17220293-17238038 GCA_026779605.1 Mormyrus hasselquistii | reverse complement strand
GTATGCTTTCAAGTATACAAGTACACTCATCTATATACTACTAGTGTACTAGGTATATACTTCTAGTCCACATTTTAATTTATTGAAGTACACTTGAAGTATACTTTTATGAACTTAGAATTTCAAATACTAAAAAGAATTTTTTTTTGCTACAGTCATTCACATGTTGTTACACTTTAATCATACTTGTAAACAGACTGCATTTATATAGTGTTTTTCTACTCCTACAAGTACTCAAAGCACTTTACAACACATGCCTCACATTCACCCACCCACCGCTGGAGGAGGCTACCATGTAGAGCTCCAACCTGCCCATCAGGAGCAATTTGGGATTCACTGTCTTGCTCAAGGACACTATGATGGAGTCAGTGGGAACGAAGGCTGAAACTTGTGACCCTCTGGTTACCAAATGGTAACACTACCTCCTGCACCACTAACTTACTTCGTGCAATGTTGCTTAGCATATTACTTATAGCATACTACGTATATACTGGAAATATATTTCTTAAAGTATGCTTAACTCTAAGTCATACTGTATGTACACTAGACTGCAATGTATTTACAAAATCACAAGACAAAATGTTGAGAAGTAAAATATACTAAAGTATAAGCTTTAGTATTAAAGTATAGGTGTAAGTATTAATGCACTTAATCTTAGACTTTTCTTTATACATATCAGTATGTCAAGTATACTTCAGTATACTATTCTTAAATATATAAAATATAGCATATAAAAAGTAAACTTCATGTATACTGCCTCAGTTTTTGTGTAAAATAACTATACATTATCGTAGAAGTGTATCGTAGTACACTTGAATAAACTACTTTTTGCTAAGGGCCACTAAAAATTCCATGCCAAATGCTATTGAGTCCACATAGTACTTTTTATTTCAGCCCCCAAAAAACTAAAATTCCTACCCAAGGAGTTAAGCATTAGAGGGGAATTCTCCCTCATTCTGAGAAATGAATTTCAAACCCTGTAGCTAGTGCTAATGCTAGTTAGCAAGATTACTGTTTGCCTTTTGCTCACTCACTATTGCAAGGACAAGGGTATATTTTGTGTTTAATGGATCCTACCTTTAAAATCTGCCTCTCACTTTGGCAGCTTCTGCCACTGAAGTGACATACAACCATGTACTGTAAGCAACACAATGGTTACGTGTTTGTGGAGCCAAGAGTCTAGGTAAAATTAGCCAAGACGCTATGTGACTGTTCGCCCGGATGCAGATAGACACTTTGTATTATTTTTTAACACAAGACATTAATAGCAACTAGTGTGATATATATAAACAATTTAGGATCTTTAGGTTTATAATATATGTGTCTTCTGAAGCAAGGGGATGCTGTATCAGGTTAACACAGAGATGATGTGCATGTAGTTGCATAGTTAAATTTAGTTTCCAATCTATCTTAAACAAGGGATCCCAAATGAAAACAACCTTGCAACTACAGTATTATTATATAAGTAACCTAGAATTAAGGACCTGGGGGCACTTTAAAAGCTCTGTCTCTGGGGGGTCATACAGATATAACTGGATGATTATCACAGGCATTTCATTCACAGTATAGCATTAATTTTGAATTTGTTTCATGAACTATGTTGTTGGGTTTTTACAATTTTGAAAATGGCACGTTGCTTTTCCCAAAACAGGCCTTCTGTGAACAAAAAAAGCAGGAAATGACAGAGGTGAACTGGGCGACTGGGACCATAGCGATGGTGATTCTGATTAAACCCGTTAATGATAGTGTTTAATCAAAACCATGAGAATAGGGTGCTCTGTTGCCGCTTGTTGAATAACTGGCTGGGGAGCAGCTTCATTTTTGACGTGCCTGTGCAACTTCTTCCTAGAAAGACTGCTGCCGAGAGGAATGCAGGCATTTCTGCTGCTGGGACGAATGCAGGCCTTTCTGCTGCCGGGAGGAATGCAGGCCTTTCTGCTGCTGGGAGGAATGCAGGTCTTCCTGCTGCCGGGAGGAATGCAGGGCTTTCTGCGACCGGGAGGAATTCAGGCCTTTCTGCTGCCATATGAACTTAAAAGAATGTTGGACACACCAGGAAATAATCAATTATTTTTGCAGAAGAAACTGATAATGCAAGCTACAATATGTGTGATATCCAGAGAAGTAAGGAAATATCCTAAATTGATTATGAATTTGATTTCTTGCTGGAAGAAGGGACAGAATGGTGCAGCGAAGATGTGATTTTCTGAAAGCCATAACAGTGCATGTTGGAAGGTGTGTGAGATTGGAATCTATGCCTGGATATTGAAAGTTGTGGGTTCACTTTGCATGGCTGGAAGCATAATGTTGGGGCTTTAAACACTGTAGCTCCAGGCTGGCTATGTTTTGGCTGACCTTGGTCTCTGACCCCAAGCCTTCCTGACGTTTACATTACTTTGGACAAAAGTGCCTGCTACATAAGTAAGTGTAATAGCATTTGGGCTATCGGCATTGACACAAACATTGTGACGACCTTCCCATTAATGAAGTCACATTGACCAAACTGCATCATAGTGTTCCATGGGCCGTTAGACAAAACTAAATCTGACATGCAGTCAAGCTACCAGCTTTCAGTCCCATGAGCTTTGAGTCTAAGCATCTATCCTGCTAAGACATGACCCAACGTTTAATTGGCGGTGTTAATGACCAAATTTAGCTAGTAGCTATAGAATCCTCAGTCCGATCTGTTGCCTGCAGCCGTTTTCTTAGCCCTTGAGGTAACCTATCACAGTAATTATGAAAATAAAGCACATCTCCTTTGTTAACCGCGGTGAGATTAATTTCTAGTGTCTGAATCCTGTAAAAAGTGAAGCCTTTGGGGTGAGGGAGCTTTGTTTACATACCGTAACAGGTGTGCTTACTTAAAAAGGGCCGGACTCTTGTTAACGTTCATTACCTATGTGCCATCGTTGGCTCCTTTGCTAGGCCCCAGACTATTTAATAATTATATTTCTTTGTGCAGATCTGATTCCACTGTGAATTCTGAGGAGACGTTGCAATGAGTCTCTGCATTGTGATATCATTTTGTATACTCTTACATACATGTGTTTGCGATATTCTGTGTGTGAGAGCACACTCTTGTGTGCGTCATGTTATTTTTGCATATTTCGGAAAAATGTCGGATTTCTGGTATATGGAGATTGTATATTCTTCTTCTGATAATTTGGAATTCCGTCAATTGAGATAACGGGTTTAGGTGAACTGCTGTCTCTAAGCTGACCTGGATGTGTGATAAGCCGCTATCCTGCTCCACAAAGCAGCCTCACTTATACAACGCTTCGGACAAAACCGTGTGCGAAATAAATGTAAGTGTAATCGAAATGTAATCACGAAACAGATATGTGGTGTTGAAAATGGGGAGATATTACAGTTGTATTCCTTTTAAATACCTCTTTCTTACTAATTTCAAATATGACCTTCCTTGTTCAATGCCTGACCCTGTCAGAGATTTCTTCCACTAACGAGAAGTGTACAGGGCAGTTAATTCCCCTTTAGTTCCCCTTGTGCCTGCTCCCTGAAAAGTCTTCTTGCAATCTTTTTATCATATAATATTCATTTTCACTTCTGAATCCATGGGCATATAGTCATTAAAAGCATCCTTGCTGGGGACCTCGAATCATACTATCAAAAAACAAGCAAGCCAGTTCTAGGACCCAAGGTCATATACCTCTCACTTCATGGAGAAGTGCAAAGACTCTGCCCCCTGTTACAAGCAGAAAACCACTGCAGTGCTTTATGTCAGGAAACCATGCAGCCAGTGATCCTTACCCCGCTGAGTCCTTGTACTGAAGTTTGCTTTAGGATGCAAGTCCACCACAGCATGAGTCAGGGTGTTACGGCCCAACTCTACTGAGTGTGTCTGTTATTATAAGGAGAGACAAACTGTCCACCCCTGACACATCACCCCCTCCAGATCCAATCAATTCAGGCCTACCAGCACCATCCCAGAGAGTTACGTGACACGTCTGTGTGCTCATCTGGGCCGCGCTGACTGCAATAATCAATCACCACTCACCCCCCCCACAAGCAGCTGGACGTCACAGAAAAAAAATAGGCACAGGTAGGTGACCTGAGAAATCATAAGGTGACATATTTGATGTTGGTAAATAAACATTGTTTGACACGCCTGCATGTTGACTGCAGGGCCACGTCCGATGGAGATCAATCACAAGAAGACCGAGGAATCTATTTATGGGTTTAGTCAATATGAGTTTAATAGACTACAGAAGGCTCTTGACAAACAGAGCTAAGCTATGTTTTCCTGCTATATCGAGAAGAATAGTGGTGCATGTGCATCAAGCTCTGGAAAAACTAGTGGGCATAAAAGAAAAACACATCATTTGGTATCAACACAGCAGAGCACATTTCAGCTGTGAGATGGAATAATACAGTAGATCCACCATCGATCCGTCAACATCATCCTTCATGCCTGTGACATTTGTAGATTCTTATGTTCTTCAAAAAAAATAATAAATGTCAAACACTGAAATCAGGGAGGTGTGTTTAATCAAGGAATAGCTAATTAATTGCGGTTTAAATATGCCTTTGTTTGTCATTCTTCTCCTTGAAAAGAAACTTGATGGGAGGGGAAAAAAAAAAAGATGGCGATGATCTCAAGATAACTGCCTAGAGTGATTCGGGATTTATTAATATCCAGAGTAATTAAGGCAGCTGGAGGCCGTGTACAATCACGAGCCTTTCTGATTGAGCTGGAGTCAAGGAGGGGAAGACACGCCGTAAAGCCGTCTCTTAAAAATCATCTCAGCTGTGATAATGCGATTATTCAGATGGAGGGCATGCCGAATGAGCGCATGCAAACTCGGGGGATCTGAACTCAACATTTAAGAAAAACAGGCATTAACAAAACTCTGATCCTGCAAGGCACTTAGCAGCACTGTCAAAGCACTGAGTATGTGCAGTAACACCATGTCTTCTCTGGTGACATTAAAATAAAATGTTGCCCAAAAGGAAATGAGCAGCCTATAAGTCTGTATGTCAGAATCATCTTTATAAGCATTTGAGTCCCATTCTCTTCCCACAGAGACCCAAAAAGTGCGTCGTATTAGCGAAGCTTAAATAATGTAGCGGAACTACTGACTGAGAAACTAGTTATTGGGAAGTTAGTGCACCAGCTGCAGTCTAGGAGCATGGCGAGAACTTAACTAGTGCTGTGAATGATTGTACTCCTTATTTGCCTGGTAGACACAATTAGCAACTTAGCAGTAAGGTTTCCAAGAATGCTAGTACCTGCTACAAGATTAGCGGAGCTAACGATCTGTTAGCGACAGTGGCAGTGTAGTGGAAATTATTACCTTGTTAGCTGAGAAATGCTAATGACATAGCGGTGAGAGACAGCACAGATAGCCGGACAGCGTTCATTTCTCTGCGGCTGCATGGGAGTATTGTGTAGCTGGAGGCAGCGGAGTAAGGCGGAGAATGCTCACAGCACTGTCAGGATAACGAACGGGAACACACAGCAACCTATACGAGGTCACAAAAGACATCAGCTGCACACTGTGAGCAGTGATAGGGAGAAGGAACAGGAGAGG
Source organism: Mormyrus hasselquistii (assembly GCA_026779605.1). NCBI lineage: Eukaryota > Metazoa > Chordata > Actinopteri > Osteoglossiformes > Mormyridae > Mormyrus > Mormyrus hasselquistii. Next base: position 17,232,489 of record JAODKE010000020.1, on the reverse strand, counting down.
ATGGGGGTTTAACTGCGATGTGTGCTTTATACCGCCAGGCAGAGAGAACAAGATCATGCCTCTGATGAAATGTCATTCCTGTCTGAAATAAAGCGGCCGGCTGCATGCAGCAGTCATTATACAAGTAGGAGAACTGACTTAATGTGCCATAACTTTGTTTTAAATCCTGTGTGGGATAAATGGATGCCCCAAATCCCTTTTAGCATGGAAGACAGAACAGAGAATGACACCCCCGAATCAAGGAGCTTATCGGTCTTGGACCTGAAGGGGGAAGTGGCTTCTCATAATATTCTATCTGATGAAAATATCCCAGAGATAAGTTCCGCCAAGGTGACCTCAGAGCTGTATCAGTAGGTCTATCTTGACAACTCTGCTGTGAATTCCACTCTAAGCGGTGAATTACAGGCTCCATTCAGCTGACGGCCAGGCCATTGGCAGTCCGCAGTTCCCGCGAGAAACATTGCAAGGCCCCAACCAACCCTAATAGCCGCTTATATTCCACCAGTGCTTTGGAAGCCACACATGCAGTTCCAGAAGGAGCTGAAGGCCAGACATGTGGATTACGAGGAGCACATTACCTTCCACATCCCCGAGGCAAAGAAGGTGTGGCACTTTTACAAGTACTGCGTGTGTGCTATTGTATTTGTGTGTGTGTGCGTGTGTGTATTTCTGTGTGTGTGTGTGTGTGGCTTTCTCCTTGTGTCATGTGTGTGTCCTCCCATTTTCTAAAGACAAGGAGTTAAGCTAATTTGTCTCTAAATTGCAGATGGTATATAACTGCATGTGCCCTGCAATGGACCATCATCCCATACTGGGTGTATGTCAGCTTTCAGATCTAAGATAAAGTTTAGGAAAACGGATGGATGGATGGATGGATGGATGGATGGATGGATGGATGGATGGATGGATCTTCATACCTAAGTAGCACAGCCCTCCACTATTGAACAAAGAAAAAAAATCATTAAAATTATGCAGAAAATTTTGAGGCTAGGTGGGTAAGATGGGTTGGATTTTAAATTTGTGATTTTATCAAAGAAAATAGCACATACTTATTGAAGATGTTCTCAGGTCAGAGCAGCACATTTCAGAGGTCACCACTGAGTGTTCAGTCAGCCACTGCAAACTGGATATGCTTATTATCTAATTCTTTGCTAAGCTTCTGATGGAATGTGACGGAATAGGCTGATCATACATTCGGGGATTATTAATTCGAACAGGGTAGCTGCTTTTTCTGTGAAATATTTATTGTCACTGTCTATAATTTGACCAATACAGTAGTATTTCAAGATAGCCAGGGATTAAGTGAAACCCAGCACAGAAGAGTGACACATTCCCGGAATCCACTAAGAGATTACCAGCCTCCTTCTGTCATTGCCTGCATTGTGAGGGCTGCATGGTCACCTGACCAGGTGTCTGCCCTCGGCTGCTCTTTCAGAACAACTTCTTTAAACTGCCTTTGGACATCTCCGGTCATGGCCGCACGCGGACAGTGATTAAAGGAAGCGGACTCACGAAGAAAAGGTTAATTCATGGAACGGAATTCCTGTTAACAAGGGGACTGATGTCAAACACTTACGTAGGCTTGTACAAATGGTGGCATCAAAAAGTAAAAGGTGCCCCATACAGAAGTGTCCACTGGCCAAATAAAAACAGAAATAATAATATTAAAAATAATGTTTGCACTGGTTCTTATGTGTGCATCTCTTTCTGTAGGCGGGTACCTGTCCACACCAGTCCACCCGCTGATTTGTACTCATTACCAGCGAGCGCTTGGTGGGATTCACACCCCCAACCATGAATGAGGTTCTCTCTACTCCACCCCCCCCCCACCTTGCTCATCCCAAGGCCAACTGAACATTTATCTTTGTTACAGTATTTCTTCTTTCCTCTGGCTCAGAAAACTAAGATGAAAGACTTTGTCTGCATTGCGTGAAGTGGGACTGGGCTCTGGGGTCCTCTCTACCCCCCCCACCCCCCTCATCTCTGCAGACAAACAAATCACGGCCCGCATTGCATGCAAAACAGCAGCGGGTGGGCCTCCTGTATTGGGCGAGGCCTTCTGTCGTGGGAGGGGCCTAACACAGTGGGCGGAGTTTTGTTAACCCACATGATGATGACAGGCCACTTTTTAAAACAGAAAATCAATGCATGCATGCGTGGATTAAAGGCATGGATGACTGTAAGTATCGTGGGTCACTCACTCCCCCTGTTTTTCCATCAAAGAGGAATTAGGACCACAGTAAATTGCTTCATCAATCAAGTCTCCGAAGTCCATAACCTGGATTTTGAAACAAGGGTGGAGAAGCTGGAAGATGCATTCAAAAAATTGCAGGATGTCGTTCTCCAGCCTGGCTGTTATCAGGACACCATCCCTTTAGAGATATTACAGCGATTTACCCATTATATCCTGAGGTGGCTGAAAGGGGTCGCTACCCCATCTGACTCCTGGATGTCCATCAGTAGCATCTACACAGATGCCCCTGAGACAGCCTGGATCAGTTCCAACGCCCGGCCTTTAGACTCTACAGAGAGTCACTCTATGGTAACTAACTGTCTGAATGGGCAGCAGCCACTTAGGCACATCCACAGAACATTCATTCATTTACTGTGCGATGCCCACTGTGCAGTATTGTTTTTTTTGAGCCTTTACTATAGAATTCTGTCCAGGGCTTCCTCTCACATTCCTTACACTGTTACTGTTTACTGTGGTCTGTTATTTACTGTTACTGTCTGTTCATGTCCAAATGTATTTTATTGTCTACATGTGAGTACTCAGCAACCATAAATCTGCAATCTGCTTTGATATCTATCTATCTATCTATCTATCTATCTATCTATCTATCTATCTATCTATCTATCTATCTATCTATCTAGCTGTTCCCTCTGGCCCTTTCACAGCTCTCCATCCTGACCATATCATGTTAAATGTTACTTACAGGCTTCTCATAGCCTCTCATTTTGCCTAAAATCATCTCCATAGTTATTTCTGTGAATTTTGTGATTGGCTAGGACATAATTCAGGCATGCTGCAGAAATATCATAGTAAGTATGATTAGATTTCTTTATCCTGTCACTCTATCCAGGATGAGTTGGAAGATGGATAGATGGATGTTTCCTTAATGTCTTACAGCTCTGTGTTGCAAAACCATCCTGATCTTAGCATTACATCGTCACCCCTTTCATCATCACATGTGGGCGGCCGGTGCTCCTTCGTTCTGCAAAAGCCCGTTACACCCCATGCCAGCTTACTTATACAAGCACAGGGGTCTGGAGTTCATCAAAAGCTTATTGAGAAGGTGAAGAGGTCAGACTCCTTATTTATATAAACTAAATATCTGTCTTTAATGAAGATAAGAAAGTTATAAAATCATTTTCGAGTCCTTTCATTTCTTTAAATTTAAGTCCCTTTACTGTAATTGCCCTGGATAACTGCTTGGTAAAATAAATATGAAACCAATGTGCCGATATTTGTTTTGTTAAATAACAAACAAGTATGAAATGGATCACTTTCATAAACCAAATTGAAGTCCTTGCTCCTCATATGGAGATTTCAACCACGAGGGCAGGATTCCGATTTGGGTTAAATTCACTCGTTGATCTCGAGCGACATGGCATTTCTGTTAACGTGTAGAAGGAGCTGTCCATAATGTGTCACTGGCTTGTCTGTTCCATCCAGACATAAGCACGTTAATAAATAATTCCCCACAAGCCGTATTTTCTGTGTGTCACAATTAAATGCAGTTGTTAGGAATGATGGTAAAGCGGTATGCATATTAAATCATATTTATCCAAAATTTTAACATATGAATACATACCTACATAGACATATCACATTACAATTTCTGATCATACTATTTAACATACCTCACCATGTATGATATAATCATGAATGTCTTAAATAGAACAATGTTTAATATAGTATAACATAAATTTTTCCCCTGACTTTGGGGGCTTCTATAGTTTAGTCTCTACGATTTCTTGCTGCTATTTGCAAACATAGAAAATATGACAGGAAGCTGTCGACATAATAAGCAACCGATTCCTCCTAGGAACCCTATTTGTCATAAAAATGGAAATTGTTTTCTGCATTACTATTCAGGCAAGCACCGCCGGGACATTCTGTGCTAATTACAGGTGTAAAATCAAAGCAGCGGCGTTGATATGACCGGTGAATGAATTCTTATTGAACAGTCGCTGATGCCACGAATAGAATTAAATACCAGCATTTACTGGCAATGTGACTGCACTCTTTAGGGAAGTGTGTCGTCTGTCGAATGCAGTTGTGATTTTGTACTCTAGGGCATCAATTACTGTGTTTATGGGCAACGTTGAAAGAGGCATTTATCAGGGTATCTTTGTTCTAATTTACATACAGGTAACAAAAGTGAAATGCAGGTTATTGCTAGGAAATGTCAGTGAGTAATAGCAAATAGCAGCTTCTCAAGCACTGAGGTATGTGGCTTAATCAAAGCCCTGTCACTCTCCTCAGAAGTACAGTTCTGTAAACATTTGGCCTCATTACAGATGCTTGTGAATCTTGGCTTGCTGAGATAAGTAAATTACATATGTGACTGTGACTTAATTTTGGGAAATATTTTTATTTATCAAAAATGTTGATGCTGAATGGCAAATTAAATGTGGGCATAATATAGCTGAAATATTACATTACCTTGTGACTGAGTAGATTATTGTATCCAAGTGGCTCACGTAATTAATATTGTAGCACTTTTCCCCAATTATGCAGCTGGATAATCGCTGCAAAATGAAATCTGCAGAGCGGTAGCTACCATTCTCATTACTTAAATCAGTTTAGCGCCTGTGGATCCAGAAACTGATAGACAAGAAGCCCAAAGCTAGTGTGTCTCTTGTGGCTGTTGGTTGATGAGGTCATTGGGCCACCAAGGAACCAGCCTGCTTCATTTGTGAAGCGTGAAAGCTCAGTCGGTCCCACCTAAAGCAGCTATTCTTGTTTATATCGCATGTCGAGTGTGTCATACAGCAGTATGGTTTATGAAGCATTATTCAGCTTGAGTACTGCAAAATGCACCTATACCTTCTTCTAAATGATGCAAGTTGTTGTAGACTCAAATTTTCTTTTGGGCCATTCCTTTCCAATGTATTACATAACTCTGTGGACTGAATAACTGAAAACCTTGTGTGTTTGAGTTTTGAGAACACAACAGGAATCCTCTTTGGAATTATGCGGTACATTAAAGTTTGCAAACCCGCCAACTCTTTATAGATCACAGGCACAAATACTGTCCTGGGGCAATTTGTGCCACAGCGCTCAGACCAAAAAAGGGATTTGAAGGAGATTGACCTGTTAAACATCGGTCTCTCGTCACAAATTGTCTGGTGGATTGGGTTTTAAAGGAATGAAAGAGATCACACATGAGACTGACCTGAACGCAAGGGAGGGATTTAGCGATCTCAACTCTGAGCCGATCTCCCCACGTCCTGTGGTCATCTGACCACAAGGAGCAGCATTTTTTTTCTTACTGTGTTTATGCCCCAGATCTCAGGAAGGAGGCCCCTCTTTCTCACCACTTTGACTTTCCTGCATATGGCTTCATAAGAGCAATCAGGAGTACTCAAAAAAGCACATGCACTACCATAGTCTGAACTTCCGTTTTTGGCTGGAAATAACTGTAATAAGTGTCCACAGAAGCTTTCCAAGGGTCTCTTTTTCACACATAGGAACACCAGAGCCGCCTTCCATAATCTTTACTCCTGTAAGTCTCACAGTGTCCAATCTGAAGCTCCTCTCTGTTGACTCAAAGGTAACCCTGAATCTGCAGTTAAATCCCAGCTCTTATGTAATAGCTTTTCCTTCCAGGGCTTATCAACCAAGCAAGAATAAGGCCCCGGTATCAGTTTCAACCACTCAATTTTTGACAACTGTAAGAAATATTAGGCAATAAAAACTGGCCAAATCATTATATATCCAACCGGCACCCCATCCAGGGAGCACGCCAACCTTGTGCCAGCAATTTCAGGGTGTTCCAAAAAAAAATATGGAATGTAGATGGAAATGTAGTTCATGAGGACTTCTTGGGGAGTGCTAGCAGCAAGGAGTCCTCACATTCGCACTTTGGCTCTGTTCTCTGCTGCTCCAAACTGCGATGACGGAACATCCAATTAAGTCAATCCGACATGTTCACTTCCTGTTCATTTACACTTAAGCAACCCGGAAAGTTATTTTTAATGTTTTAGGGGCTGTATGTCACAGCGGGAAAATCGAAACAGTCCGTGTCAAGCACGGCAGCAGCAGTCTCCTTAACGATAAAGGCCTTCTTGACTGTAGAAGTTTTGCATTCAGCAGTAACGGATAACATCCCGTCTGCTCTGTCGATATTGTGAGTCGATAGTTTGTCCTGACATGCATTTTCTATTTTTTTTAAAGATTTTCTCAGCAGCGCACTAATATGCAATCGTTTGTGGAGTGTTGCTTGATTTCTCATGCCTTTGATTGCATGTATTACGATACGCTAGTGAGATCCTAAATAACCTGCCTATTGCCACACAAGTCGTGGCAGCATGAATATGTAATGTGTCATTCACCTGGACTTGCTCATACCTATAACACGTAACTTTGTGACTTAATCATAAACAAAGGTCGACCTTTATTTGGAGGTCGTCCTCTTTATCGACACTCGCTCATTAACAGAAATTTAGCCCCTCTGGCCACCTGGCGTTTAATGCACCTGCTATGCAGTTAATGATTCAAACCATCTTCATCTCATTTACCAGAGAATGCTGACCAGCTCTGGATTGGGGGTCCTTTAGGTCAGCTGCCTGAGACTGGCATTCTACAGGAAAGCAGGCGCACACAACCTCTATCAAACATCTACTATCGTTTTGATAATTGGGTGCATCATTTTCCTATCTACGTTTCTTCCGAAAGCAGATAAATACCAATGCAATTTCGGCCTCTATTTGTTTGACCATAGTTTCTTCGACGAGATGTAGAGTATACTATAAGCTGCACAGATAATGAGCTGTTTTTACACATTTTGAACAATTAAGCTAGGGGAATTGGATGTAATGAAAGCACTTTAATGTTTGAGTTGGATGACCCTGCCTGAACCTTGCTGTGGTTTCTTACTCTCAGGGTTGCTGCGAAGCGACAGAGCTACCAGACAGAGGACACCACTGATCTTGAGAACTGTTCCAAAAGACACGCTAGTTTTTTCCCCTCTTTGTTTTATTTTGTTTTTATTGCAGGACCTGACTGTTCGATCCACTGGTCCAAGTCTCTCTAGGGCTTATGGTTAATCAATGTGTTAACAAACTGCCCATAATTAACTGTATTTCGAGGTGAGAGGCACAGTGATCATAAACTCATTCATACATTAAGGTATCCATGTCCAGGAGATGTGAAAATCATCTACTGTGTGATTCACGTGACAAATTGTTTGAAGATTTTTTTGCAGCTCAAATAGTGTCTTACCCTTTATAAACAAACAAACATGCTTTATTTGCTATTTGCACAAGTACAGATGCATTGGAATGCTTTTCTTTTTCTGACCCCATCTCGCTCTCCATCACTTAGGGGTCACAGCACAGGGTCACCCAGCATGCAGAGCCCCTGGAGCTGGGGGTTAAGGGCCCCGCTCAAGGGCCCACGGACATGTGACAGGTCTGCTGAGGCCGGGGCCTAAAACCGATCTTCCGATCACAGACACAGAGACTTAGCCTGCTAATATGGCGACATTGGTCAACCGTGACTCCGTAGCCCTCCCTGTCTCCCTGGCCCCTCATAGAGCTTCATCTCCCTCTCAATCTCTCCATCTAATACTGTATGAGGTTCTCTGCTTCATGATCATCTCCTTCTCCATCCATCCATCCAACAGTTAATCACCAATTCAGACCAGCTTATTTTCATGTAATAAAAGGAGGGACTCTGCGTGTTGGAACAGTGGTCCCATACTTGGACCACAGCGATTTGCAGTTAGAGTACAGCGGCCCCTGCTGTCACGATCAGCACAATGGCCGCAAGGCTGTTCTTCTGTAGCAGAGGACTCCTGCCCGGCCAGGTGCGGCTCCCGCTGCCCCCTACCTGTTCGCCAGTGACCCCTGCGGGTTCTCGCCTCTTCCTCCCGTTGAGCTCTCTGCTCACATGAAAGCGGACGGCCCCCACAGCCCAGGCACCCTGCCAGGAGCTATTGAACCGTTCAGCCATCGAGTGGCAGGAGAGCTCTGGACTAAAGATTTGTTTCAAGTCACCGCTACTTTCCATGTAATTAGTGTGTTCAGCCTTTTTTTTCCTTCTGCCATTCACGAATCACACCTGTCTCTTTCTCTGGCTCAGTTCTGCACCTGTCTTAGCTGCAGCCTCACTGTGTGTCCTCATCCCCCCCCCCATGTGAGAAGCTCCCCGAGTCCTTAGGGCTCAAAGTTCCGGAGATTTCTGGTGGCTCTGAAACGTACACAGATTTGGTCCATTCTAACAAACTCCTCCTATATCTGCCCAGTTCCTTTAAAACTTGTTTCTGACAGTCCAGCATCAGTGCTCTGTACCCTTCAGCTAGATGCCTCGCATCTCTGGGCTCCTGCCATCCGTCCAGATGGAGGCTGGCGCTTCCTGGTGCTCAGCTGGGCTGTTGTAAAGCAAAGCCAGTAACAGTTCACCCTTAAAATCTCTAAACAGTGTTTATAGGTTACCTATGGTTTCTTCTTTGTGTTTTATACGCACTACAATGCATCATTTATATATGCATAAATAGACTTTGCAGCCTGTAGGAACCTTTATATAGTTATATCTTGTCGATGAGATTAAGATAAACTTGCAATGGTAATGTACTGTACACAACATTCTTGCATTTATATCTTATTCAGGAAAGTAGCTTGTTTACCTTTTTTCACTATGGTGGTATTTGTATTTTTCACACAACTAGCCACAGAGAGAGAATAAAAATTTACCCTAAATGTTTTTTATGTTTTGTTTTTTATTATTAATATCATTAAAGATCAAATGAATATCCAAAAGAGGTTAAGGAGAATAAAGCTCAGTGAGTTTAGGGATCTGCATCTGGAAGGTTGTGGGTTCAAGTCCCATGACCTGCGCAACAGCCATTTTTCAGACTTAACCGCATGTCTTTGGACTGCAGGAGGAAACCATATTCCCCAAAGGAAACCCAAACCGTGTGGGCTGAACATGCAATCTCTACACACACGCTGCGTTTCCTACCCTGGAGGTGTGAGGCAGCGGCCCGCCCCGCGCGTCCTGCCATGCAAATAATATACATGAATTATTAAAGACTGCAGAATAAAACATTTCCTCTTTTCCACAATTCTGGTGGCAGTTTCAGCTTTTTCACGCTCTGTGAGAATTTGGCTATACTTGGATGTTTTAAGATACCTGATAAACAGCTGGAATCCCACTCCTGCTTATAGATGAGCCCTTTCACTGGGTACGAGCTGAGGTGTATATTTTCCAAAACCTATAAATCAGATTATTCCAGCATAATAAATGTGCGGTTAAAAGCCAGATGTTAAATCTTCTGGGAAGCAGCTCTGTAGCTGTGTGTGTGTTTAGCATGTAGCAGATATTAGCGTGACAGAGGTCACACCAGGCACCGCAGCTTCAGGGCGCTTGTGACTCATTGAAGAGGAAACAGGATGTTCAAATGATCATTCTGTCCCCTTTTTTCAATGTGTAGCAATCCGTGAAAGTGCTGTTTGTTGGTTTGCTTTGTGTCCTTACCCCCCCCCCCCCCCAATCCCCGACACTAAGCAGATTGTCTAAAATGGATGTGCAATTAATTATACAGAATTACAATTTATAGAACTTGTCTTGTTTGAATTTTACAATGTAATTTTTAATTTGGTGAAGAAAGCAACAGCACTGAGGGCAGATTAATTGTGGTTCAATGTTGATAATTTGGTGTTTCTTTTTCCCTTAAAACTATGTAAATTTCAACATATACGATTACACCATAACAAAGTGCTGCGGATTAATTATCTCAGGGTACTGGACTCTGTCAGGCCAGTGAGGCATACGCCTCCTTGTGGCTGAGTCAGGACACAAACGATCACAGTTTAACGAGCCAATACGAATGGCACAGCCAATTAAACTGCCCCTCAGCTTCATGCAGTATTCATCTAACAATTAAGCCACTGTGAAGGAGTTAATATTTCATGTCGCGGTATATCACTATCCGTCCATCCAATCCCTTCACTTGGAGAACAGCCTGGCAGCCTTGGGGTAATGCGACGTTGGCATGATGCCCCTAGTGCCTGGTCTGATGTCCCGCGATCGATGGCATGTGCACCAGTATACTCATCCCATACTGTATGTTTACTTAAAGACAAAAGCGTGACACTCCATCTATCAGGCCTGTGGAGGGGGAGGAGGAAAATGGATTATTTGTTCAATAAAAACGTCTTGAGTTTGGCTGGCCCACTTACACTAGAGATTAGAGGCAGTGATCCCAGTCAAGGTGGGGGCAGAATAGTAGAAAGATGTGAATATGGCACATGTCGAATAACCTGGACCGATGCCCCCTACAGGTCACTGGGTGAACCTCCAACCTCGGTGATCGTTACCCGTGCCATGCTGTTAGCTGACGGTCCACATGAAAAACAGATCACTCACACAATACCGAATCTTGTCCATCCTCTAATCAATGCATCTCCTCTGCTTCTACGCTCAACCCATAATGAGCCATCATTAATTTCCAGCAAAGAGCTGCCCATAACAATCATAATAATTAAGGCCTCCATCGGTGTAATTTTGCCGTAATGAGGTGGGTGGCGGCCAATGGGAGATGACAGACGCCACGTTACCTCCCCATGATTCACCTGTGATGATTCTTTTGTTCACCTGACATCTGGAACTTGAGAATTCCAGTTCATTCATTGATATATTTGAAGATACCTTCAAAATATTTATACATGGCTATTTTATAAAAGTATTACACTAAAAGTGAAATGATTATAGTTACGCAGTTGATGTACAAGTGGGCTGTGGCCAGTCTTGCATCACGCTAAAGGTTCCCAAGTGCGTGTCCTGCTTGCACCTGAGGCAGACAGTAGCAGCCCCCATTTGTAGAAAAACTCACCAGTGAGGTCCTCCGGTATGCCGGCGCAATGTTTATTTTCGCTGCCATACGTTCCGGAGTCCTGTCTGAACAACAAAGAGCCCCAGAGCTCACGGCGATAGGGGGGGATGGGAGCTGGAAGAGATGCAGCACCAGAGGAGTATTGACAGATGGGTTTATGTTAGGCTGCCGCTGTCCATGGTACTGAATGGCTGCGTCTGTCCTGGGGCTTAGGCAGCACACAATGAAACAACGCAAGGAAAGCAGCCCTGGTCGTTATTATCCTCCAAAGGCTTAGCACAGTCCGACTTTAGTAGAAGAAGATTTTTTTTCTTTATCTTTTTTTATCTTTAGTAGAATAAGACTTTTTTTAAATGAATGTTTTATGGTCTCTTTGGATGTAGTCATTGTGGTATGCTGAGTCAGAACGGTACCATAACGTACAAACAGAGCGTGCAGAAATAACAAAATAATGGACATTTTTGGTGGCTTATACTACAAACAATAAGGTAAAAACAAACATATTTTAACATCTTATTTTAGCAAATGCATAATTTAAAAGGGAATGACACATTTTTGTTCATAGTTTTGCAAATAAGACAACTAACTGTTGATAACTATTGGAAACATCAATGATCATGCACAGTTACTTGTGGCCTGTGGTGAGAAGGGTGAAGCTCCGTGTGATATGGGGCAGAGAAACAGGGGCCAGCAGGAATTATATGAAGGAACAGGACTGTGCAGGAACACAGCAGCAGCGAAAGACCTCAGCTGGCAGAATAAAAACACAATGAAAAGCAAATGTGGGTGAGGACAGGACACCATCTACATGCTGTGTAACTCTGGCAGCTGTGGCGGCATCGCGGTCTGGGTCGCAAGGCAGCAAGCAGAACACAGCAGGGAACAGGCGAGATTAATCAACACCCAAAGTCCTGGTGCCCTTAGTAATTGTCTCGAGACTGGCAGAGGCCATGCCCCCCCCCCCCCCCTCCCGGCATGCCACAGAGGTACAGCAGTATGCAAATTACTTTACCGCTGCACCTCCCTCTCACTCGCATTTGTGCACACCAATAAATGCATGTGTCTGTCGAAATGCAACCGGGCATTTATTGCAATAATGTGTGCGTGTGTGGGGGGGGGGGGGGGGGGGGGGG